>CM038142.1:512687286-513044932 GCA_021437245.1 Aegilops speltoides
GGAGTATCATTTTGTGCAATGTGATTCTTGTGTATAAAGGCATCTCCAGCACTGACCCCTAAACAAACATTGTACTTGTCCGCGGAGATACGGTTGTCAGCCATCCGCGTACACATGTGGCTGTCCTGACCTGCCGCACCTCAGTGGTCGTCCGTGTCATCGTTGTCGTTGGAGTAGCCCTTCCAGCGATGACAGGGCGGGGAGGGGGGGGGAGGGGGGATGGGCAGTCATGTCCGGCCGCCGTCTGGTGCTCGCAGAGGAGCCGCTCCACTTCTGCCGCCAGGGTGGTGAGCGAACACTCGTGGGCACATGCCTCCACGAGGTCGGGCTCCGCACAGAACTAGGTTGGTGACTCGTCGGACATGGCAAACGCGGAGCGACGCCCCCAACGATTTTCCGCTCCCGCCTACCTGGTCGCCCTCTTCTTGGTTGACACTCGCAGCAGCCATTGAGGTAGTGGAGGAGGCGACTGCATGCCTTTGCGATCGCAGTCAACACCTCCTCCTTGACGGCCGTGATGCGCCAATCGTGGCGGCTTTGTGGATCGACTGTAACATTGTGTGGGGGACTACTGCTCTGCCTTGACGCGGCAAAGAAACAGCGATGGTGGCTCTTGCTTAACGCACTCGGTAGCGCGACGACAAGGGCGGCTCCTCCTTCACGTGTGCTGGTGGTGGCGCCGGACCATGACCCCAGAGTGACCACTCCATCATCAGCTCCATCTGACGGGCGTACTCAGCGTCCGTGATGCAGTGTGCTGTGAACAACGTTGTACCCGCACTTAAATAGGCACAGCCAGACCAAGTGAAGGAGCGGGAAGCCATGTGAAGTCGGCTTCAATGTGGCGCGTCGGCTGGAGTAGGCTTCTCAGGCGGCGCCTGGTTTGCGATCGATTTGTGGGGAAGCGGATAAATGGATTGTCTACCGATGGAAGGTGTACAGGTGTGGGCGATTTAGGTTCGGCCTTGGAGATGCCCTAATATGTGCAATGGGAGGGGTTCAGGCCATATTGCCAATGAGGCGGAGCGGGGCGACACAAAGAGCTAGCTGAAAATGGGAATCAATAAGGTGTCCCTGACCGCATGGTCGCCCTCAGACTCACACACGTACATGCCTTCATATGACCATCCAATCACTCTCCTTCCACTAAAACTCTAACAAGTCGGTTTGATTTACAACCATCATCTTCGAAACCGGTCGCATTGCACGCTCAATTTACCACATGGTTTAAAAGATAACAGTTGACTCAGTTTTGGGCTGGTCAACCGGTTTTGACTGAGTCAAATCTGACTAGGCAGCCAACTCAGCAGCACACGTACACATAATTGGTATTTCAATTTAGTTTTTTAATATTTTTGGTAAGAACGATTGAAATTTTCTAGAATGCTAGTCGTCATATGGTTGTCCTTGCGTCGAAATTCCAAAAGTATTTGGAAACTCTTTTCGGTTCAATTTTTTGGTCAAATAGGGGCTGAATTGGTTTTCAATTTAATTTTTTATTCGCTTTGGACAAAACAATTGAAATTTTCCCATAATACTACTCATCATATGGTTGTCCTTGTGTCAAAATTTCATAATTTTATGTTCACTTTTTTTGGGGTTCATCTCTTGGCCAAACAGGGGCTGAATTGGTTTTTCAATTGTATCTTTCAATCGGTTCGGCAAGAACGATTGAAAATTCCCCAGAATACTGATCATCATATGGTTGTCCTTGTGTAAAAATTTCATAATTTTCTAGACACTTTGTTTTTTGGTTCAAATTCTAGTCCAAATTTTGGCTGAAAATGAAGAATGACTGATTCTCTCAAACGGTGACTCCAAATTTGATGAAAATTTCACAGAATACTAGTAATCATATGGTTGTCCTTGTGTCAAAATTTCATCAAATCCTGGACACTATTCTTTTGTTCAAAATTTGGCAGCTGGATCAACAACAAAGAACATCTTTGATTATGTGCATGTCGATCACCATTGAGTTTCCTTCTACACATACCTTTAAGTCATAATGCTATGTACAACAGCCGAGAAACAATATGGACAATGATACACTCACCACAAAAATGAACAGAAGGAAACTTAACGCTGAACACATAAGACTGTGTAGGCATGCTAAACATGGACTAAGCCATATTTTCCAGCAAGACAAGCACCATGGCAGCATGAACTTCAAGATAAGTCCAGCTACCAACATCACAGACAGTGAGATTACTGTTGGAGATAGATTCTTGGAAACAACCATTCCTAACTTCAACTAGATTCTTGGAAACAACATGCAAAGCATAAAAAATAATGTAACCTTGTCTAGTGTCTTGCACAATTCACAACCAAGTACACTTGGGTTGTGCCTGAATTAGTACGAAAAAAAGACAGCAACCATAAACTTTATAAATCATTCTGACAGTGTGCTCCTAAACTACTACTAAAACCATAATTAAAATTGCATCTGCATGCAAAGAACCACACCAGCAAAGAGCTTCCACCAATAGTTCAGCCTGAATTGTTCTGAATGCTGAATTTCCTGTTGGCCGCCTGCGAAGAACCAAAAGCACAATGCTCTAATCTGTTTCATCTGATGATTCTTCATCACCCATGTCAAAAAGGTCACGAGGCCTGACTTCCACTACTACATTCCATAATTCAGCTTTTGGATCTTGAACATAGAAAACCTGCTGCACTTGGGAAGAAAATACAAAAGGATCATCCTCTAACTGATCTCCTGTGTGTATTTCCCGAGACTTGTTCACAAGAATGAACCCAAACTCATCCTGTAGCTTTATTTCGGCAATTTACACAAGGACAGATAATTCTATCACCAGCTGGAACATCATGGAATGCAAAAGACAGAAATTGCCCGACACCATCTTTGTAAGCAACACTAGTTCTTGGTTGACTCATCCAACCTCGATCCATCGCCCTTTGATATGTCAAAGTAATGAAAGAAAAAAAACATGTCAGCGTATAATTTTACATGTGTTATTTAAGAGATGAAAGTTGGTTTAAATCTTTTTGCAAGAAAAGCATGGAATGCATACATGTTGCAATTGAAAGATTTGATCCTACCATATTTCATTAACCTTGCATTCAAACACTTAAAAGGAAAGGTGGCATTGGTAGGTTTTAACTAGCATGCAAAGACACCACTCAGTTCAATACAATTGCACATGCTGCCATCTTTCTCCTCCTAATACCAACTCCGTCTACATCGAAAGGAAACACACACACACACACACACACGACATGAACAAACAAAAATATAAAACAAGACACATGAATGATATTATGTATGCAGGGCCTTTAATTATCTAGAAAAACTTTTTCTTTCCAATCGCTGTAGGGACTTCTTTCCTTCTGCAAAAGTACTAATATTGTGACTATGTAAGTATCTAAACTGAGCATAAAAACCATATAATATGGTACTTTCTTTTACTCTGTCTTTCATTCGTAGAGAGGGAAATGTTTGTGCACATCTGTGTGCAAAGCTACCTCCTCATACTGGAGAGTGCGGCATTTGGAAGCTCCAGTTCAGCTAGCCACCTGTATTCAAATTGATTGCTATCGTCAATCTGAGTAATAGAAGCTAGCTCTACTGATTGTCAAAAACGGTACTTGTTTGAACTTCTATATTATGTTTTGGCGCTTAAAAGTTTCATGATTCTGTTTAGAGGAGATAAGCAGTTCAGATCAGAGGAGATGAAAAGCTCGGTGCTTTGTGTGTTATATTTGGTTCAGTTCAAACTAGATCAGTGGTCAAATTTCATTCTTAGATTAGTAATTTTGTTGGTAGTCATTTCTTGTGGAGTTGATTCCCTAGGGCCATAAACTAACTGGTTGTGCTCAGGCTTGGATAAGTTGACATGAGCACGACTTCTTCAATTCTACACTCCATGGTTCAGAGAACGACAATCCTGAATGGGCTAGCTGTACCAAAATGAAGACTGAGCATACACCGAATTCTCTCTAGCCTTCAAAATATTCAATAAACATCAATCTGTAGCAATTCACAGGCGTACTTGCTAGTTACATACTACAGACTAACCTTATCCTTTTTCGTTTTTTATATTAATTCCAAATTTAAGCTTTCTCAGTATGATAATTCTAATGATAAGTTTGTTTAATTATCTATCTACAAGCAAAACTCGGGTGGTGGAAGTACAAATTGCAATTTGGACTAAATAAAGAATCTGATAAGACATCGTTGAACAAGAAACAGTGAACACATGTGATTATCTAATACCAGATTGAAAGTTAAGACTAATTTAACACCCTAACACATCAACAAAAATATTAACCATTGACTGCTGCATTATACCATTAGTGTCAGATGCAGACATGAACATCGACTATAGGCTGTCCTGATTTTCGAACTTTTATGGTGGTTTCTGAAATTAAACAAGGGAATCGATTGATTACCACTTACTCGGCTATGTGTTAGACGAGAAGCTACCGGCGACGTTGGTGAAATTACTGAACCCGACGCATGTACAACATTGCCGACGGTGGCGCCCCTGATCCCTTCTCCTTGCCCTGATGCAACAGGGTACGAGAGGCTGTCAGCTCGTACGACTAAGCTGCAACGGAGTGGGGCAATAGATTAAGCCCCGCTGCGGTGGAGATTTGCGGCGGGGAAGGGGGGTTAGGCTGCTCACGGATGCAGGAGGTGCTAGCACGGCGGCGCCATAGTCGGGGGAATGGCAGCCCGCCGAGGTGGAGATTGGCGCGGGGGGGGGGGGGGGGGACTAGGCGGCGCAGAGGTGCAGGATGAGCCGGCCCGGCGGCGGCATAGATGGGCAGCGTCGTGGCGGCGGATAAGGTGAAGGTGGGAGGTGCGCGCTCTCAGATTGATGTTCGGTTGTGGGCATAGACGGGCAGGTACTTTTCATTTTCTGCCCATTTATTTACTTAGTTCTATTATATATTTTTCATTGAGGTTTTATTATATTATTACCCTTTTTATCCTGAGACGTCTCAAAAGCCGTCTCTCCCTATTTACACATGTAAAAAATAAAAATAATAAATGTGATATACCAAAAAAGTAAAATTTGTGACGTTATATATACCGTCCCAAGAAACGCGTCTACATACTATGTGCTTCATAGTACAGGGACGAATAAAAAAGCATCCGAGAAAAAGCGTGCCTACTGACATGTTTTCTTGTAGTGATCTTGCATCTCCCAAGCATGAACTTCGTAGCAAAACGGGGAGCCGATCTCAATAACGGGGCGCCGATTCCAACATAAAAACCGGGCGCTGGTAGCAACAATCAACACTCAACCCCTGTCGTCGCCGTAGAAAACCACTATGGTAGGATGCAGCAAACCAGTTACTGGTTCCAGCTCGACAGTCGGCCGGTTGCAGCTAACGTCATCATGGAAGCTCACCCCCGTGTCAGCGGGACGCAGCAATTGCCATTCGCAGTTCCAGCATACCTGCTACCTGGTTCTAGCACCGTCGCATCCCCCGGTCACCACCGTCACAACATTTGCGAGCGGCGGTCGCAGCTTTTCTACATCAGAAATTAACTTTTAGGGGGCCGTTGTAGCCTCTCGTGGGCACCAAGACCTCGTCTTCGCTCCGTTGAAGCTTCTGCGGAGCCGGTCGCAGCTTTTAGACTGCCCGGTTGCAGCACGCGTGACACCCACTGTTGTAGCAGCAGGGTGGTGACCTACTGGTCGCTGCTTCGGTTCAAGCATCGACGGCGATGGCACAACAAGGGGTGCAGCGCCCCATTGCAACTTTTTGTGTGCTGAGTAAAATGCATCCGCGGTCATTGAACTTGTGTCGAAAGCTTACTTTGGTCATTGTACTTAAGAATACGGTCAATACGATTACTATATACGACTTGAGGTGATTATACAGTCACTACCTCACCGTATAACTCTGTATTTTGCTCTGTTGACTGGTCAAACATCACAACACCCTCTCTCTACCTTACTAGGGTCCCACCTGTCAGTTGACCTCTGACAGCACACAACAACAATTTTTCTTAGTCCGGTACCGCCACATGGGTGCACGCATGCATGCTATCGAGCCCGGGCTGGACGGGGCTGCATGCTACCACCCATGCTCCCGAATTAATTTCTTCACGGCCGCTCAGTTCCCTTCAGTGTTCCTTTCCCAGACCAAAAAAAGACAACAAGCCTTATACTCAAGACTCAGCCACGGGCCATTCTTATACCTCTGGTATGTACGTCTGTTAAATAAATATATACTCCCTCCGTTCCAAAATAGATGACTCAACTTTGTACTATATCGGACGTTTGCTATCTTCACCCACAGGCGCATTATCCGGGGATGCGCCGTCTGCTCACGCAATCGCCACCTGCACTTCGATGAGCCCGGCCACCATCGCCGCTGTTGGCGCAGGTACCGACCTCAATGGCGATATAGCCGAGTGCTTTCCGTCGATACACGCGTATGAGGCTAGCTCGAGTAATTTCTGAGCTAAATCGGTTACGTAGACGGCCCGAGATACACGTACAAAGGAAGAAGCCTAGCTATCTGCTCGATCGATTTTCCTAGGCTAGCTAGCACAGGCACGTATCGGCTGATCGATCTGATCGCTCGAAGCACACG
Organism: Aegilops speltoides; assembly: GCA_021437245.1. Lineage (NCBI taxonomy): Eukaryota > Viridiplantae > Streptophyta > Magnoliopsida > Poales > Poaceae > Aegilops > Aegilops speltoides. The sequence continues at coordinate 512,693,860 of CM038142.1, forward strand.
CACCCGAGACGATACGTGGACACGCGAGTCACGACGAGTTGATGGTCACAGGACCGTATCAGTTATCTTTGTTTTCTTTCTATTGATCTGATTCAAAATATTATAGGGGTACACGATTATATGAAGGTTGGAGTACGTGGGCTTTAGCAGAGATCCCTGGTCTGATTTTCATGCGACGCAATGTTTTTCCTTAAAAAAAACTGTCAGGTGGGTCTCACATAGGTAGAGAGAGGGTGTTGTGATGTTTGACCAGTCAACAGGGCAAAGTACGGAGCTATACGATGAGGCAGTGACCGTATAATCATCTCAAGTCATATATAGTAACCGTATTGACCGTATTTTTAAGTACAATGACCAAACTGAGCTTTCGACACAAGTTCAATGACCGCGGATGCATTTTACTCTTGTGTGCTGGATGTAGCTCCCTCTGCTGCTAACTTCTCTGAGCCTCTACGGAGACTCTCACCGCGGGTCGCACGTGATGATGTTGGGGGAAACGAGATTGACAGTGGAAGGGTGCCTCGAGTGTGTGGCCAGAAATGCAATGAGAAAGGATAAGGAGAAGGAGAAGGAGAAGGGGGGCGGTTGCGCGTGGCCAGATGGGAGGACGTATCTTCGTGTGTGTGTGCGACGCACGTGACGAGCGGGTCAACCGCCCAAAGCTTCGGCCGAGGGGAAGGAATCATTTACCATATGCAAGGGGGTGTGTCCGTGTGGACAGGTTAGCCCACAGTCACTCGCAATACCTTGTTCGTGATCGTGGGCTCCTGGTCCTTCTTGTGCAAAGTGGCCGCCTGGCCGGCAACCGACGACTTCAATTCAAGCGAGTGCATATGCGCGGCGACTATATCTTGTTTATAGCGAGTTGTACCACACATGCTCTTGAAGCTTTCTTCTCTGTGCTATAGTATTTGGGTCAGCTCTTTTTCACACGTTTGTTCTCTCGCTCGGTTGCTCGGTGGTTGCGTTTGCTCTGGTTTTCTTTGTATTTTTTATTTTGGTTCTTTAGTTTTATGTGTTTTGCATTCCTCACCAGTTCTTATTGTTTCTTTCTCGGGTTCACTGATTTTTGTTCTTTTCTTCGTTTTCTCTAGTTTTTTTTCATGGTTTTCTTGATTTCCTAGTTTTTTTTTTTTCATTTTACACTGGTTTTTCTTCTATTTTCCTTTTATCTTATGTTTTCTTTGTTTCTTTCTTTGGTTTTCTTTGCGTTATTTCAGATTCTTTATTATTTTTTAAGACATGTCCAATTATTACACTTTTTGAACTAAATGTTTAACGTGTTTCAAACAGATGATTAATTTTTTTAAATGTAGTTTTTAATGTCTATTGTTTTCATACAAATTATACATTTTATGCATCTAAAACATTTTTGTACATGTTTAATATTCTACATATACATGATTACTATTTTTTAAAATATATATTTTGATATCTATTGTTTTCAAATACATGATCAACATTATTTTCCAAATATATGTTTTGATGTCTGTTGTTTTCTTACACATTGTACATTATTTGTATCCGTCTAAAAATTAATATCACTCTTCCTAAATGTAAGTCTTTTTAGATATTTCAATATGAATTACATACGGATGTATATAGATATATTTTAGAGTGTAAATTCACATATTTTGCTCCTTATGTAGTCTGTATTAAAATCTCTAAAAAAGACTTATATTTAGAAAATGGAGGGAGTATTATCCTTTCCAACTTATGTTAGGGAATTTCAAATGGGAAACGCTCACACTGTGCCGGCTGATTGCGTGGAGAGTTCCGCCACGCACGCAGTCGTTGGATCGTCCTTTATCCACGTGTCCTCAAGCATGCTTGCACAAGCTCGTGATTTCACTTACCAACCACGTGCGCCTTATCTTTTCTTGCAACAACAACGATGTTGCAAACCACAACAGAGAATGACAGCGGCAGCTTCGACGAGATTTTTGCAATGTCACCTTTCTTGAAAAAAATAATCTGCAACAAGATCTCTGTTGCAAAAAAATTTGCAACAAGAACTTTGTTGCAAAACAAATCCTGCAACATAACCAATGTTGCAAAAAAAAATCTGCCACACAATCTCGGTTGCAAATGTTTCTGCAACAAGGTGTCAGTTGCAAAGTAGTGAAAATGTTTGTCGCTAGATTGGGTCAAATCCAACGACTCGCAAGGTGGCGGATCTTCAAAAAAAATATTTTCCAAAAACTGTTCCAAATTTCATGAAATGTTCTTGTTTCATATTGTGTTCATAAATTTAAAACTTTTTCATGTTTTGAAAAAATATTTTGTCTTCGAAAAGGTGTTCCTTTTAAAAATTTGTCCAATCTTTTTAAATGTTCCCGCTTTCAAAAAAATATAAAATTCTAAAATGTTCATATTTTCTCAAAATCTTTAGAACTGTGAAAAAACTATGCAAAATTTCAAAAATAGTTTGAAATATTCAAAAACTGTTAAGAAATTACAATATTGTTCGCTTCTTTAACAATTATCGTTGTTTTCAAAAAGTTCACATTTTTAACCGCATTTTTAAAAGAAATAGTGTTTGCTAAAATGATGTTCATAGAACTGATTTTTTTTTCATGAAAGTTCAGAATTTTAAATAAATGTTCGTGTTTTTTGTAATATGTTCTTAATTTCACAAAACATTCACACTGCTGAGAAAAGTATTCCAAAAATTTTATGCAGATATTCGGTACAATGTCGGTTCACAGCAGCTACATTGCATGCGGTTGTTGTTCTGGTGCTTTGGTCCCATGTGGCCTTTGCACGATGACCTCCCGACTATCTACTACAACAAGTTGTGTCCGGCTCCGGCAAGGGAGGGGTTTGCCACACCAAGAATCATGTGTTGGGGAACGTAGTAATTTCAAAAAAATTCCTACGCACACGCAAGATCATGGTGATGCATAGCAACGAGAGGGGAGAGTGTTGTCTACGTACCCTCGTAGACCGAAGCGGAAGTGTTGACGCAACATAGAGGAAGTAGTCGTCGTCCTCCGGTCCAACCGATCCAAGCACCGTTACTCCAGCACCTCCGAGTTCTTGACACACGTACAACTCGATGGCGCACCCGATCTCCGATCCAGCGAGAGGCGCTGGAGGAGTTCCGTCGGCTGACGGCGTGGTGGCGATCTTGATGTTCTCTGTCGCAGGCTTCGCCTAAGCACCGCTACAATATGACCGAGGTGTAATATCGTGGGCGGGGCACCGCACACGGCTAAGGAACGATCTCAATGATCAACTTGTGTGTCTAGGGTGCCCCTACCCCGTATATAAAGGAGGGAGGGAGGAGGAGGCCGGCCCAAGGGTGGCGCGCCTAGGGGGCAATCCTACTCCAAGTAGGTTTGGCCCCCTTCCTATTCGAGTAGGAGAAGGAAGGAAGGGGCCGGCCCCCCCAATTCGGATTGGGCTTGGGGCGCCCTCCTTGCTCCTTCTCCTCCCTTCCACCAAGGCCCAATAAGGCCCATATACTTACCGGGGTTCGGTAACCTCCCGAGCTCCCAGTATATTCCCAAACTCTCCGGAACCTTTCCGGTGTCCAAATATATCCGTCCAATATATCAATCTTTATGTCTCGACCATTTCGAGACTCCTCGTCATGTCCGTTACTCGAACAACCTTGGTACATCAAAATACATAAACTCATAATATAAGCATCGCCGAAACCTTAAGCGTGCACGGACCCTACGGTTCGAGAACAATGCGAACATGACCGAGACATGTCTCCGGTCAATAACCAACAGCGGGACCTGGATGCCCATATTGGTTCCTACATATTCTCGAAGATCTTTATCGGTAAAACCGCATAACAACATACTTTGTTCCTTTGTCATCGGTATGTTACTTGCCGAGATTTGATCGTCGGTATCAATACCTAGTTCAATCTCGTTACGGCAAGTCTCTTTACTCGCTCTGTGTCGTCATCTCATAACTAACTCATTAGTTACATGCTTACAAGGCTTAGGTGATGAGTATTACCGAGAGGGCCGAAGATACCTCTCCGACAATCGGAGTGACAAATCCTAATCTCGAATTATGCCAACTCAACATGTACCTTGAAAACACCAGAGAGTACCTTTATAATCACCCGATTCGTTGTGACATTTGGTAGCACACAAAGTGTTCTTCCGTAAACAGGAGTTGCACAATCTCATAGTTGCAGGAACTTTGTATAAGTCATGACGAAAGCAATAGCGAGATACTAAGCGATCAAGTGCTAGGCTAACAGAATGGGTCATGTCAATCACATCATTCTTCTAATGATGTGATCCCACTAATCAAATGACAACACATGTCTATGGTCAGAAAACATAACCATCTTTGATTAATGAGCTAGTCAAGTAGAGGCATACTAGTGACCATAGTTTTGTCTATGTATTCACACATGTATTATGTTTCCGGTTAATACAATTCTAGCATGAATAATAAACATTTATCATGATATGAGGAAATAAATAATAACTTTATTATTGCCTCTAGGGCATATTTCCTTCATCATGCCCGTTGTGCGGACAACATAAAGAGATAATAGACCACCTACTCCTGCACTGTAGTTTCTCACGCGGTATCTGGTCAAGGATCCTACCCGAGCTGGGTGTGTCACACGGCGAGCCTCACGACGGATAGTCCCTTCCGGAATGGTGCGCAAGAAGTAGTCATGATCATCTGCGAAAGCGCATGGCGAGGATGGCCAGAGCAGTTTGCCTCCTCACCATGTGGGAGATATGGAAGCACCACAATGCTATTTTTTTTTACGGCAAAACACCATGCATGCGGGAGGTGGTAGGAAAGGTAGCGTGAGAGTGCGAGTTATGGCAACAAGCGGGATTGTTGTATAGCAAGGATGAACCGCATGGTTTCCTCAGGGTGGCTCTAAGGTGGGCACATGGCGAGTAGTAGGCTATCTAGCTAGAGGGTGGAGTGTAGTGTGTCGTGTGTACCCACACATTGTAAACGCGGAGGGGCTCCCCCCCCCCTTCTCATGTTTAATATATGATACGCATACTCGTGCGTATTTGATAAAAAAAGGAGTGATGGCAGCGGCGCGCCTTTGGCTTGCTTTGCTTGTAGTTGTCGGTAGGCGGTCTATGAATTTGGGCGTAATTTTCATATTTCTTTTTGGTTTGTTGTACTAACATGATTGGAGATGAATAGATCAAAAGTTTGCCCAAAAAAAGGAAAAAAAAACTAGACACTTCGCAGCAGGGCCGATCGATTTTCTCCGTGGCGCAAAGGACTCTGGTGCAAAGCGCCCCTGCCCAAGCCAAGAATTGCTACCCACAGAGGCTTTAATACTTGTGCAAAGAAAATAAATGAAGGGCATAAGAGCCTTCGAGGAGCACAACATCTTATATGCAAATTTTACTAGACAGCTATTTGGAGTTTCAAGGGTCTTTATTATACATATAAAAAATGTGTGGTCTTAAAAACGTTATCATCAGCCAAAACATAAGTATTTCCAACTCAAAAGGAAAACACACGTACTCCCTCCGTTTGGAATTACTCGTCGAAGAAATGAATGTATCTAGATGTATTTTATTTGTAGATACATCCATTTTTGTGACAAGTAATTCCGAACGGAGGGAGTATATTGCTTCTGCAAATATATGGTGGCCCCTGAGGGAAAAACCGCTTCGTCCCGTCCGCTCCATGGCAGGGCCGGGCAAGCCTAAGCGCCACCGCCCGAGCCCTCCTTCCTCTCCTTCCCTCGCCGCCGTCGGAGCGCGCGCCGGCAAAGCCTGGTCGCGTCGGCGGCGGCGGGCTCTCCCTCTCTGGCTTGGCGGCGCGCGCGCGGTCGCGATGGTCGGCGGGAGCGCCGTGCTTTCGGCGTGGGCGCTGGGCGAGCGGCGCGCGCGAGCGATGGCTGGCGTCTTGGCGGCGGTGGCTGCTGAGCTAGGTGGGCGTGCTGTCGCGTGGTCGGCGAGGCTCGGCCTCTTGATCGAATCCGGATCGGGTCCGTCCGGCGGGCTGCGTGGTAGCGGCGCGGGCCGTGGTGGCGGGGTGGCGCGGTGGAGGTCGTCGACGCGCGGTGCGTGGAGCTGCGGGCGAAAGCGGTAGTCGCGGAGGTCATGGCGGCGGGCGGATCTGGCGTGGCGGCAGTGCGACGAGGAAGCGGCGTCGGTGGCGAACTCCGTGCTGGGCGGCTCTGGCTTGGCGCTGAGGTGGTGCGGGTCGCGGGCGACATGGATCTGTGGCGCCGCCCTGCTGTGGCATCGGGCGGGTGGGGGTGACGGCCTTGATGGTGGTGGCTGGCGGGCGTGTTGGTCGAGTCTGCGTCGAGATCCTCCTGATCGGCGCTTCGGACGTCGACGGACGGCGCGAGAGGCATCTCCGGTGAGCTTCTATGGCTGCAGCTGCGGGTTGATTTGGTCTCCCTCGTCGGCGGGCTCGCGGTTGCCGATGGCCTCGCGGAGAAGTGTGTCAGCTACCATGGTGGGGCGACATGGGGTCCTCCTTCTCCCTTTCCCGTGTTCGGCGGGGAGCTTGGTTGGAGGATGGGTGGCCTCGATGCGGTCGCGTCACTGTCGGCTGCACGATTTGCCGGTCCGGATTCGTCCGCTCCCTTTCTCCCCTTACCTCGGCCGTGGGCGGGTTGACCTGAGTTTACCAATGAGGCGTCGGCGGGTGGTTCCGTCGGTCGAGGGCCATCGGTTGGTCCAAAGTTGGGGCCTTTGTGTTGGTCTCGGGGTTGTCGGTTGCGGTGCGGCGGCTCTGGCGGCGCGACGTTAAATGGGCGGGCGTCGTCTCATGTCTTGAGCGGACAAACATGGCAGCGTGGGTGGCGTGATTGCGGGCGGACGGCAGCGGAGTTCGAGTTCATCGGTGGGGTGTGAGTGCGGGTACACCACTTGTCGATCCTTTGGTGGCCGACGGTGGCGGTGGCCGTTCTGCCGTACCCTTCTGAAGGCTCCGTCGCGGCATTCACACTCTTGTCGTCTTGCTCGGTGAAAACGATCTCGGCTGATCGGGCGGTGGCGGCTACCCATGGTCGTATCCTTCTTGGAGGCACCGCTTTGGAGGCCTGGCTTCGTTTTGGTCCGGTTTACCTCTCTATGTCGGTGGGTGGTGTGTCGGTGCCTGGCACCTTTGTATCTTGCCTTGGGTGTGTGCGGTGTGTGCGTTGTTCGGTATCTCGGATGTACTTAGTGATGTTTGCTTTATAATATAAAGCGGGGGAAACCCTTTTTCGGCAAATAGTGGTATATATCAACTTCCTAAGAAATTGCGGGTCCTTTTTAATTTATGGGCTGGATCAATTTCTTCCTCTGGATGGCTACGCTTATTTGTCCCCGGGACGTGATCCCCCTCCAGAGGCAATGGCCGGTAGTTTGTCATGCAGAACTCGTTGAACCCACTAGTCTCAAAGACGTCGCCTAGGGCTTCCGGCGACCACATAAAAAACCGGAGGCACTCATCCTTGAGCCGATCACAATAGGTGTTCAAACGGGCCCTAGAAAATCCGGGTCTCAAAATCTGAAGAAATAGAGACGAAAAGCACATACAATCGGCCACTACCTAAGGGATACCGGTTCGCTTTGTATTTTCTATGTTACGTCTGCTGCGACAAATAGTGTGCAGCCGTACGATTCAGTAGTTGGCCGGCCAATGTTACGCACTGCTTTTTGGTTTTCCAGACAGTTTTCTTAGCACTTTCCAAATAGTTATACGAAGGTGTGCTAGAGAAAGTTCTGTCTCGGGTCTTAATTTTTCTTTGTTTCTGTCTTTTTGTGTTGATTTTCTTGGTTTCTTCTTCTTACTTTCTTTCATAAAAATTATTTTCAATTATTTTTGAATTTTATTTATTCTTGATTTTTCCCCAATTTTAATTCATAAAAATATTAAAATCATGAATGTTCCAAATTCGCATTTAAGAAAATAAGATACATTTTAATATTTGTGAACACTTTAGTTCATGAAATTTTTCAACTACATGTACATTTTAAAGTTCATGATGATTTTTAAAAGTCATTAACAGTTTTAAAATTCATGAAAAAATAGTTCCTATTTTCAATTCTTGTTCATGAATTCAGTAATTATTCACTGTTTCAAAATATTCACATTTTTTAAAAACTGGTCAGGTTTTTCGAATTTGATCATAAATTCAAAAAATAATTGTGCTTTCAAAAAATGTTTGAAACTTTCACAAAAATTTCATGTTTTTTAAAAAACTGCACATTTTTCAAATTTGTATATTAATTTGTAAAAATTTCGAGTTCTCGACAAATGTTTATAACCTTTTAGAAATGTCCGGAATTTCAAAACAGTTCACAAGTTTCCAAAAGTGTTCAAAACTTTCAAAATTGTTCACTTTAAAAATTGTGTTTACAAGAAATTGAAAATTTTCAAATTATTGTTCATGTTTTAATATTCTATTATGAATTTCACAAAAGTTGTGCCTTTCTGAAAAAAAACATTCCAATTTTTTGTTGGAAATATTGTCTACTGTGTGGGTTGGAACAATACATTCTAGTTCAATAAAGTACAAATCTCTGCAAGCCAGTCCGCTGTAGTACCGGTGTCCTTTTAGAAGGTTGTTAACTAAAGTGCAGTCCTCTACAATGTCGATCGATACAGTCACATCTCTTGTTTTGCTCGCTGTGTCGCAAATGGGCCGACCCAGTTGTGGTGTGCCTTGTGCAAAGAGGCGACCCTTTGACGCAGCGAGCGTTGTATAGGTGCACCCCAAGGTTGTAGCCCTGAGGTAGTCTAAGAGCATCAATCTAGGTGCAACGGATGACTAATATCTATGTGCTTGCTTTGGTTTCGATGGTCTGGTTGATCTAGCGTCCCTTGAAGCTCATACTTGTAATTAACGAGGCTTTGGCTCTAGCGTCTGATCTCAACATCTCATCTCTGTGTGTGGCATCATACTTCGCGAGGTTTTGGCAAATATTGGGAGTGGAGTCCCTTGTCGCTACGCCACAATTCTATGTGAAATCAATCATCACAGAGGTTCGTTCAGTGTACTCAACTTCGTCCATGAGAAGCACAAGCATATTCAGTAAGCCCACGTACTCGCGAAAGCAGCTGCTTCTTCCTTTCAGGCGCCATCTGTGGCTTGCTAGTTTCCCCAATATCATTTGTATCCCCATGAACATTATTGCTTAATAAAGGGTACAAATTGCTAAAAAAAATATGGATAGCTCCGAGGGGAGTGAATTGCAGAAAACCACCACATTGAAGCCTAGGGTTGCAGAAAAGACTCTTCTACGATTTTGTTGCAGAAAACATTGATTTCACGCCTAATCATTAGCAGAAAACACCTAACCGTGTGTTGGGGCATTTTAAGCACTATTATGACAGGTGGGGCCCGATTTTGAGGACGTGGCCTAATGCCCACGACCTCACACCGTCTGACGGTGCTACAGTGGCGACGGACGCGCTGTCTCGGTCAAAACAGCACGGGTCCCTTATCCACTTCATTCTCCCGCTTTCACCACTCTACTCTCCTCTGTCTCTCTTTCTCCCCGTGCTCCATGGCGACGGCGAGCCCTGACGACGGGAGGGGAGTGGATGAAGGCTACAGGGGAGGGTTGCTTCCCGGCGGCGAATCGATCGAAGTGGAGGAGGTGTGCGGAGCCCAAACCCTAGTTGGGCACCGAAGAGGAGAGCGCCGTCGCCGTCGCTTGAGTACCGCGCCGCCGGCGCTCTCGCTCGTGCTGTGCAAGCTACTCCGTCGGGTAGCCATCAATGGGCTTCTGCATTTGGTGGCGTTGAGTAAGTTCTCCCCATCTTTTACTGTGGATTCTAGGGTTAGGGTTCAATTTCTCATAGTTCAATAGTTAGGCTTCGATTTGAATGAACTGTAGGTCATTATTCTTTGTAGTCTAACCTCTGATATGTATCCTATCAGTTAGATGAATTTGCTTCAGTGTATGAAGTTAACTGAATTTTCTCAGTGTACAAAAGGTTTTCAGTTTACTGAATATTGTTTAGTGTCAATAGTTAACTGAATATGCACTATGTATAGTGTATAGTGTACTAAGTTTTGAGAAAGAACAAGCATCAGGTTTGTACAAGCATCACAGATACATATCATTTTGTTTTCTGACACTTGAATGTATTAACTTGCTACAATTCTTATATGCAGTCTAGCAACACAGAGGAGGGTAGCACACAAGGAAGCAGGGCAACTTCTTCAACAACTCCAGCACCAAGGGGATCAACAAGTGGAGCACCAAGGGGATCAACAAGTGGAGCACCAAGGGCAGCTTCTTCAACAACTCCAGCAGCAAGGGCAGCTTCTTCAACAACTCCAGCAGCAAGGGCAGCTTCTTCAACAGCTCCAGCACCAAGGGCAACTTCTTCAACTGCTCCAGCACCAAGGGCAGCTTCTTCAACTGCAGGTGCAGCAACAAGGGCAGCCAACTCAGCTGCTGCCAGGAGAGCTTCTTGGAACCCACCAAGACAGAGAAAGCAACCCAGCAGACTGAAAGACTATTTCTATGCTTCTGGGAACTGATGTTTGACCTTGATGATGATGTGATCTAGCTAAACTAGTAATTGCTAAGATCTATTTTGGCAACAGCTTATGGGACTGTAATCTGGCTGAACTAGTAATTGCTATGTTTCATGATGATGTGATATGGTACTGTAATCTATGAATCTATGAATCTATATGATGCACTGTACTTAAGCCTCTCTATTTGTGTCAAGTTGGCTTGTTATTATGACCATTACAATGTTCACTAGTTTAGGCTAAAGTAGTAATAGTTATATGATATGAGGCTAGGGGTCTCCCTAGGGTCATTTTGTCGATAAGTCGATGATATGAGGCTAGGGGTCACCATAGGGTCATTTTGTCGATAAGTCAATGATATGAGGCTTGGGGTCACCCTACGATCATTTTTTTGATAAGTCGATGATATGAGGCTAGGGGTCACCCTTGGGTCATTTTGTCGATAAGTCGATGATATGAGGCTTGGGGTCACCCTAGGATCATTTTGTCAATAAGTCGATGAAATGAGGCTTGGGGTCACCCAGGGTCATTTTGTCGATAAGTCGATGATATGAGGCTAGGGATCACCCTAGGGTCATTTTGTCGCTAAGCCGATGATATGAGGCTAGGGGTCACCCTTGGGTCATTTTGTCGATAAGTCGATGATACGAGGCTTGGGGTCACCCTAGGATCATTTTGTCGATAAGTCGATGATATGAGGCTAGGGGTCACCCTTGCGTCATTTTGTCGATAAGTCGATGATATGAGGCTTGGGGTCACCCTAGGATCATTTTGTCGATAAGTCGATGATATGAGGCTAGGGTCACCCTTGGGTCATTTTGTCGATAAGTCGATGATATGAGGCTTGGGGTCACCCTAGGATCATTTTGTCGATAAGTCGATGAAATGAGGCTTGGGGTTACCCTAGGGTCATTTTGTCGATAAGTCGATGATATGAGGCTAGGGGTCACCCTAGGGTCATTTTGTCGATAATCGATGATATGAGGCTTGGGGTCACCCTAGGATCATTTTGTCGATAAGTCGATGATATGAGGCTAGGGGTCACCCTTGGGTCATTTTGTCGATAAGTCGATGATATGAGGCTTGGGGTCACCCTAGGATCATTTTGTCGATAAGTCGATGATATCAAGCTAGGAGTCACCATGGGGTCATTTTGTCGATAAGTCGATGATATCAGGCTAGGAGTCACCCTGGGGTCATTTTGTCGATAAGTCGATGATATCAGGCTAGGGGTCACCCTGGGGTCATTTTGTTGATAAGTCGATGATATGAGGCTAGTGGTCACCCTAGGGTCATTTTTTCGATAAGTCGATGATATGAGGCTTGGGGTCACCCTAGGATCATTTTGTCGATAAGTCGATGATATGAGGCTAGGGGTCACCCTTGGGTCATTGTGTCGATAAGTCGATGATATGAGGCTTGGGGTCACCCTAGGGTCATTTTATCGATAAGTCGATGATATGAGGCTTGGGGTCACCCTAGGGTCATTTTGTCGATAAATCGATGATATGAGGCTTGGGGTCACCCTAGGGTCATTTTGTCGATAAATCGATGATATGAGGCTTGGGGTCACCCTATGATAATAGTGCACTCACATTCAACAGCCCCAAATATCTTATATCAAATTCTACTAAGCACATACACCAGACAACATCAAAGTGCACTCACATTCATAAAGGTTCATCAAGGTTGGATCCAACACCTGATCTCAGAAAATACATACATAAAGGTTCAGAAATAGGTACTAAAGTACTTAATAGATGATTATCATCTAGATTACAACACTGTTGGATCGAACACCATAGATCACAAATTCATCATTGAAGTACTTGGGTCACAAATTCATACTAAAGTACTAGATAGAAGATTATCATCTAGAAACTGATAGATGATTATCATACTAGAAGGCACCCTACTCATCTAAGATTGCCTTCACACCCTGAAGCTTCAACTTTATCTTTTCCTCAGACTTTTGAAGCTCAGAAATGTGATGCTGCAGTTTAAGCCTCTCTTCTGTCAGCCTCTCCTTCTCCTTCAAATGATTGAACTTCAAGTTCCTAATCACATTGGCTTGAGCACCTGCCAGGTTCTTCAGAGTTTCATAGTTTTGCAGCATCTTCTTCTTCCCCTCCTCTGTCTTTGACAACTCTGCCTTCAAGTTCCCCACTACAGTCTCAAGCTCAAGAATCTTCACATCAACATATTCCTTCTGCTCCTTCTGATTCTTTAACTCCACACCCCTCTGCCGCTGGGCATCCAAGAGAGAATTCACATCAGCATACAAACTGTCATAGTTCTCCTGTAGTTTCTTCTTCTCCTCCTCTTTCTTTGACAGCTCTGCCTTCAAGTTGCAAACTAAAGTTTCTAGCTCAACAATATTCACTTCAAGATATTGCTTCTGCTCCTTTTGATTGCTAACTCCACACCCCTCTGCTGCTGGGCATCCAAAAGAGCATTCACATCAGCATACAAACTGTCATAATTCTCCTGTAGTTTCTTCTTCTCTTCTGTCAGGTTATGGATTGCAAATGAACTCTCTAGATTGTCATTGGTCCTAGCTGACTTAATCTCCTCATACATATCCCATAGCTTGGCCAATGCCTTCTCCATTGAGTCTGGCCATTCAAAATCAATCCATTGAACTACTCCACAGTTTAGGCCTTCCTGTATTATAAACATAAAATAAAAAATTATTTATGGTTCAGGAATCATCAAACCAATAGGTTCAGGTATCTAATATGTGCACTGTTAAACAGACAAATAAACAAGTCACTAAGCACCGACAGGCTCCTTACCATAAAGCACACAAATAAAAAATGCCCACACAAGTAAACAAGTCATTAAGCACTGACCATAGTAAACAAGTACTACCATCCACTAATGAGAACACACTCCAACACAGAGGCTAAAGCTAATTAAACAAAGACAAAGCACTTAACCAAGCTTAACAACTTGATACACAAAGGAGTTAGCACTGAACAATATAAACAATGTGTACAATCCACTAATGACAAGGCATGTCAGAACAAGCTAAACAAAGTCCAAGCTAAAAAACTATTAACAGCTTGATAAACAAAGCATTAAGCAAACAACTTCCTTTACACAAGATGTGAATCATACCTTCTTACCACATCCAAGAAACCTCCTGCCCGTGTGCATCCCTTCAAATTCAACAAAGCGCTCGGCCGGCTCACCGTGTTCACACAAAACAATCACATCTGCGTCAGTGCCATTGAAATTCGGATCGTGCATCGTAGCTGGAAGCTGCGGTAGCAAGCAAAGAGAAGTCTAGGTTCAGATCGAGCTCAGTGACAAAAATCCCCATTTCACTAACCCTAACCCTAGCTCTAGCTATCTAACGAACTGACCTTGATGATGCCATCGTAGGAGGAGGAGATGTTCAGGACTGAATCCTCACTGGTCTCGTCGCTCCACGACACCATGGCACCGGGAAGCAGCAGAACGGCGGTCGGAGGTGTGGCGGCGCCGGGGGAGAAGAACAGAGTGAGAACAGAGTGAGGAGACGGCGAGGCAGAGGAGAGAGTGTGAGGAGAGAGCTGGATCGATCCAGTTTTTACCCACACGGCGGAGCAGTAGCGGTAGTCACGCCGTTAGACGGCGTCAGCTGCCGGCCGTGGCGCCATGTAGACGAAACAGGGCCCCACCTGTCATAATAGTGCTTAAAATGCCCCAACAGACGGTTAGGTGTTTTCTGCAAATGATTAGGCGCATAATCATTGTTTTCTGCAACAAAATCATAGAACAGTCTTTTCTGCAACCCTAGGCTTCAATGTGGTGGTTTTTTGCAATTCACTCCTCCGAGGACGAACATAACGAAATGGACTACGGTCTTGAAAGCTCGAGTCATTTCTTCTCTTACAATTTTGAAATTTGGTGTCTGCTTTCCCAATGTGTCTCGGCCGCCTTGAAGATCATGTGGAACCGCTTGTGATGTTCCCATGCTCTCTTACTCGCTGTGGGTGCCAGGCCATGGCATCATCCCTCAGCGAGGCCACTTGTACGAGAGGGTTGCATAAGAAGTGCTTCTACATAGACACCTCGCAACACGATCGATCGATGTCCTCCGCGGCACAAAGGACTCTGCAGAGCCGAGGTGTGTGTTCGTTGTTTTTGTATTCTATTGATGTTTCATTTTGGGTGAATAAAATCTACCCTTCTCGTAAAATGGGCTCCGTTGCAAAGCGACTACAAGACAAAAATTGTTTACCCATCGAGGCTTTGATACTTGTGCAAAAAAAACCCCCAGAAAAACTAAAGGACATATGAGCAATCGAGGGACTCAACAGCTTATATGCAAGTTTTACTAGACACAGTTTTGAGTTTCAAGGTTCTTTATATATAAACGACCAAAGGGCCTTTTTTTGCGAGGTAAACCACCAAAGGGCTAAAAACATGATCTCACTCAATGGTCAATGCGGCATTAGCTCACGTATAATATAAGTATATTGCAACCCAAAAGAAAAAGTGAAAAACACAGGCATAGCTTATTTGCTCATGTAAAAATATATATCACCACCAAAAGAAATAGCGGGTCCTCTTTAATTTCTTTCCTGGATCAGTTTCTCCCTCTGGATGGCTACGCTTATTTGCCCCCGGGACATGATCCCCCTCCAGAGGCGATGGTAGGTAATTTGTCATGCAGAGCTCGTTGAACCCGCTATTCTCAAGGACGGTGCCTAGGACATCCGGCGACTGCATAAGAAACAGGAGGCACGCATGCTTGAGCCGATTACAGTGGTGCTGATTTGCCAACGCGTACGTGGACATGATGGTCTCTGTGTCGATCCTCCCGCACAGCTCTTCCTCGCACATGAGCTTCAGCCTGTCCAGCCCGTACCTGTCCGCCGCGACAAGCAATTGCTGCATCCCCGCAGTGGTGCGGCCGCCTTGGTCGTTGCATGACGGCAGTATGTCCGTATAGATGTAGTGAAGGAGCATCTGGAAGATGGCCGGCTCCATGTCGACAACCTCGATGCGCGCCATGTCCTTCTCCGCCATCGGGCCGAAGAGCTGAGCTTCGAAGACGGGTGACCGCTCGGCCAGGAGAAAGCTGTGCGCGGAGAACTCTCGGCCGCGCACTCGGAACGTGATGTCCGTGCCTCTTTGCTTCCTGAGCATGCGCTCGAGGTCGCCGGGCAGCTCCATCGGCGGGGACACGTTCTTGAAGATGGTGAGGACGTACTGTAACGTGAAGCCGCCGTCCACGAGCTCCGTCAGCGGCTTCAGCTCTTTGCCCGGGCAGCAGGATCCCATCGGAGAGAAGACTCCGTCGAAGCTGGCTAACGGTTCCTCTCCCTCGTCCCCTAGCACGCTCAGCGTGTACTTGCTGTGCGCATGCCCGGCTAGGCTGAGAAAGCATAGGTAGGCCGTGGCCTTGCCGTCGCCCCATCCGTGCGGGTAGAACTCGATGCCCCAATCGTAGCCACCAAACGTGAAGACGCCCGATCTAGCGTACTCGCCGATGCCCATGGCTTCCAGATCGGGGTACTCAGCTGTCACCTCGAAGCTGAGAGTCGCGGTGACGCTGCTGTCCGTGGTGGATGTCGACGATGTGATCTCGGGCACGCTCTTCCCTACCACGTTCCAGCGGTTAGCCATGGCAACGGTGCCAAGAGACGGCGACGGATCACGGGAGTTGGTCTGCGGCCTTGAAAAGAGTTTGCATATTTAAGAGAGAAGAAGAACGTGGATAGGCAGAACAAATCGGATCTTAGACAAGGACTCTTTTTTTTATCCCTAGTCAAGGACTCCAACACCTACGAAGACACTGAGCGTAGCCATGTAGGAACCGTATAAAGAGCCAGAACCGCCTAGGTGTTCAAACAGGCCCGTTGAGAACAGGGGTGTCACCCTGTTGGCTAGGATAGCACGGTGCTATGTAGCCCACCCGGATTCGAGTCACAGAGTGACCCGTGGTGCTTAGAGTTTCTTCTGTAAAAATATGCCTTCAAGGGTTAGTCGTGGTGCTTAGAGTTTCTCCAAGGCCAAGAATTGTGACCCATCGCGATCTTGATACTTGCGCAGAAAGAAAAAAAGAAATCAAAAGGCAGAGTAGCCTTCGAGGGACACAACACCATATATGCAAATTTTACTAGACAACTACTATATCAAGTTTCAAGGGTCTTTATATATAAACCACTAAATTTTGTAGGCTTAAAAACATATCTTACTCAATGCGGCGTTAGCTCACATAAAATATAACTATTCCAAAAAGAAAAGTATTGCTTATGTAAAGACATATCAACGTCAAAAGAAACTACCAGCCCTCATTAATTTCTTGCTCGGATTAGTTTCTTCCTCTCGATGGTTATGCTTTGTCCTTGAGACCCCCCTTCAGAGGCAATGGTCGGTTATGCCTTTGAATGTGGCGGCAAGTGCCATGTGTCAGCTGTCGGACCAGTCGCCACGATAGTTTTGTCAATTGTTGTGGAGAGTAGTTTTTTTTGGCAATTCACTCGCGCAGGTGGTCTTACTTTTCAAAAATTTGCGCGGTAGGGCACCACATCCTCAGCTCGACCATTGCCTTGGGCAGCCAACGTCCTTCCCTTCCTCCGAATCGAAGGAAGAGAGTGAGCAGGTTGCAGGCGTGCATCTATGGGGCGCGATCGTGCGATCGGGCATGCATCCACGGCGGTCAGGCGTGAGAGCATGCATCCATCCACTAGTAGAAAACCACCCATTAGTCCCGGTTCGTAAGGGCCTTTAGTCCCGATTCATGAACCGGGACTAATGGGTCGTTACTAATGCCACCACCCATTAGTCGGTTCAAACACGAACCGGGACCAATGTGGCTCCACGTGGCCCGTGCACCGAGCCCAATCGAGAGGGCCTTTGGTCTGGTTGGTGGCTCAACGGGACCAAAAGTCATTTTTTTACAAAAGTGGCTGCTTTAGGGGTTTTGGGGGTTATTTTTAGGTTGTTATTATAGCTAGCTAATAGAGAAAGTGTCCTCTCTTATCTTCGTCCTTGGTTTATCAACGCTGCTGCTATGTTCATTGCACCCTTGAATATAACATGCTCATGCACGCTTTGCATCATACATCATCATATATGTATATAATAACAAGTCCTACTAATCATGCATGCATCATCATACAACTTCTACTCGTTATTAATAATAAGTCATCGATCATCATCCTCATAGTCATCGAACCCAACCCTACATAATTGTTCCTAGCACATGATCATCGATGTCGGTGGGACCTACACCCTTAAGGTAAAATAGCATAAAACAATATAGACCACGACTCTCCATTATGAAGAATGGCGATCATCCTGTCTCCAATTCTTGCCCTTCGCTGCTTATTGCTTCCAAGAAGCTCCTTACGACTATCCATACATTTTTCCATTCTTTGATTGTTATGTCTCCATTTCTTTTAGAAACCCAAGATGGACAGTTGAGATTCAGTAGGGCGACCTGGTCGTATGTTCAAAACATGAAGGCTACCATGCGTATACATCGGTGAGGCACACAATCATTCGGGATTATCTGTTGAAAAACATAGTAATAACCGTAGTTAGCAATGATGTACTAGTTTTAGAAGTGTGCAAAAGATGCACGGATGTTGTAATAGTAAAAAAATCTTACCAGGTATCTCCATGGTAGTTACCGTAGTTCAACACGTGCACTAGTGGCGCGTATTGACCATAATGTTGAGGAGTTTGATTGTAGATATTGTAATTCTCAAGACCAGTACAAAATCCCACCGGATGATTTTTCTCCCGATAAGTTAATTCGAGCCTTGATGTAATGCGTTACATCTACCATCTTCCGCACATTCTTTGAAGAATGAAAATAAGCTGTCAATGGAGATAAGTTGTCAACTATATATTTTGAAATAAACAATATAAATTACTTAATAACTATGTTTAGCTCACATGAGGGAAGAACTGGAGGTGTATCCACAAGGACCCAAATCGAAGGTGTCTCTTGCTCGATTGTAGGATCACCAAGATCCATGGTGACAAGCATACCCTCATCAAGACCATACATCTTGCAAAATGCATCCCAATTTTTGCAACCAAAATGGGTTACACTCTGAGCATTGTACAGCTTTACTTGAAAATCCACAACATGATGGATACTTAGGATAATTTTTTTGGTTTCGAAATTTTCATGGTCTTCAAAACCCATCCTCTCCAAGACATAGCGTCTTGCAAAGTATGGGATAAGCTAGTCGAATTGGAAAAGATGAAAAATACACGTTAAAATAGTTGAAGTCGTGCTTAATTACGAAAAAAAACTATTGTCGTTGTTGCGTACCGTATGAACATCGCAGGTCTCCTCGAGCTTAATGCTGAAGCGCCGATCTTCGTCCATCTCAATGAACCTGTCGCACATACCTCGGTAAATCGTGGCACCGATCGCACTCCCAGGCGGTTTTAAGTAGCCTCCGCCCTCGTTCATAATTCAAATATTAAATTAGGTCATTGATGGATTCATGTACCTAGGGTAGGGTCATAGGCCTGACCTAAACGTCCTACCCAAGGACACTCTCCGAAGAGATCATCTTCGATCGACCAAAGAGGAACTCACTCGGTATTTGGAAGGACTTCGACCATGGAAGACTCACTCGACCATGAAGACTCACTCGACCACCGGAAGGTCAAGGCACTCCAGCACTGGCGGCTTGCTATTGAATAGACTTAATGATAGTTAAGACACTTTATGAGGCGTTACGATGCGCCCGGACTTAATGTACTTTAACCTCTCAATCGTGGGCTGGCTGGGGTCTGGCGCACTCTATATAAGCCACCCTCCTCCACGGTAGAGGGGTTCGCATTCTTGTAATACTCATATCCATAATCCACTCGACCGCCTCGGGGCTCCGAGGCGTGGGGCTGTTACTTCCTCCGAGAAGGGCTGAACTCGTACATCACTTGTCTCCACAACTACTCCATAGCTAGGACATCGCCTCCCTTACCTACCCCTATTTCTCTTGTCGGACTTAGAACCACGGCGGTTGGCGCCCACCATGGGGCGGTGTTTTAGCGATTTGTGGAGGAGTTGCAGTACTTCAGTACCTTCATCATGATGACTGCTGGAGTTTTGGTTGAGGCGCGAGATCCGTCTCGGTGCTCTCACTTTTGTCGTGACGACTCCGCATGGCTCGAGGCTCCACTTGACATCGGCGCTCCCGTCCGCGGGCGACACACTTCGCGCATGTGTTCGCGGCGTTACTGCTGCGGCACCGTCGACCCGTGTCGGTCGACTCCCCTATCGATCGCCGCCCGGTCTCCCACCAGCGCAAGCGTTCTGGTGATCGAGGCTTCAGCGGTGGGTGAAACGCGGTGGCTCGCCAGACAGCCACCGCCCAAATCGCGCCATCGAGCCCGATTTAATCCCTCTGGCTTGTTCGATCGTCGGCCGGCTCCGTAGATCGCATCCGAGTGTGATAGCGGTGATCCAGCGGCGGAGATCCTCATGGTCGGCGGCCCTCGCGATCCTCCGGCCGCCCACGGCGGTGGAGTCGCGGAGGAGGAGACCCGTGCAAAACACGAAGAGTACCAGCCCGAGACACTCGACTCTCTGCGAGAGAGAAGAGCTTCGTCGCGAGAACATGGATGCACTTCATACTCCTATCGCGGAGAAACCCACGAGGCTCGTGCCTTGGAGGAAGCACGTTTGGCCAATGTGGCTGAACGCGCTCGCTGGAGAATCTTCAGCGAGCACTTTCGGCAGCGTCTTGGCAACGGATCCCGAAGCGGTCGGCGCCGACTCTTCCCACCGACTCGGGTATACCGCCGCGCCGATTCAGAATTTAGCGGTACCTTTCGCGCCGCGAGTCCATCCAGCCGTCCCAATCGGAAGCGGAGAGGCTTGCAGCGGATCGAGATTTACTCAGGCGGCGGAGACCAGAACTCAGCCGTGTCGCGATCGCGCAGCAGATTCACGATCGATCCGTCGCTGCGAACACCATCGATCGGCTCCACGCCCCAGATCGCCTCCACGGCGAGAAGGGCGCGACAACCGACGAGCAACCGGAGACCGATTCGACCGAGATGACGGCGTCGAGTGCCCTTTCCCCTCGAGGAAGGGTAAATGCGCTCCTCGGCGGCAAGATGACGAGCGACGATTCGATGCAGGCGAAGAGTTCGGTCGACCCGAGGAACCGAGCTTTGACGCGCGATCCATTATCGTGCAAGGCTTGGTCAACCGAACAGAGCCCATCGGCGGACCGAGAGGATGCACCCACCAGCGATCGAGTGCATATCTCGGTCGAGTGTTTTAGCGAGCTATCGAGCCGCATGATCCCCAATTTCAGATTAGCGAAATCGTCGCAAGTTCCTTTGGGAATCCAAGCACGAAACAGGCAGCGATTACCGAGTGGCTGTTCAGATTGGTGGTGGGAATGACGAGGTGGCCGTGAAACATTTGCCCCTCATGTTGGAAGGTTACGCGAGCATGGCTGAATCGGTTACCTCTAGCAATATATATACTTGGGAAGATTTGTCTCGGCGTTAAATCGGGACTTTTGAAGGGACTTGCAAGCGACCGGCTGGTTTGACAGAGCTGCAAGTTTGTGTCGAAGACCAATGAAACTCTCCGAGAGTACATTCAGAGGTGGATTACCTTGCACCATCTTGTGGAAAATGTGTCGACCATCGGCGGTTTGCGCCTTCAAAGATGGCGTCAAAAGCAGAGAATTGAGTCGAAGTTTGGTCGAACCGGGGACATGACCACTGAGTCGAATGATGGAGATTGCTAGCAAATCGCCAATGGCGAGGAAGAAGACCGACTCGAGCGGCAAGTACAAGCCAAGCCGATCGGAGAAGGAAATTCGGTCGAGCGAAGCGAAAAGCCGAGCCAGCAGCTCCTAGAGAGCCACGGCGTGACTCGAGGAAGTTCAAGGGAAGCCCAAAGGATCACGGAATCGAAGAAAGTGAAAGATAAAGAAGGAAATGGCGTGATGGATATGCCATGCCATATTCACACGAAGAAGGATGAAGAGGGCAACATTATTTACCCGAAGCACACCACTGCGCCGATGTCGACTCGATCCAGCGGTTTGGGAAAACAGTCTAAGGACAAGGAGAAGGAGCGAGACAAGGCGGAGACAAAGAGGACGGTGAAGAAGAATACCCGCATGTCAACTCCACTCTGATGATCTTCACGGATGTGGAAAGCAAAAGTCGACTGAAAGTCATTAACCGGGAGGTGAATATGGTTGCCCGAGTAAAGCCAAGTTATGTGAAGTGGTCCCGGACACCCATCACATTCGACCAATCGATCACCCGACTCACATTGCCACTCTGGGCGGCAAGCGTTAGTGGTCGATCCGGTTGTCGAAGGCACTCGGCCGACAAAAGTGCTTGATGGATGGTGGTAGTGGGCTGAATTTGTTATATGCGGATACATTGAAAGGGATGGGCATTCCGATGTCGATTGGCGCCCGACAATATGAGTTTCCGCGAGTCATACCGGGAAGAAGGCCAACTCACTCGGCCAAATAGCCTGGGCGTGGTTTTGGTGATTCAAGCACTTCCGCAAAGAAAAGTTGACCTTTGAGGTTGTGGATTTTCGAGTGCATACCACGCCATTTTGGGAGGCCGCCTCGCATGATTCATGGCTCGACCATGCTACGTGTACCTCAAACTGAAAATGCCAGGACCAAAGGGAGTGATCATCATCACCGGCGATCGGAAGAAGGCGAAGAGTGCTTCGGAAGGGCTCGAAGATTGCCGACTCCCAAGTGACAGCGGTCGATTCGACGAATACATGCAAACCGCAGATCCAAGTGACTTGTTACGATCCAAGAAGCCAACAACGAGTTCATTCGATTCCAATGCGGTGAGACGAAGCCATCCATATTCATCCGATGATCCCAATGCAGCCCGACCCACATCTCCACAACACTCGACTCGAAATAGGAAGAAGCGCTCATCCAGTTCCTCCGTGAGAAGCGGGACATTTCGCATGGAAGCGGTGACATGCGGTGTTCAGGGGAATTGGTGAGCATCGCCTCCGAGTCGACAAGTCAGCGAAACCAGTCAAAGAGCATCTTCGGCGGTCCGCCGTCCAGAAGAGAAAAGCTATTGGTGAAGAAGTGGCTCGACTGTTGACGGCAGGATTTATTCGAGAGATATACCACTCCAAGAAGGACAACTCACTCCGCATGTGCATTGATTTTAAGCACATTAATCGGGCCTGCCCGAAGGATCATTTTCCTCTCCCCCGCATAGATCAAATTGTTGACTCGACGCGGGGTGTGAAGATGTCTTTTCTAGATGCATATTCCGGGTATCATCAGATCCGTGCTGTATGGACCCGATGAAATAAAACAGCTTTCATCACTCCATTCGGTGCTTACGCTATATCACCATGCCATTCGGCCTCAAGAATGCGGAGCCACATTTATGCGAATGATTGAAGTGTCTTCTCACTCAAATCGGTCGGAATGTGGGCGTATATGGATGATATCGTCGTTAAGTCGCGAAAAGGTTCCGACCTGCTTGCGACCTCGCGAAACATTTGCCAACCTCGGAAGGTGCGATATCAAGCTCAATCCTTCAAAGTGCACATTCGGAGTTCTGGTGGAAAATTACTCGGTTTTCGTTTCGAGCGAGGATCGGCGCTAACCCGGAGAAGATCGGCACTATTCTCCGAATGAAACGCATACATGCGAGTGCACGGCGTCGAAGCTTCTTGGATGCTTGGCGCTTTAAGTCGATTCATCTCTCGCCTCGGTGAAAAGGCGTTGCCTCTTTACCGGCCGATGAAGAAGGGTGACAAGTTGAGTGGACTCGAAGCGATGCAGCGTTTGCCGAGCTAAAAGCTCTGCTCTCCACCCAGCAGGTGCTTGCTGCTCAATCAGCAAAGAGCCTCTGTTGCTTTACATTGCAGCCACCGGACAAGTTGTCGATCTTGTGCTTACGGTCGGCGGGAAGAGGAAGGAAAGGCCTTCAAAGTTCAGCGCCGGTGTATTATCTGTCGAAGTCTTGACTCCATCAGCGAGATACCCTCATTATCGAAGCTTGTGTATGGTATATACATGACCACAAAGAAGGTTGCTCACTATTTCTCGATCATTCTATCACGATCGTCGTGACGCTCCTTTATCGAGATCTGCACAATAGAGACGCAACGATCGAGTGGCGAAATGGGCGATTGAACTTCTTCCCTTGATATCAAATTCGAGGCAAAAGCCATTAAGTCCCGGGCTATAGCGGATTTCCTTGCCGAGTGGATTGAACAACAGCAGCCGATGAAGTTCACTCGGAGCATTGGACCATGTTCTTGACGGCTCCAAGATCTTTGAATGGTTACGGTCTTTGGGGTTGTTCTAGTTTCCCCGAGGAGATAAGCTTAGGTATGTGCTCCAGATTCACTTTGATTCCTCCAACAATGAGGCGAGTATGAGGCCCTCTTATATGGATTGCGCATGGCCATCTCACTCGGCGTCCGTCGCCTAATGGTCTATGGCGATTCAGATCTAGTGGTCAATCAAGTGATGAAAGAGTGGGGCGTGAGAAGCCCGACTATATTTGGATCTTGCAATGCAGTGAGGAAGCTGGAAAAAGAAGTTCGAGGGTTGGAACTCCATCACATCCCCGATTGAAAAATCAAGCAGCAGATGATCTGGCGAAGATAGGGTCCAAAGAGAAGCCATTCAGTGGTGTGTTTTTGGAACATATACACACTCCGTCGATTAAAGAAGATCCCTTCACGAGAAGCTCCACAACCCAAGAGTGCCACAGACCGATGAGGTTGAGGTCCCGGCGGTGGTCGACTTGATCATGGAAGTTTTAGTGGTCACTCCAGTTGGACAATTCCATACATCGCATATATTACGAGAAAGGAACTCCCGGAGGATGAGGAAGAGGCTCGACGGATCGTCCGTCGATCCAAAGCTTTTACCGTCATCAATGGGCGGTTGTATAGAAAGCCGACGAGTCGGACAAAATGCATAACGCCCGGAAGAAGGTCGAGTCATACTCAATGACATCCACTCGGGGACTGTGGTCATCATCGTCCTCTCGGACCATTGTAGCCAAAGCATACCGGGCGGATTTTACCGCCAAGAGCAAATGAGATGGTGAAAGAAATAGTGGACAAGTGCGAAGGATGCGGTTCTACTCAATATGTCACACAAGCTGCGTCGACCTTGAAGACCATTCCACTCGTCGGCCTTTCGCGGTATGGGGGTTGGACATGATCGGTCCCTTGCGAACAGGTCGGGCGGTTTCACGCATGTCTTGGTGGCGGTCGACAAGTTCACCAAGTGGATTGAAGCTAAGCCAATCAAAAACTTGATCTTTGGTCTGCTGTTTCCTTCATCGAGGGTTGGCGTTCGGATATGGAGTCCCGCACGGTATTATCACGGACAATGGGTCAAATTTTGACTCGGAAGAATTCAAGGATTTCGCAACTCCCAAGGCACACGAGTCGACTACGCTTGATCGCCCATCCATAGTCGAGCGGACGAGCGAGCGAGCCAATGGATTAATCCTCAAAGTGCGAAGCCCGATTGATCGAGATCTCAAGCATGCGGTTGGAGCTTGGGTCGACGAACTTCCTTCGATGCTTTGGGGTTTGCGGACCACGCCTAATCGGTCGATTGGGAGAACTCCTTTCTTCTGGTCTATGGAGCGAAGCAGTCTTACCGAGTGATCTCCTTCACAATGCTCCCGAATTGAACTTTACAATGAAGCGAAGCTGAACAAAGCGCGTCGGGATCGCAAATGACCTCCTAGAAGAGGAAAGGAAATGGCTCGATCCGCTCGACCATTTACCAGCAAGACTTGCGTCGCTGTCGCCGTAAATGTGAGAGGTCGAGCCTTCCGGAAGGAGATCTGGTCCTTCGAGTGGATCGTGAAGCAACATAAGCTCGCTCCTTCCTGGGAAGGACCCTTCATCGTCACAAAGGTTCTCCACAATGGGGCGTATCGTCTCTATAACGTCGAACACAATATCGAAGAGCCCCGAGCTTGGAACGCGGATCTGCTCCGCCCGTTTTACACTTAAAGTTTTTCACTCGGAAGAGTTGTAATAAAGTACTTCTGAAGATTCATGGGCTTTGAAATAATAGTGTCATAATTCCTTCATAATTTTCGTCACTTTTTATTTTTTTGGTCCAGCAAAATTTTTCCCCAGTGGGTGGCTTAGTCGCGAATCCGTTTCGCCTAAGTTTGTACAAATCCTACCGAGTGATAAGCCAGACTTCCACTCGGAGGCTTAGCTGCGAATCCGTTTAGCCTAAGTAACAAAAATCCTACCGAGTGGTAAGCCGGACCTCCACTCGGAGGCTTAGCTGCAGTCCAATGCTACGCCTAAGATATAAAAATCCTCAGGTGGTAAGCGGACTTCCACTCGGAGGCTTAGCTGCAGATCGATGCTACGCCTAAGGTATAAGAAATCCTACCGAGTGGTAAGCCGGACTTCCACTCGGGGCTTAAGTGCAGCTCGGTGCTCACCTAAGTTATTAAAAATCCTACCGAGTGGTAAGCGGACTCCCACTCGGAGGCTTAGCTGCAGTCCAAGGACTCGCCTAAGTATAATCACGTGCCATAAGGAGGACGAGTGCAGGCGATTGCGGTCCTCTCCTCGAACTACACCATTGTAGCGTGCGTACCCTTAAGGAGGGCGAGGGCAGGTCGATTGCGACCCTCTCCTCCGAGCTACACCATAAGTATGATGTGCGTTACTTAGGAAGGCGAGGTGCAGGTCATTGCGACCCTCTCCTCCGAGCTTCGTCACAAATACAATGGAAATCCTACCGAGTGAAGAGCAAACCTCTCACTCGGAGGCTTAAGCTGCAGCCCAGCTACGCCTAAGGTAAAGAAATCCTACCGAGTGAAGAGCAAACCTCTCACTCGGAGGCTTAGCTGCAGCCAGCGCTGCGCCTAAGGTAAAAAAAATCCTACCGAGTGAAGAGCAAACCTCTCACTCGGGGCTTAGCTGCAGCCCAGCTCTCGCCTAAGGTAAAAAAATCCTACAGTGAAGAGCAAACCTCTCACTCGGGGCTTAGCTGCAGCCTGCTCGCCTAAGATAAAAGAAATCCTACCGAGTGAAGAGCAAACCTCTCACTCGGGGCTTAGCTGCAGCCAGTGCTCGCCTAAGGTAAAAGAAATCCTACCGAGGGAAGCAAACCTCTCACTCGGGGCTTAGCTGCAGCCAGTGCTACTTTGAGGAATAAGTCATTGCGGTGGGCATCTTGCTGATTAACTTTGCAAAGGGCAATTCAAGCCAAAAGCAAACATCAATCCAAATTTAGGTTGATACCTAAAAGAACCGAGAGTGCTCGGGCACCAAGCACATTAAGGTTTTATCGGTTACATCTCCACTCGGCATACCGAGGCAAATTTAAGGTCAAAGAAAGTTTTTACCCTCTCTGTGGAGGGCTGGATGGAAACAACGAACTTCGTCAAGATCAATCCCGTCGCAATCCGCGTAGCAGCAGCAATGAAAGTCTCCATGAAGGCCACGAAGTCGTGCTTTTTGGTGTTGGCCACTCGGACAGCCGCCACTTATCCTCTCGGGCATCCTTGCAATGGACTCGTGCGGACATATGTGCGACATCCGCACCACATCGAGTGAAGACTTCTTCCACTCTTGCACTCGGTCGGGGACAGCGTTCAATCGAGTCACCAACGACTTCGAGGTCATTTTGGAGTGTCTCCACAGGCGGGCGTCGAGTCGATGCGGGATGTAGCAACCTTGATCTTGCGAGATAATCCACGACGGCGATAACACGGGACTCGGTCGGAAGATGTTCATAGCAGTTTCATCATTCACGGGAATTGACAGGTCAAGGTTCGTCTCCGGTTGGCTAGTTTCTTCTTCAAAGTTGCGGATGTAACTCTGCAAAGACAAAATCCCAAATCAAGAAAACGATCGAATGGGAACATAACAGTTGGGAGAATTGGTCGAGTGAAGAAGATTACCTTCAAGCAGGAACAATTTTTAGCAAGGGCAGCCAAGAAGCCTTCCAAATTCATTCTTCTTCCGGTCATCTGGTTGATCCTCTCGGTCGAGTAGTCTTGTCGACCTTGATCGTTCAACATCCTTGGTGGCAATGGCGAGCAGCCTTGATTGGTGTTGTCTGTTCGAGCTTGGTGGTGAGGCTAGCTTTTCATCGTGAGCTTGATCTTCTCGAGACAGCTCAAGCTCCTTCTTCCTCTGGGCCTCCTTCACCTTGCACGTAAATTACAGCAAAGTCAGGTTCAAGCAAATGAGGGGAGAAAAGAGTCGATGAAATCTCACCAAACATACCTTTGGTCTCCTCCTTTGCCTTCGTCAGATTCTCCTGCACTAGCTTCAAGTCCAACTCGAGCTGAACATGCTTCTGCTCCAGTTCAGTATAGCGCGCCACAAGATCACAGGATTTCTCTGAAGAGTCAATTGCCAAAATATCGAGATAATCCACTTCCGAGTGGATAAAGGAAAATGATGCGTTTCTAAGATTACGATCGAATGCAAGCATTAGGACGTAATCTCGAGGACTACACCGGTGGGTGCACTCAGCGTGCCCCATTGGTCTTATTCAAAACGAGTCGACCGATCGACCAGCAAAAAAAAAAGAACGAGTCGACGGTCGATCGAAACTTCTTCGATGTAATCAATCGCGGCGATGACCACGATCTCGGGGACTACACCCGATGGGTGCACTCAGCGTGCCCCCGATCTCGAAAACCATTCGTTTCATTCGAGTGACGATCAATATTTATTTATTAAGCCTAAGACCATTGCCGTGATCGACCTTAGCCTTGGGGACTACACCGGTAGGGTGCACTCAGCGATGCCCCGCTAAACACGGAGTTTTTACCAACACACCCGGTGGGTGACTGCTATAATTTCAGAAAGAAAAGTTTTGATAACATATCCTAACGAGCAGCGGTGGTCGTGACTGAACATTACTCTCGAAGGGCGGAGCTGGCGTCAGAAGCTGCTTGGCTCGCATCGAGCGATCTTCACCTCCTCCATCATGATTTACGCTTGACGGATCGCCTCCTTAGCAGCACTAGCCTGGTCCTCCGGGGCGTGGTGCGTGGCGAATCGATGGCTGCCCAGCACTTTCGGCGAAGTGGGTCGCGCTTTCGTCAGCGGCACCTTGAACGACACGGTGTGTCGAGTGCCGACCTCCCTTCCGTCGCAATGGTCTCGGCGCCACCACACCTTGGGCTGCTTGGCGGTCGATGCCTTCTGCTCCGCTTAGCCCTCAATGGTTCCTCATCCTCATCATCGCTCGTCGGGAAGGGTCATAATGTCATTGGTTGGAGCTTGAGGAAAAAAGTCAAAGTCGGAAATTATGCATCGATCGACCAAGAACAAGATTTAAAGTTGTAGTACCGGGATTTGAAGTCGCGCGTCCTCCATCTCATGGTCCTCGGCCTTGCACGAGGTTTGGAAGATGCGCAGCCGCTGAAATGGTGGGGATGGCTACCCTCATTTTTGGCGAGGCTTGGTCGTCCTCGGCGGAGCCACTTCGATTGCTTGGCGCCTTCTCGGTCGGCACCGGAGAAGCGGTCCGAGGCGTTTGGTCGATGCGGCGATCGCCACTCCTGCAGCGTTCGATCGAAGGGTCGTGCACAAGTTTTGACCGCCTTTCGGCGTGGTGGTGCCTCTTCCTCCTCTTCGTCCTCGTCGTCATCGTCCTCGTCATCGTCATCTTCATCATCATCGTCTTCTGCAGCGTCCGAATCCCACTCTTCTGGCTCTGCCCCCTTCCCCCCTCCTCGATCGAGTGCGGCGCCATTGGGCATGGAGTATAGCTCGATGGGGCACAGAAATGTCAAAAGCAGAACTCGATCGACCAACCAAATCACGAAACACATTCGATGGAGATTCAATGGAAAACGAGCAAAGCGTACCTTTTCCGAGCAGCTGTTGTGGTCAAGTGGGGAAATCCTCCGGGATCGCGAGGTTGTCCTTGTTCGATGATCGCGCCATCCATCTTTCCACTATGGCATCGTCGATTGCCTCCGGGTGGGCCGAGTCTCGTCTTGATGCCTTGATACAGCCACATGCAATGGCTCGGGCTGAAGAGGCTGGACTCGCCTCGAAGAAAGACCTCCAAGAGGTCCATGCCGATCCGCCATCCCGAACCAGCTGCACCACGCGATCCATCAACATCTTCACCTCAGTTCTCTCCTCTGGAACTACCTTCAGGAGGAGGAGTCATTCACTCGACTCATGGTGAATCACGGGAAGACCGGTCGTCTCCGGCGTCGTCTCATTCCGCGATAGAACCAGGTCGATTGCCAGACCCTGACCGACTCGGGAAAAGACATAGCTGGGAAGGTGCTTTTATTCCTCAACTGGACCCCTAAGCCACCACACATCCCGAACTACTTGGGTCTTCTCGTCACCGGGCTTGCCTTCTTCACGACCTGAGGCGACATGTGAAGATGTACTTGAACAAACCCGGTCGGTCGACAGCCCGGAAGTTTTCGCACATAGACACAAACGCAGCAAGATATGCGATGGAGTTTGGAGTAAAATGGTGGAGCTGGGCTCAAGAAATTCAAAACCCGAAAGAAGACACTCGGCGGCGGCGAAAATCCTCGATTGACATGGGTGGCGAGAGCACGCACTCACCCTCTTACGGCCGAGGCTGCCACTCTCGGCGTGAAGCCTTGCGGCACCGTGGGGAATCAACCCGTCATTGGCCATGTCGAGGAGATCCTTCTCCTTGATGGTCGATGGATCAATCTCCTCGACCCAGCCCTTGGCAAGTTGGATCTCGACGAGGAACCGCGGCGGTAGATCTCCCCTCGCCTTCTCGGCCGCCGCGCCTTCTCCGCCGTCGGCGCCTTCTTGCAGCGCTCCAACACCGCCGTCTTCTCTTTGCCCATGGTGGCGGCGGAATCTGCAGGAGAGGAGGTAGCAGGAGCAGCAGCGATTGCGGAGGGCGGAGACGAGGAGAGCGGAGGAGGAAGAACGAGTCTTGTCGAAGCCCGCGAGGCGCATTTATAGCATCCTTCCGAGTGGATGACAGTGGACCGAACAATCAATCATATCCCAAACAGTTCGCTGCGATCGTGGCGGAAAAAGCGGCGCAGAAATCGAGCGTCCTGTTGTGTCCCATCCGAACGCCAGATCCGTTCCGCCAGCGCTTCCCCAAATTTCGTATCCCGCGAGATCCGCGAGGGACGGATCGGTCTGTCAGCGCGAGATTTCCTGCGATCCGTCGCTCGAGGAATAGCAAAGTAAAAGAAGGTCACTCGACCAAAGAACAAGAATGGATCAAGTCGATGAAGAAAAGTTGCGTGTTATCAGCAGAGAAGATCTTGATCCAAGACAACACGTAGCCATGACGTAAAGACAATCGGAAACAACGTCGACTCATCCTTCACTCAAGCCTCAATCCATTCGGGGGCTAATGATGGATTCATGTACCTAGGGTAGGATCATAGGCTTGACCTAAACGTCCTACCCAAGGACACTCTCCGAAGAGATCATCTTCCAGTCGACCAAAGAGGAACTCACTCGACCGATGGAAGGACTTCGACCATGGAAGACTCACTCGACCATGAAGACTCACTCGACCACGAGAAGGTCGAAGGCACTCCATGCACAGCGGCTTGCTATTGAATAGACTTAATGATAGTTAAGACACTTTATGAGGCGTTACGATGCGCCCGCACTTAATGTACTTTAACCTCTCAATCGTGGGCTGGCTGGGGTCTGGCGCACTCTATATAAGCCACCCTCCTCCACGGTAGAGGGGTTCGCATTCTTGTAATACTCATATCCATAATCCACTCGACCGCCTCGGGGCTCCGAGGCGTGGGGCTGTTACTTCCTCAGAAGGGCTGAACTTCGTACATCACTTGTCTCCACAACTACTCCATAGCTAGGACATCGCCTCCCCTTACCTACCCCTATTTCTACTGTCAGACTTAGAACCACGACAGTCATTATTATTAATCACGGGTTGACTATCGATGATCGATGTACGTACGTAGCTCCTCTTTCATTCCCGAATGCATTATTATACCAAATTGTCTAGCACACGGGAATGAAGGAGAACTTATCCAATATGAGCATTCAATAAGCAAAACCAAATCATAAAATAAGCAAAACCAAATCATAAAATAAAGTATAGTATTCAAATTAGTATGCATTCAATAATTATAAGCAAAAGTACATCATCTCTTGGTGTCCGTACATCGTCGAATATTATCACTAATACAACTAGAACCGTGGCGCCCGACGGGTATCGGCGCAGGCGGTAGACACTAAAGATAAGGAACCATCACGGGATCATAGCTCGGTGAGATCACTGAAGAACCTGCCGGTATTGTCGAACCTCCCTCCAATGCAACCATGTAGCGATGGGCGTGCTCGTCCTCCTCGCTGACACGGTGACGTACCACCTCCGCGGTGTCCGGATGCCTCACTACCGTCACAGCCCACGCGACCACCACCAAACAAGGATCGGGTCGACAACGGGCTGCCTCCTCACCAACCTCGTCCCCGGAAGGTAGCACCTCCCAATACCAACCAGTGAGCCTGTCCCGAACATGACCACGATCAAGCAGGCCTCCACCGCCCGAGTCGGCGGCAGCGAGGATGCGGGATAGGCATCGCCCACGTCGACGCCGAACTATTTCTATATATAGTTAAATAAAAGTAGTTTTATTAATTAAATCAACTATCTAGTTCAACTACTAAGCACTTACTATAAATAAATAAGTAGTACTTACTAAAACAAACTACTTCATTATATAGTAAAATAAATTAGTTTATTAAATCAACTAGCTAGTTCAACTATATATAAACTACTTCTTATTTTTTCCTTTTCTAAATACTATGAACAAAAAATCATTAAAATTCTATGAACAAAATTAATTACACAATCTAAATATCACCAAAAAATCTATTAACAATAATATCACCAAACATGCATATTCAATAATAATATCACAAAAAATCTATTAACAGAAAAAAAATCTAACATAATATGAAGAAATTAACTACTACAAATATCTAATCTAACAAAAAAATCTAATTAATTTAACAAAAATATCTAACATAATATGAACAAATTAATTACTACACATGTAATCTAACAAAAAATCTAATCTAACAAAAAAAATCTATGAACTACATATCTAAATTACTACACATCTAACCTAACAAAAAAATCTATGAACTACAAAAAGAATCTAAAAAAAATCTAACAAAAATAAAAAAACGCTCACGTTGGCGTCGGCGGCGCGCGGTGCGAGGCGACAGCAGGTTGAGGCGGCGCAGGCAGGCGACGAGACAACGGGCTTGAGGGCGGCGACGGGACGACGGGTCGAGGCAGAGGCGGCGATGGCGGCGACGTCGAGGCGGCGGCGCGACGGGCGGCGATGACGGGCGGCGGTGTTGGGGAACGTGGTAATTTCAAAAAAATACCTACGCACACGCAAGATCATGGTGATGGCATAGCAACAAGAGGAGAGTGTTAGTCCCGTACCCTCGTGGGCCGTGGCGGGCGTTAACTGTACGGTTGATGTAGTCGTCGTCTTCATGATCCGACCGATCCAAGCACCGAGCGTCACGAGCCTCTGAGTTCAGCACACGTTCAGCTCGATGGCGATCTCCGGCCTCCGATCCAGCCGAGCTCAGGAGATGAGTTCCGTCAGCACGACGGCGTGGTGACGATGATGATGTTCTACCGGCGCAGGGCTTCGCCTAAACTCCGCGATGATATGACCGAGGTAGAATATGGTGGAAGGGGCACCGCACACGGC
Source organism: Aegilops speltoides (assembly GCA_021437245.1). Taxonomy (NCBI): domain Eukaryota; kingdom Viridiplantae; phylum Streptophyta; class Magnoliopsida; order Poales; family Poaceae; genus Aegilops; species Aegilops speltoides. Next base: position 512,727,020 of record CM038142.1, read on the forward strand.
TAAGGAACGATACGTAGATCAACTTGTGTCTCTATGGGGTGCCCCCTGTCGTGGTTCTAAGTCTGACAATAGAGTAGGGGGGTAGGTATGGAGAGGCAAGGTCCTAGCTATGGAGAGGTTGTAAACACAAGCGATGTACGAGTTCAGGCCCTTCTCGGAGGAAGTAAAAGCCCTACGTCTCGGAGCCCTGAGGCGGTCGAGTGGATTATGTGTATTGGTGTTACAGGAGTGCGAACCCCACTGCCTGTGGAGGGGGGTGGCTTATATAGAGTACGCCAGGACCCTTGCCAGCTCACATAATGGAGGGTTTAAAGTACATTAAGTCTGGGGCGTTACTAGTAACGCCCCACATAAAGTGTCTTAACTATCATTAAGTCTATTCAATTATAGGCCGTTGCAGAGTGCCTTCTGACCTTCTGGTGGTCGAGTGAATCTTCATGGTCGAGTGAGTCCCCATGGTCGAGTCCTTCCAGTCGAGTGGGTTCCTCGTTGGTCGACTAGAAGGTGATCTCTTCTAAGGGTACCCTTGGGTAGGACACCTAGGTCAGGCCTATGACCCTACCCTAGGTACATGAATCCATCATTAGCCCTCGAATGGATTGAGGCTTGAATGAGGAAGGAGTTGATGCTGTTTCCGATTGATTTTTGGTATACTGGCCATGCGTCGTCCTTGATCAGGATCTCCTTTGTTGATAACGAGCAACCTTTCTTCAGTCGACTCGATCCATTCTTGTTTTTCGTCGAGTGATCTTTTTATACTTTGCCGGTTCCCGAGCGACGGATCGCAGGAAATCTCGCACTTGACGGACCGATCGCGCTCATGATTCAGCGGATCTGAAATTTGGGGAAGCGTCTGGCCAGAACGAGACCTTGGCCTTCGGGCCGGGACAGGACATGGGCGCCTCGATCTCCGTGCGCTTTTTCCGCCACGTATCGTGTCAATGCAACTGTTTGGGATATGATTGGATTGCGGGTCCACTGTCATCCACTCGGAAGGATGTTACTCATCGACTTGTGAGGGTTTACGCACGATACTCCATTCTTTCTCCTCTGCTCTCCTCGTCTCCGCCCAATGCAACCACTTCGCCGCCTCTGCAATGCTCTTTCTTGCGCATTTCGCGTGACCATGGGCAAGAGAAGACAGCGATCTTTGGAAGCCGCAAAAGAAAGGCGTCGGCGGCGGAGAAGGCGTCGGCGGCGGAGAAGGCGACGGGGAGATCCACCAGCCGCAGCGGGTCTTCGTCGAGATCCCGCCTGCCGAAGGGCTGGGTCCAGGGAGTCTGGATCCAGTCGACCATCAGGGAGAAGGATCTCCTAGACATGGCCGACGACGGGCTGATCCCCCACGGCGCCGCAAGACTTCCTGGTAAAGAGTGGCAACCTCAGCCGGAGGAGGGTGAGTGTGTGCTCCTGGCCACCCATGTCGACCGAGGATTTTCTCTGCCACCGAGCGTTTTCTTTCGTGGTTTTTTGAACTTCTTTGGAGCCCAGCTCCATCACTTTACTCCAAACTCCATCGCGTATCTTGCTGCATTTGTATCCATGTGTGAAAACTTCCTGGGCTGTCGACCGCACTGGGGCTTGTTCAAGCACATCTTCACATGTCGTTCTCAGACTGTGAAGAAGGCGAGTCCAGGCGATGAGAAAACCCAAGTGGTCCAGATGTGCGGGGCCTAGGAATCCAAGTGAGGAATAAGAGCACCTTCCCAGCTATGTCTTTTCCCGAGTCGGTCGGTGGCGGCATCGACCAGTTCTCTTCGCTAGAATGAGCTAACGCCGGGGCAGTCGAGTGGACTCCCTCCATTCACCATGAGTCGAGTGAACAAACCCTCCTCTCTGAAGGTGGTTCCGGAGGAGAGGGCTGATGTGAAGATGTTGATGGACCGCGTGGTGCAGTTGGTTCGGGACGGCGTGACTAGCATGGACCTTCTGGAGGTTTTCCTCCGGAGGCGAATCCAGCCTCTTGATTACGGAGCCATTGCATGTGGTTGTATCTGCTGAACGAAGATTTAAACTTCGAGTCCACCCTAGGCGGTCGGCGATGCCATAGTGGAAAGGTGGATGGCGCGATCACTTTGGGAACAAGGACAATCCTCGTGGATCCCGGAGGATTTCTCCACTCGACCATCACAGGCGTTCGTGATAAGGTACATTTTCTCGCTTTCCATTGTATGTCTCGTTGAATTTGTTTCTGTATGTTCTGCAATTTGGTCGATTGAACTCTGTCTTGACGTCTCCCAGGCTCTTACCGAGCTGTACTCAATGCCCAATGGAGCTCAGGCTCCGACTGAGGAGGGAGAAGCCAGCGGGGGTGAGAGCCAGGATGAGTGGGATTCAGACGCTGCTGAAGATGATGATGACGACGACGACGATGATGAGGACGAAGTAGAGGAAGAGGAGGAGGAGGTTGCACTACCGCACTCGGAAAGGCGGTCGAAACTCGTTCATGACCCTGCGACTGAACGCGGTAAGGGGGTTGTGACTGCCTCGCAGTCGACCAAACGCCCCCGGACTGCTTCTCCGGTGCCGACTGAGAAGGCGCCGAAGCAGTCAAAGGTAGCTCCGTCGAAGCCAACCAAGCTCCTGCCGAAAATGAAGGTGTCCATCCCCACCATATCAGGGTAAACATATTACTTAAGTCTTCCTGTTTTGTACAAGCTTTATCTCTGGTTGATACTTGAATTAATCGGTGATTCTTTGGAACTTCATCTGTTGCAACTTCGAAACCTCAGGCAAGGCTGAGGACCATGAGATGGAGGATGCGGCAACCTCAAATCCTGGTACTATACCCTTAATTCTGTCTTTAGTCGACTGACTCATGATTTCTAACTCTGATTCTTTTCTGAAGCTCCATCCGATGTCGTTATCACCGTTCCTGATGATGATGACGAAGATGAGGAACTGCTGAAGCATAGGAGGAGCAGGAAGGCGTCCACTGGCAAAGCAGCCCAAGATGTGACGGCGCCCTAGACTGTTGCCACGGAGGGGGAGAACACCACTCGACACACGTGTCTTCGCGGTGCCGTTGGCGAGTGCTCGTCCCACCGTCGAGTCTTTGGCAACCTTCGCTCTTCACCACGCACCACGTCCGGGAGGACCAAGCTAGTGCTGCTAAGGAGGCTATACGCATGGCGAGGATCATGATGGAGCGGTGAAGATCATCCGGGATGCAAGCTAAGCAGCTTATGGCGCCAGCTCCGCTCTTCAAAGCAATATTCGGTCGATCGACCACCGCTGCTCTGTTAGGATATGCTATCAAAACTTTTTCTTTAAAATCCATAGCAATCGCCTCTTGGGTGTGTCGATAAAAACTCCGTGTTAGTGGGGGCACGCTGAGTGCACCAGCCGGTGTAATCCCCAAGGCTAGGGTCATCGTTGACGATCGGCCTTAGGCTTTATAAGTAAAGATTGATCATCATTCGACTAGGCGAATGGGTTTACAAACCAGTGGGGGCACGCTGAGTGCATCCACCGGGTGTAATCCCGAGGCGTGGTCGATCTGGCGGCGATTGATTCTGATCTGAAGAAGTTTTTTTGGTCGATCGGTCGACTCGTTTGAATAGGACCCGGTGGGGGCACGCTGAGTGCACCCACCGGGTGTAATCCCGAGACTACGGTCGAATGCTTGCATTCGATCGTAGTCTTAAAGCGATCTTTTCCCTATTCACTCGGAAGTGAATCATCTTTGACATTTTGTCGATTGGTTCTTCGTAGAAATCTTGTGATCTTGCGGCGCTATATACTGAATCTGGAGCGAAGCACATTCAGCTCGAGCTGGATTTGAAGCTAGTGCGGGAGAATCGCGAAAGGCGAAGGAGGAGACCAAAGGTATGTTCGGTGAGACTTGACGACTCTTTTTCCTCCCATTTGTTTCAAGATCTGACTTTGCTATAATTTGCGAGGCAAGGTGAAGGAGGCCCGAGAAGAAGGATCTTGAGCTATCTCGAGAAGACCAAGCTTGCGGCGAGAAGTTAGCCCGATTACAACAAGCTCGAACAGAAAATACCAATCTGAAAGCTGCTCTAGCAATTGCCACCAAGGATGTCGACCGATCGAAAAGTCGACAAGACCACTCGACCGAGAAGATCAACCAGTTGACCGGGAAGAAGAATGACTGGAAGGCTTCTGGATGGTCTTGCTAAGAAATTGTTCCTTATGCTCGAAGGTAATCTTTTACACTCGACCAACATTTCCAACCGTGATGCTCACATTCGACCATTATCTTGACTCGGAGTTTTGTCTTTGCGAGATTCAGCCGAAACTTTGAAGAAGAAACCAGCCGCTTGAGCTGAACCTTGACCTGTCAATTCTCCGGTAAATGATGAAGTTGCCATGAATGTCTTCCGATTGAGTCCCGTGTTGCAGGTATGTCGTGGACTACCTCGCAAGGCTGAAGGTTGCTACGCCCGCATCGACTCGGCGCTACGGCCTGAGGCGACACTCCAAAATGACCTCGAGTCACGATGGCTCGACCGACGCCGTCCCCGACCGAAAGTGCAGGAGTGGAAGAAGTCCTCGGCTCGGTGTGGCGCAGATGTCGCCTGCGCACGCCCGAGTCCATTTGCAAGGATGCACGAAGCGGTGGCGGCTCTCGAGTGGCCAACACCAAGAAACACGACTTCAGGTCCTTCATGGAAACTTTCATCGCTGCTGCTACCCGGATCGCAGACGGGATCGACCTCGATGAGTTCGTTGCTCCTTCCAGCCCTCCACAGGAGGGGTAAAAAACTTCCTTTAAGTCCGACACTTTAAATTTGCCTCGGTATGCCGAGTGGAATTGTAACCGATAAACCTTAACAGGCTTAGTGCCTGAGCACTCTCGGTTCCTTTAGGTATCGACCTAAACTTGGATTTGATGTTTGGATATGATTTCTTTTGGCTCGAATTGCCCTTTGCAGGTTCACAGCAAGATGCCCAATGCAGTCGACTTATTCCTTAGGCGAGCACTGGGCTGCAGCTAAGCCTCTGAGTGAGAGGTTTGCTCTTCACTCGGTAGGGTTTTTTTATACCTTAGGCGAGCACTGGGCTGCAGCTAAGCCTCCGAGTGAGAGGTTCGCTCTTCACTCAGTAGGATTTTTTATACCTTAGGCGAGCACTGGGCTGCAGCTAAGCCCCCGAGTGAGAGGTTTGCTCGTCACTCGGTAGGATTTTTTATACCTTAGGCGAGCACTGGCTGCAGCTAAGCCCCAGTGAGAGGTTTGCTCTTCACTCGGTGGGATTTTCTATACCTTAGGCGAGCACTGGCTGCAGCTAAGCCCCAGTGAGAGGTCTGCTCTTCACTCGGTGGGATTTTCTATACCTTAGGCGCAGCACTGGCTGCAGCTAAGCCCCAGTGAGAGGTTTGCTCTTCACTCGGTAGGATTTCCGTTGTATTTGTGGCGGCTTCGGAGGAGAGGGTGATCGACCTGCACCTCGTCTTTCTTGCGAGCGCACATTATACTTATGGTGTAGCTCGGAGGAGAGGGTCGCAGTCGACCTGCACCTCGTCCTCCTTGTAAGCCCACTCATTGTACTTATGGCGTAGCTCAGAGGAGAGGGTCGCAGTCGACCTGCGCCTCGTCCTCCTTGCGAGCGTACGTTGTACTTAGGCGAGTACTTGGACTGCAGCTAAGCCCCCGAGTGGAAGTCTGGCTTACCACTCGGTAGGATTTTTAGTAACTTAGGCGAGCACTGGGCTGCAGCTAAGCCTCCGAGTGGAAGTCTGGCTTACCACTCGGTAGGATTTTTAGTAACTTAGGCGAGCACTGGGCTGCAGCTAAGCCCCCGAGTGAAAGTCTGGCTTACCACTCGATAGGATTTTTATTAACTTAGGCGAAACGGATTCACGGCTAACCCCTTAGTGGAAGTTTGGCTTACCACTCGGTAGGATTTGTACAAACTTAGGCGAAACGGATTCGCGACTAAGCCACCCACTGGGGGAAAATTTTACTGGAAAAAATAAAAAGTGGCAAAAATTATGAAGGAATTATGACACTATTATTTCGAAATCCATGAACTACAGAAGTTATTTTATTACAACTCATCCGAGTGAAAAACTTTAAGTGTAAAGCGGTGAGCAGATCCGCATTCAAGCTCGGGCTCTTCGATATTGTGTTCGACGTTGTAGAGACGATATGCCCCGTTGTGGAGAACCTTGGTGACGATGAAGGGTCCTTCCCAAGAAGGAGCGAGCTTATGCTGTTTCTGCTGATCTACTCTGAGAACTAGATCTCCTTCCTGGAAAGCTCGACCTCTCACGTTTCTGGCGTAAAGACGACGCAAGTCTTGCTGGTAGATGGTCGAGCGGATCAGAGCCATCTCCCTTTCCTCCTCTAGAAGGTCATTGCGTCTGGCGCTTGCTTAGCTTCGCCGTTGTAAAGTTCAATTCGGGGCGTTGTGAAGAAGATCACTTTCGGCGACTGCTTCAGCTCCATAGACCAAGAAGAATGGAGTTCTTCGATTGACCGATTAAGCGTGGTCCGCAATCCCGAGCAATCAAGGGAGTTCGTCGACCCATGCTCCACCGCATGCTTGAGATCTCGCATCGATCGGGGTTTCAAACCTTTGAGGATTAAGCCATTGGCCCGTTACGCTGTCCATTCATTGTCGATGGGCGGCGAAGCGTAGTCGACTCGCGTGCCTTGGCGTTGCGAAAATCCTTGAATTCTTCTCGAGTCAAAATTCGACCCATTATCCGTGATGATGCTTGCGGGACTCCATATCTGAGCGTCGGCTCCGATGAAGGAAACAGCGATCAAGGCGTCAAGATTCTTGATTGGTTTAGCCTCAATCCACTTGGTGAACTTGTCGACTGCTACCAGCACATGTGGGAAACCGCTCCGACCTATTCGCAAGGGACCGACCATGTCCAACCCCCATACTGCGAAAGGCCAGACGAGTGGAATGGTCTTCAGAGCTGACGCAGGCTTGTGTGACATGTTGGAATAGAACTGACATCGTTCGCACTTGTCCACTATTTCTTTCGCCATCTCATTCGCCCTTGGCGAGTAAAATCCGGCTCGGTATGCTTTGGCTACAATGGTCCGAGAGGGGCGCATGGTGACCACAGTCCCCGAGTGGATGTCATTGAGTATGACTTACGGCGTTATGCATTTTGACCAACTCGGTCGGACTTTCTCTATCTGCTGTCCTTTGATAGCGGTAAAGGCTTTGGATCGACAGACGATCTGCCGAGCCTCTTCCTCATCTTCTCGGGAGCTCTTTTCTCGGGATATATGCGATGTAGGGAATTGTCGATCGGGGTGACCACTAAAACTTCCATGACCAAGTCGACCCTTCTTTGGGACCTCAACTTTAGTCGGATCATGGCACTCTTGGGCTGTGGAGCTTCCTCTGTGAAGGATCTTCTTTAGCGATGGAGTGTGTATATGCTCCAAAAACACACCACTCGGGATGGCTTCTCTTTTGGAACCTATCTTTGCGGATCATCTGCTGCTTGATTTTTCAGTCGGGGATGTGATGGAGCTCAACCCTTGAACTTCTTTTCCGGCTTCCTCCTTTGCATTGCAAGATCCGATCATGGCTGGGCTTCTCACGTCCCACTCCTTCATCACCGTTGACCACTAGATCTGAGTCGCCATAGACCATCGAAGCACGGACGCCGAAAGATGAGATGGCCATGCGCAATCCATATAAAAGGGCCTCGTACTCTGCCTCATTGTTGGAGGAATCAAAGTGAATCTGGAGCACATACCTAAGCTTATCTCCTCCAGGGAAACCAGAACAACCCGACCTTTGGAACCATTTAGCATTTTAGAGCCGTCAAAGAACATGGTCCAATGCTCAAGAGTGAACTTCGATCGGCTGCTGTTGTTCAATCCACTCGGCAAGGAAATCCGCTATTGCACAGGACTTAATGGCTTTCTTTGCCTCAAATTTGATATCAAGGGAAGAAGTTCAATCGCCCATTTCGCCACTCGACGGTTGCGTCTCTGTTGTGCGAATCTCGATAAAGGGCGTCGGCGGCGGCGATCGTGATAGAATGATCGAGAAATAATGAGCAACCTTCTTCGTGGTCATTTATATCCCATACACAAGCTTCGATAATGCGGATATCGCTGCTTGGATGGAGTCAAGACTTCGCACAAATAATACACCGGCGTTGAACTTTGAAGGCTTTTCCTTCCTCTTCCCGCCGAATCGTAGTAAGCAGATCTTGACGACTTGTCCTGTGGCTGCGATATAGAACAACAGAGGCTCTTTGCTGATTGGAGCAGCAAGCACCGGCTGGATGGAGAGCGAGCTTTTAGCTCGACAAGCGCTGCATCGACTTCGAGTCCACTCGAACTTGTCGGCCTTCTTCATCAATCGGTAAAGAGGTAATGCCTTTTCACGAGTCGTGAGATGAACCGACTTAATGCGCCAAGCATCCGATAAGCTTCGGACATCGTGCACTTTCGCCGCAGGCGTTTCATTAGGAGAATAGTGCCGATCTTCTCGGGTTAGCGTCGATCCTCGCTCGAAGCGAAAACCGAGTAACTTTCCACGGGAACTCTGAATGTGCGCCGATGGATTGAGCTTGATATCGTACCTTCCGAGGTTGGCAAATGTTTGGCGAGGTCAGCAAGCAGGTTGGAACCTTTTCGCGACTTAACGACGATATCATCCATATCGCTTCCACATTCCGATGATTTGGTGAGAAGACACTTCGAATCATTCGCATAAATGTGGCTCCGGCATTCTTGAGGCTGAATGGCATGGTGATATAGCGAAGCACCGAATGGAGTGATGAAAGCTGTTTTTATTTCGTCAGGTCCATACAGACGGATCTGATGATACCTGGAATACGCGTCTAGAAAAGACAATCTCTCACATCCCGCGGTCGAGTCAACAATTTGATCTATGCGAGGGAGAGGAAAATGATCTTTCGGGCAGGCCCGATTGATGTGCTTGAAATCAATGCACATGCGGAGGGAGTTGTCCTTCTTGGGAACCATGACGACATTAGCAAGCCACTCGGAGTGGTATATCTCTCGGATAAATCCTGCCGCCAACAGTCGAGCCACTTCCTCACCAATAGCCTTTCTCTTATGTACGGCGGACCGCCGAAGATGCTCTTTGACTGGTTTTGCTGATTTGTCGACTCTGAGGCGATGCTCAGCCAGTCCCTTGGGAACACCTGGCATGTCAGCTGGCTTCCATGCAAAAATGTCCCAGTTCTCACGGAGGAACTGGATGTGCGCTTCTTCCTATTTCGAGTCGAGTGTCGTGGAGATGTGGGTCGGGGCTGCATTGGGGTCAGTCGGGTGAATGTGAACAGGCTTCGTCTCACCAGACGACTGAAATGCAGATTCTGTGGCGGGTTTCTTGGATCTCAACAAATCACTCGGATCTGCATTTTGTTTGTACTCTTCGAATTTGACCGCTGTCACTTGGGAGTCGGCAATCTTCGAGCCCTTCCGAAGCACTCTTACGCCTTTTTCGATCACGGTGACGGTGATCACTCCTTGGGACTGGCATTTTCAGTTTGAGGTACCGTAACATGGTCGAGCCATGAATCATCGCGAGGGTGGCCTCCCCAAAATGGCGTGGTACGCACTCTGAAAATCCACAACCTCAAAGGTCAACTTTTCCTTGCGAAAATGCTTGGAATCACCAAAGACCACGTCCAGAGCTATTTGGCCGAGTGAGTTGGCCTTCTTCCCTGGTATGACTCCGTGGAAACTCATGTTGCTGGAGCTCAGTCGGGACATCGGGATGCCCATTCCTTTCAATGTGTCTGCATATAACAAGTTCAACCCGCTACCACCATCCATCAGCACTTTCGTCAGTCGAGTGCCTTCGACAACTGGATCGACCACCAAAGCTTGCCTCCCAGGGGTGGCGATGTGAGTCGGGTGATCAGATTGGTCGAATGTGATGGGTGTTTGGGACCATCTCACATAACTTGGTTTTGCTGGGGCAACCATGCTCACCTCACGGTTAATGACTTTCAGTCGACTCTTGCTTTCCACATCTGCGAAGATCATCATAGTGGAGTTGACATGCGGATATTCTTCCTCACTGTCCTCTTTGTCTCCGGCCTTGTCTGGCTCCTTCTCCTTGTCCTTAGACTGTTTTCCTGGCTTCTGGATCGAGTCGACCTTTGGCGAGTGGTGTGCTTTGGGTAAATGATGTTGCCCTCTTCATCTTTCTTCGTGTGAATATGGCATGGCATATCCATCACGTCGTTTCCTTCTTTATCCTTTACTTTCTTAGGATTCGAGGATCCTTTTGGCTTCCCCTTGAACTTCCCTTGAGTCACGGCGAGGGCCTCTCCAGGAGCTGCTGGCTCGGCTTTCCGCTTCTGCTTCCGATTGGAATTTCCCTTCTCCGACTGACTTGGCTTGTACTTGCCGCTTCGGAGTCGGTCCTCTTCCTCGCCGTTAGGCGTGCTTAGTAACAATCTCCATCATTCGACCCAAGGTCATGTCTCCGGTTCGACCAAACTTCAGACTCAATTCCCTGTTTTTGACGACATCTTTGAAGGCGCAAACTGCCTGATGATCAGATACATTTTCCACAGTATGGTGCAGGGTAATCCACCTCTGTATGTACTCTCGGAGAGTTTCATTGGTCTTACGCACACGACTTGTAGCTCTGTCAAACCAGCCGGTAAACTTGCAAGTTCCTTCAAAGTCTGATTTAACACTGGGACAAATCTTCCCAAATGTATATCTTGCTAGGAGGTAATCGATTCAGCCATGCCTGGCGAGAACCTTCCAACATGAGGGGCAAATGCTTCATGGCCACCTCGTCGTTCCCACCACCAATCTGAACAGCCACTCGGTAATCTTCAAGCCAAGTTTCGTGCTTGGATTCCCCGATGAATTCTTGACTCTGTTGCCAACTTTGAAATTGGGGGATCATCGCGGCTCTGATAGCCCTGCTAAAACACTCGGACGAAGCGTGCACTTTCATTGCTCGTGGGTGCATCTCTCGGGTCCACCTCGATGGGCTCTGTTTCGTCGACCAAGCCTTGCACGATAATGGATCGCGTCAAAACCTGGTTCTCTCGGGGTCGGTGGAGCTCGTCGCCCGTCTTGAATCGACGCTGTCATCACATCGCCGAGGCGTAGGACCCTTCCCTCGGAGGAAATGGGCACTCGACGCCTGTCGTCTCGGTCGAATCGGTCTCCATACTGATCTCGCCGGTTGTCGCGCCCTTCCCGCCATGGAGGCGATCTGGGGCTGTGAGCCGACTGAACCGTATTCGCAGCGACGGATCGACTGTGAATTCTGTTGCGTGACTGCGACACGGCTGAGTTTTGATCTCCTGCCGCTTGGAGTAAATCCCTGATCTGCATCAAGCCTCTCCCAGCTTCCGACTGTGAAGGCTGGATGGACTCTGCTATACGGGTTGCAGCTGCTAAATTCTGAATTGGCGTGCGGTATACCTGAGTCGGCGGGAAGAGTCGACGTCGACTGGCTTCGGGAACTCGTTGCCGCGCGCGCTCGTCGAGTGCTCGCTGAAGGTTCTCCAGGCGAGCGCGTTCAGCCACATTGGCCAAACGTGCCTCCTCCAAGGCGCGAGCCTCGGGGGTTTCTCCCGCGATGGGAGTATGCAGGGCATCCATGTTCCTGCGGCGAAGCTCTTCTCTCTGCAGAGAGTCGAGTGTCTCGGGCTGGTACTCTTCGTGGTCTTGCGCGGGGTCACCTCCACCGCCTGCTCCGCCTCCATGGGCGAAGCCGGGAGGACTGCGGGGACCGTCGACCATGAGGATTTCCACCGCTGGATCACTGCTATCGCATTCGGATGCAGTCTCTACGGAGCCAGTCGACAGATCGAACAGGCGTAGAGAGATTCATCGGGCTCGATTGCCGCGACACAGGCGATGGCTGCTGGCCAGCCACCGCGTGCTTCACCCACCGCTGAGTCTCGATCGACCAGGCGCTTGCGCTGGTGGGAGATCGGCGAGCGGCGATAAAGGAGTCGGCCGATATGGGGTCGACGGTTGCCGCAGCAGAACGCCCGCGGACACATGCGGCGAAATCGCGCCGCACCATGGACGGGCGCCTCGATGTCGAGTGGAGCCTCCACGAGCCATGCGGAGTCGTCGGCGACAAAGGTGAGAGCACCGAGACGGATCTCGCGTCCCTCGACCAAAACTCCGCATCATCATGATGAAAGTACTGGAAGTACCGCAACTTCTCCACAAATCGCTAAAACACCTGGCCCCATGGTGGCGCCAAGCTGTCGTGGTTCTATGTCCGACGATGAGAGTAGGGGGTAGGTATGAAGAGGCAAGGTCCTAGCTATGGAGAGGTTGTAAACACAAGCGATGTAATGAGTTCAGGCCCTTCTCGGAGAAGTAAAAGCCCTCGTCTCGGAGCCCCGAGGCGGTCGAGTGGATTATGTGTATTGGTGTTACAGTCACGAACCCCACCGCTGTGGAGGGGGTGGCTTATATAAATGCGCCAGACCCTGCCAGCCCACGTAATGGAGGGTTTAAAGTACATTAAGTCAGGCGTTCATGTAACGCCCACATAAAGTGTCTTAACTATCATTAAGTCTATTCAATTATAGGCCGTTGCAGAGTGCCTTGACCTTCGGTGGTCGAGTGAATCTTCATGGTCGAGTGAGTCTCCATGGTGAGTCCTTCGGTCAGTGGGTTCCTCGTTGGTCATTGGAAGGTGATCTCTTCTAAGGGTACCCTTGGGTAGGACACCTAGGTCAGGCCTATGACCCTACCTAGGTACATGAATCCACTAAGGAGGCGGGGAGGTGCGGCCGGCCCCTAGGGAGCGCCTGGAGGAGTCCTACTCCCACCGGAGTAGGACTCCCCCTCTGCCTTAGTGGAGAAGGAAAGGGGAGGGAAAGAGGAAGGGGGCCGCCCTTCCTTGTCCTATTCGGACTAGGGGAGGGGCGCGCCTGCCCCCTGCCGGCCCTCCTCTTCTCCCTCTTGGCCCACTAAGGCCCAATATCCCCCGGGAGGGTTCCGGTAACCCCCCGGTGTTCCGGTAAAATCCCGATTTCACCCAGAACCATTCCGATGTCCAAATATAGGCTTTCAATATATCAATCTTTATGTCTCGACCATTTCAAGACTCCTCGTCATGTCCGTGATCACATCCGGGACTTCGAACAAACTTCGATACATCAAAACTTATAAACTCATAATAAAACTGTCATCGAAACGTTAAGCGTGCGGACCCTACGGCTTCGAGAACTATGTAGACATGACCAAGAACCATTCTCGGTCAATAACCAATAGCGGGACCTGGATGCCCATATTGGTTCCTGCATATTCTACGAAGATCTTTATCGGTCAAACCGCATAACAACATACTTTGTTCCCTTTGTCATCGGTATGTTACTTGCCCGAGATTTGATCGTCGGTATCCAATACCTAGTTAAATCTCGTTACCGGCAAGTCTCTTTACTCGTTCCGTAATACATCATCTCATAACTAACTCATTAGTTACATGCTTGCAAGGCTTAGGTGATGAGTATTACCGAGAGGGCCCAGAGATACCTCTCCGACAATCGGAGTGACAAAACCTAATCTCGAATTATGCCAACCCAACATGTACCTTCGGAAACACCTATAGAGCACCTTTATAATCACCCGCTTACATTGTGACGTTTGGTAGCACACAAAGTGTTCTTCCGTATCACGGAGTTGCACAATCTCATAGTTGCAGGAACTTTGTATAAGTCATGAAGAAAGCAATAGCAGTATACTAAACGATCAAGTGCTAGGCTAACGGAATGGGTCATATCAATCACATCATTCTCCTAATGATGTGATCCCACTAATCAAATGATAACACATGTCTATGGTTAGGAAACATAACCATCTTTAATTAATGAGCTAGTCAAGTAGAGGCATACTAGTGACTATAGTTTTGTCTATGTATTCACACATGTATCATGTTTCCGGTTAATACAATTCTAGCATGAATAATAAACATTTATCATGATATGAGGAAATAAATAATAAATTTATTATTGCCTCTAGGGCATATTTCCTTGATCTCCCACTTGCACTAGAGTCAATAATCTGGATTACATAGTAATGATTCGAACACCCATGGAGTCTTGGTGCTGATCATGTTTTGCTCGTGAGAGAGGCTTAGTCAATGGGTCTGCAACATTCAGATCCGTATGTATCTTGCAAATCTCTATGTCTCCCACTTGGACTTGGTCCCGAATGGAATTGAAGCGTCTCTTGATGTGCTTGGTCCTCTTGTGAAATCTGGATTCCTTTGCCAAGGCAATTGCTCCATATTGTCACGAGAAGATCTTCATTGGTCCCGATGCACTAGGTATGACACCTAGATCGGAAATGAACTCCTTCATCCGACTCCTTCATTCGCTGCTTGAAGCAGCTATGTACTCCGCTTCACATGTAGATGCCGCCACGACGCTTTGTTTAGAACGCACCAACTTACAGCTCCACCGTTTAATAAAAACACGTATCCGGTTTGCGATTTAGAATTGTCCGGATCGGTGTCAAAGCTTACATCGGCGTAACCATTTACGACTAGCTCTTTGTCACCTCCATATCGAAAACATATCCTTAGTCCTTTTCGGGTATTTCAGGATGTTCTTGACCACTGTCGATGATCCACTCTGGATTACTTTGGTACCTTCTGCCAAGCTTATTGCTAAGCATCGTCGGTCTGGTATCTGACATTGCATACATGATAGAGCCTATGGCTGAAGCATAGGAACATTTTCATTTTCTCTCTATCTTCTCGCTATGGTCGGGCATTGAGTTTGACTCAACTTCACACCTTGTAGCACAGCAAGAATCCTTTCTTTGCACGATCCATTTTGAACTTTTCAAAATTTTGTCAAGGTATGTGCTTTGTGAAAGTCCTATTAAGCGTCTTGATCTATCTCTATAGATCTTGATGCCCAATATGTAAGCAGCTTCACCGAGGTCTTTCATTGAAAAACTTTTATTCAAGTATCCTTTATGCTATCCAAAATTCTATATCATTTCCAATTAATAATATGTCATCTACATATAAAACTAGAAATGCTACTGAGCTCCCACTCACTTTCTTGTAAATCTGAGTTTCTCCAAAAGTCTCATATAAAACCATATGCTTTGATCACACTATCAAAGCGTTCATTCCAACTCGAGATGCTTGCACCAGTCCATAAATGGAGCGCTGGAGCTTGCATACTTTGTTAGCACCTTTTGGATCAACAAAACCTTCCGGCTGCATCATATACAACTCTTCTTCTAGAAATCCATTCAAGAATGCAGTCTTGACATCCATTTGCCAAATTTCATAATCATGAAATGCAGCAATAGCTAACATGATTGGACAGGACTTAAGCATCGCTCTGGTGAGAAAGTCTCATCGTAGTCAACCCCTTGAACTTGTCGAAAACCTTTCGCAACAAGTCGAGCTTTATAGACGATTACATTACCATCAACGTCGGTCTTCTTCTTAAAGATCCATTTATTCTCAATGGCTTGCCGATCATCGGGCAAGTCAACCAAAGTCCATACTTTGTTTTCATACATGGATCCCATCTCAGATTTCATGGCCTCTAGCCATTTTGCGGAATCTGGGCTCATCATCGCTTCCTAATAGTTCGTAGGTTCATCATGGTCAAGTAACATGACTTCCAGAATAGGATTACCGTACCACTCAGTGCGGATCGTCTCTGGTAGACCTACGAGGTTCAGCGAAACTTGATCTCAAGTTTCATGATCAATATCATTAGCTTCCTCACTAATTGGTGTAGTCGTCACGAGAACCGGTTCTCGTGATGAACTACTTTCCAATAAGGGAGTAGATACAGTTATCTCATCAAGTTCTACTTTCCTCCCACTCACTTCTTTCGAGAGAAACTCCTTCTCTAGAAAGGATCCATTCTTAGCAATGAATGTCTTGCCTTCGGATCTGTGATAGAAGGTGTACCCAACAGTCTCTTTTGGGTATCCTATGAAGACACATTTCTCCGATTTGGGTTCGAGCTTATCTGGATGAAGTTTCTTCACATAAGCATCGCAACCCCAAACTTTAAGAAACGACAACTTTGGTTTCTTGCCAAACCATAGTTCATAAGGCGTCGTCTCAACGGATTTTGATGGTGCCCTATTTAATGTGAATGCGGCCGTCTCTAAAGCATAACCCCAAAATGATAGCGGTAAATCGGTAAGAGACATCATAGATCGCACCATATCAAGTAAAGTACGATTCTGACGTTCGGACACACCATTTCGTTGTGGTGTTCGGGTGGCGTGAGTTGCTTAAACTATTCGCATTGTTTCAAATGTAAACCAAACTCATAACTCAAATATTCTCCTCCACGATCGGATCGTAGAAACTTTATTTTCTTGTTACGATGATTTTCCACTTCACTCTGAAATTCTTTGAACTTTTCAAATGTTTCAGACTTGTGCTTCATTAAGTAGATATACCCATATCTGCTCAAATCATTTGTGAAGGTGAGAAAATAACGATATCCGCCACGAGCCTCAACATTCATCGGACCACATACATCTCGTATGTATGATTTCCAACAAATCTGTTGCTCTCTCCATAGTTCCGAGAACGGTGTTTTAGTCATCTTGCCCATGAGGCACGGTTACAAAGTACCAAGTGATTCATAATCAAGTGATTCCGAAGTCCATCGGTATGGAGTTTCTTCATCGTTTTACACCGATATGACCTAAACGGCGATTACCATAAATAAGTTGCACTATCATTATCAACTCTGCATCTTTTGGCTTCAACATTATGAATATGTGTATCACTACTATCGAGATTCAATAAAATAGACCACTCTTCAAGGGTGCATGACCATAAAAGATATTACTCATATAAATAGAACAACCATTATTCTCGATTTAAATGAATAACTGTCTCGCATTAAACAAGATCCAGATATAATGTTCATGCTCAACGCGGCACCAAATAACAATTATTCAGGTCTAAAACTAATCCCAAGGTAGATGTAGAGGTAGCGTGCCGACCGCGATCACATCGACTTTGGAACTGCTTCCCACACGCATCGTCACCTCGTCCTTGGCGATGCTCTCTTATTCCGTAGTCCTGTTTGAGTTGCAAATATTAGCAATGAACCAGTATCAAATACCAGTGCTACTACGAGCTCTAGTTAGGTACACATCAATAACATGTATATCACATATACCTTTGTTCACTTTGCCATCCTTCTTATCCGCCAAATACTTGGGGCAGTTCCGCTTCGGTGACCATGCGCTTGCGGTAGAAGCACTCGATTTCAGGCTTAGGTCCGACTTGGGTTTCTTCTCTTGAGCAGCAACTTGCTTGCCGTTCTTTTGAAGTTCCCTTCTTCTTCCCTTTGCCCTTTTCTTGAAACTAGTGGTCTTGTTGACCATCAACACTTGATGTTCCTTCTTGATTTCTACCTCCATGGCTTTTAGCATTGCGAAGAGCTCGGGAATAGTCTTGTGCATCCCTTGCATATTATAGTTCATCACAAAGCTCTTGTAGCTTGGTGGCGATGATTGGAGAATTACATCAATGACACTATCATCGGAAGATTAACTCCCGGTTGAATCAAGTGATTATTATACCCGCACATTCGAGTATGTGTTCCTTGTAACTATTCTCCTCCATCTTGCAGCTATAGAACTTATTGGAGACTTCATATCTCTCAACCCGGGCATTTGCTTGAAATAGTAACTTCAACTCTTGGAACATCTCATATGCTCCATGACGTTCAAAACGTCGTTGAAGACCCGGTTCTAAGCCGTAAAGCATGGCACACTGAACTATAGAGTAGTCATCAGCTTTGCTCTGCCAGACGTTCTTAACATCGTCAATTGCATCAACAAAGCAGGCTGGTACCCAGCGGTGCTTCGGGGCGTAACTTTTACGGCAGCAATGAGGATAATCCTCGAATTCTGGACCCGATCCGTGTAATTGCTACCATCATCTTTCAACTTTGCTTTCTCAAGGAATGCATTAAAATTCAACGGAACAACAAAGACGAGCCATCTATCTACAAACAAACATAGACAAGCAAGATACTATCGGTACTAAGTTCATGATAAATGTAAGTTCATTTAATCATATTACTTAAGAACTCCCACTTAGAGACATCTCTCTAGTCATCTAAGTGATCACGTGATCCAAATCAACTAAACCATAACCGATCATCACGTGAGATGGAGTAGTTTTCAATGGTGAACATCACTATGTTGATCATATCTACTATATGATTCACGCTCGACCTTTCGGTCTCCGTGTTCCGAGGCCATATCTGCATATGCTAGGCTTGTCAAGTTTAACTGAGTATTCGCGTGTGCAAAAGCTGGCTTGCACCTGTTGTAGATGGACGTGAGAGCTTATCACACCCGATCATCACGTGGTGTCTCGGCACGACGAACTTTGGCAACGGTGCATACTCAGGGAGAACACTTCTTGATAATTTTAGTGAGAGATCATCTTAAAATGCTACCGTCAATCAAAGCAAGATAAGATGCATAAAGGATAAACATCACATGCAATCAATATAAGTGATATGATATGGCCATCATCTGTTGGGGAACGTACTAATTTCAAAATTTTCCTACGCACACGCAAGATCATGGTGATGCATAGCAATGAGAGCGGAGAGTGTTGTCTACATACCCTTGTAGACCGAAGCGGAAGCGATCACAACGTAGAGGAAGTAGTCGTACGTTCTCCTCGCGATCAACGATTCCAGCGCCGTTACTCCGGCGCCTCCGAGTTCTTGACACGTACAGCTCGGTGGCGCTCCTCGGGCTCCGATCCAGCAAAGCTCCGGGAGAGAGTTCCGTCGACCTGACGGCGTGGTGGCGATCTTGATGTTCTACCGGCGCAGGGCTTCGCCTAAGCACCGCTACGATATGACCGAGGTGGAATATGGTGGAGGGGCATCGCACACGGCTAAGGAGCGATCTCAAGGATCAACTTGTGTGTTCTGGGGTGCCCCTGCCCCGTATATAAAGGAGTGGAGGAGGGAGGCCGGCCCTCTACTATGGCGGCATACAGGGAGTCCTACTCCCACCGAGTAGGATTCCCCTTTCCTAGTCCAACTAGGAGACCTTCCATGTATTAGGAGTAGGAGACTAGGAAGGGGAAGAGAGAAGGGAAGGAAGGAGGGGGTGCGGCCCCTCCCCTTAGCCCAATTCGGACTAGGGCAGGGGGGCGCGCAGCCTACCCTAGGCAGCCCCTCTCTCTTTCTCGTATGGCCCAATAAGGCCCAATACTTCTCCCCGGCGAATTCCCGTAACTCTCCGGTACTCCGATAAATACCCGAATGACTCGGAACCTTTCCGAACTCCGAATATAGTCGTCCAATATATCGATCTTTACATCTCGAGCATTTCGAGACTCCTCGTCATGTCCCCAATCTCATCCGGAACTCCGAACTCCTTCGGTACATCAAAACTCATAAACTCATAATATAACTGTCATCGAAATCTTAAGCGTGCGGACCCTACGGTTCGAGAACAATGTAGACATGACCGAGACACGTCTCCGGCCAATAACCAATAGCGGGACCTGGATGCCCATATTGGTTCCTACATATTCTCGAAGATCTTTATCGGTCGGACCGCATAACAACATCGTTGTTCCTTTGTCATCGGTATGTTACTTGCCCGAGATTCGATCGTCGGTATCAATACCTAGTTCAATCTCGTTACCGGCAAGTCTCTTTACTCGTTCCGTAATACATCATCTCGCAACTAACTCATTAGTTGCATTGCTTGCAAGGCTTATGTGATGTGCATTACCGAGAGGGCCCGAGATACCTCTCCGACATTTGGAGTGACAAATCCTAATCTCGAAATCGCCAACCCAACAAGTACCTTCGGAGACACCAGAGAGCACCTTTATAATCACCCGATTCGTTGTGACGTTTGGTAGCACACAAAGTGTTCCTCCGAAACGGAGTTGCATAATCTCATAGTCATAGGAACATGTATAAGTCATGAAGAAAGCAATAGCAACATACTAAGCGATCGGGTGCTAAGCTAACTGAATGGGTCATGTCAATCAGATCATTCAACTAATGATGTGATCCCGTTAATCAAATAACAACTCTTTGTCCATGGTTAGGAAACATAACCATCTTTGATTAACAAGCTAGTCAAGTAGAGGCATACTAGTGACACTCTGTTTGTCTATATATTCACACATGTATTATGTTTCCGGTTAATACAATTCTAGCATGAATAATAAACATTTATCATGATATAAGGAAATAAATAATAACTTTATTATTGCCTCTAGGGCATATTTCCTTCATCATGATCTTGTGCTTGTGATCTCCATCTCCGAAGCACCATCGTGATCACCATCGCCACCGGCGCGACACCTTGATCTCCATCGTAGCATCGTTGTCGTTTACGCCATCTATTGCTTCTACGACTATCGCTACCGCTTAGTGATAAAGTAAAGCAATTACAGGGCGTTTGCATTTCATACAATAAGCGACAACCATATGGCTCCCGCCATTGCGATAACCCGGTTACAAAACATGATCATCTCATACAATAAAATATAGCATCACGTCTTGACCATATCACATCACAACATGCCTGCAAAAACAAGTTAGGCGTCATCTACTTTGTAGTTGCAAATTTTACGTGGCTGCTACGGGCTTAGCAAGAACCGTTCTTACCTCGCATCAAAAACCACAACGATAGTTCGTCAAGTTGGTGCTGTTTTAACCTTCGCAAGGACGGGCGTAGCCACACTCGATTCAGCTAAAGTGAGAGAGACGGACACCCGCCACCACCTTTAAGCACGAGTGCTCATAGCAGTGAAACCAGGTCTCGCGTAAGCGTATCGTCTTGTTGGTCGGGCCGCTTCATCTCACAATACCGCCCGAACCAAAGTATGACATCTTTGGTAAGCGGATGACTTATATCGCCCACAACTCACTTGTGTTCTACTAGTGCATATATCATCAATGCATAAAACCTAGGCTCGGATGCCACCGTTGGGGAACGTAGTAATTTCAAAAATTTCCCTCGCACACGCAAGATCATGGTGATGACATAGCAACGAGAGGGAGAGTGTTCGTCCACATACCCTCGTGAGACCGTGGCGGAAGCGTTAACTGCGCCGTTGATGTAGTCGTCGTCTTCACGATCGACCGATCCGGCACCGAGCGTCACGGAGCCTCCGTGTTCAGCACACGTTCAGCTCGATGGCGATCTCCGGCCTCCGATCCAGCCGAGCTCCGGAGATGAGTTCCACAAGCCGACAGCGTGGTGGCGATGATGATGTTCTACGGCGCGAGGCTTCGCCTAAACTCCGCGACGATATGACCGAGGTGGAATATGGTGGAAGGGGCACCGCTGCACGGCTAAGGAACGATCCGTAGATCAACTTGTGTCTCTATGGGGTGCCCCGCCCGTATATAAAGGAGGGAGGGGGAGGTGCGGCCGCCCCTAGGGGTGTGCTGGAGGAGTCCTACTCCCACCGGAGTAGGACTCCCCCTCTGCTTTGGTGGAGAAGGAAAGGGGGAGAGGAGGAAGGGTGCCCGCCCCTTCCTTGTCCTATTGGGACTAGGGGAGGGCGCGCTGCCTGCCTGGCCGGCCCTCCTCTTCTCCCTCTTGGCCCACTAAGGCCCAATATCCCCGGGGGTTCAGTAACCCCGGTGTTAGGAAAAATCCGATTTCACGGAACCATTCCGATGTCCAAATATAGGCTTCCAATATATCAATCTTTATGTCTCGACCATTTGAGACTCCTCGTCATGTCGTGATCACATCCGGACTCGAACAAACTTCGGTACATCAAAACTTATAAACTCATAATAAAAGCTGTCATCGAAGCGTTAAGCGTGCGGACCCTACGGGTTCGAGAACTATGTAGACATGACCTAGAACCATTCTCGGTCAATAACCAATAGCGGGACCTGGATGCCCATATTGGTTCCTACATATTCTATGAAGATCTTTATCGGTCAAACTGCATAACAACATACTTTGTTCCCTTTGTCATCGGTATGTTACTTGCCCGAGATTTGATCGTCGGTATCCAATACCTAGTTCAATCTCGTTACCAGCAAGTCTCTTTACTCGTTCCATAATACATCATCTCATAACTAACTCATTAGTTACATGCTTGCAAGGCTTAGGTGATGAGTATTACCGAGAGGGCCCAAAGATACCTCTCCGACAATCGGAGTGACAAAACCTAATCTCGAATTTTGCCAACCCAACATGTACCTTCGGAAACACCTGTAGAGCACCTTTATAATCACCTAGTTAGGTTGTGACGTTCGGTAGCACACAAAGTGTTCTTCCGGTATACGGGAGTTGCACAATCTCATAGTTGCAGGAACTTTGTTTAAGTCATGAAGAAAGCAATAGCAGTATACTAAACGATCAAGTGCTAGGCTAACGGAATGGGTCATGTCAATCACATCATTCTCCTAATGATGTGATCCCACTAATCAAATGACAACACATGTCTATGGTTAGGAAACATAACCATCTTTGATTAATGAGCTAGTCAAGTAGAGGCATACTAGTGACTATAGTTTTGTCTATGTATTCACACATGTATCATGTTTCAGGTTAATACAATTCTAGCATGAATAATAAACATTTATCATGATATGAGGAAATAAATAATAACTTTATTATTGCCTCTAGGGCATATTTCCTTCACGCGGGACGCGGGCGGCGATAGGGCGGCGGCACGACAGC
Source organism: Aegilops speltoides (assembly GCA_021437245.1). Taxonomy (NCBI): domain Eukaryota; kingdom Viridiplantae; phylum Streptophyta; class Magnoliopsida; order Poales; family Poaceae; genus Aegilops; species Aegilops speltoides. Next base: position 512,749,648 of record CM038142.1, read on the forward strand.
AGGCTCGGGCGGCAGGGACGGCGGGCTCAGGCGGCTCGGCGGCGACAGCGACGAGGAGCAAGAGGCTCGAGGCAAAGTAGAGAATGGGATGGGATTTGGCGAAAACTGCTAAGTCCAAGATATATAGCAAAACATTGGTCGGTTGGTGGCTCCAACGGGACTAATCTCCTGCTAATCGGTTGGTGCCTGCAACCGGGACCAAACCTCTTTTCAAAGAGCCCAAAGGCGGAAGCGAACCTTTGGTCGGTTGGAGGCTCAACCGAGACTAAGGGGGCGATGGTCTGGTTGGGCGACCAACCGGGACCAAAGAGCGGCATTGGTACCGGTTGGTGCCATGAACCGTACCAATGGACCCGATGTAACTACTTTTTATTTTCTGCAGCTATTTTTTGTTGATTCTTCCTGCGGCTGTTTTTTAGTCCCACCTCGCCAAGTGAGAGGCACTTTCGCATGTGCTTATAAGCCCCGAGTCGAGAGATGATGTGAAGAGGCTCAATGCTCTGCCGTTGGTTAGCTTCAAGCCTTGAGGAATACGGTGGACCGCAGAGCTATGTGCGGTCTGATTGACACTATTCGAAAGGCTTGAAGCAAATTAACGAGCATTAAGCCTCTTTTTATTTTTAATGACTTATTACAACTCGAAATAAAAAGAAAAATAAATGTAGCGAAAAAGAAAAATATATATAAAAACCACTCGAAATAAATAGAAGAAAAATAATTTTGATTAACTTTACTAAAAAATAGCATAGATGCTTATTTTAATGACTTATTACAACTCGAAAATAAAAACAAAAGAATAAATATAACAGAAAAGCAAAAAATATAGAAAACTACTCGAAAATGAATAGAAGCAAAAATAGTTGTGATTAAGCGTACTAAAACAGAGCATATATGCTTATTTTAATGGCTTATTACAACTCGAAAATAAAAAGAAAAAATAAATATAACGAAAAAGAAAAAAATATATAAAAACTACTCGAAAATGAATAGAAGCAAAAAATAGTTTTGATTAAGCGTACTAAAAAAGGAGCATATATGCTTATTTTTAATGGCTTATTACAACTCGAAATAAAAGAAAAAAATCAATATAGGAGAAAAAGAAAAAAACTATATAAAAACTACTCGAAATGAATAGAAGCAAAAAATAGTTGTGATTAAGCGTACTAAAAAAGGAGCATATATGCTTATTTTTAATGGCTTATTACAACTCGAAATAAAAAGAAAAAATAAATATAGCAGAAAAAGAAAAAAACTATATAAAAACTACTCGAAATGAGCAGAGATGCGCTTATAGAGGAAACTCAACTTAAATTAAATAGCAATTTCAAGAGAAATCCGTATGAATTTATGCTAAATTCCTATATAAGGGCATCTATTTTCATTTTCGAGAGGAGCTCAATAAGGTAGAGAGGAGGGCTTATAAACCGTCCGATTCCCTTGATTGGCGAGTGGCACTAAACTCAGTCGCAACGGGAGCAATCCTTTAGTCGGTTGATGGCTCGAACCGGGACTAATGGGCATCCTTTGGTCCTGTTCAAGCCACCAACCGACCAATGGTGTTGGGCAGAGGCGAGGCCCATTGGTCCGGTTCGTCCCACCAACCGGACCAATAGGTCCAGACGAACCGGGACCAATGACCCACGTGGCCCGGCCGGCCCCCGGGGCTCACGAACCGGGTCTGATGCCCCCATTGGTCCCGGTTCTGGATTGAACCGGGACTAATGGGCTGGACCAGCCTGGACCATTGGCCCCTTTTCTACTAGTGATCGCGGGCGGGGGCATGGTCTCGAGCTCCTCGCGGTGGTCGACAGGGGAAGACGGAGGACTATGGCAACGGCCGTGCGGGGCGCAACATCGGAGGGAGCACCACCTTGTCCGACATAGGTCCATCATGGTCGCAGTCCAAGGACCATGGTCATATGGTGGCTGTTGGGGATATTACCACTAGGCGTAAACCGGCCTACTTGGGCCGGGTTAACTTCATTAGTGGTATAAGCAGATGAAGGCCCAAGGCCTGTAGTCGGTTTAGAACATGTAGCCGTAAACCGGCCTGATGTATAAACTTGTATTGTAAGTTAGGAATAGAGAGACACCGACCGGGATACGAGTATGAACCAGTTGGAACTCTATGGACCGACGGGCGTCACCCATGTATATAAGGGGACGACCCGGCGGCGGTTCAAGACAGACAACCACAACTCGAGCCTAGGCGAAGCTTGTTTGCTCCCTAGCGATCGAGACTATATCAATTCCATCACAACTAGACGTAGGCTTTTACCTTCATCGAAGGGGCCGAACTAGTATAAAACCCTCGTGACTTTGTGTCCGCTTTAACCCCTTCAAGTAAACTCGTAGCAATGGATCCACGACTAAGTCCTTTCACTAGGACATCTATCGTGACAAATCCACGACAGTTGGCGCCCACCGTGGGGCTATCGCACGACGGTTTGACGATCTTGGAGGGCAAGCTCAAGGGACTCGAAGGCTATGTTGTGGGCCGGATGACCAAGAGTCGTCGTGGCAGGATCTACATCGACAACGCAGGATGGGGTCCCGAGGCCGATTCGATTGAATACGGGTACCGGGTCCCCGTTGGTGGCATACACATTTTCATCGGCAAGATCGGTGAGCCGGGGCCTGAGCCGGACATCTGCACCAACCTCGTCGAGACGGCTCAGCGCGCGAGATCTACCCAGGCTAAACCGGCCGTGAAGCGTGTCTTTGTTGGAGTCGTCCACGGAGGAGAGCGTGAGGAAGAATCAGAACACGGTAGCGAGACCGTCGTTTATTCCGGTGACGAGTCCTCAATCGGAGAGACCGAATCGCTATACCAGTTGCAAGACGATATGATTAGGGGTTGTTTCGATGGTGACAGTATTCCGGACCCCCCAGGCCAGGTCAACCGGGTTGGAATATTCATGGCCGGCACACAGACGGCGAATCTGTCACATCCCTAGTTCTGACAATGCCTAGTGCATGCATTAGAGTGTTGCATCATGTTTAAATTTCATGAAACTTGAAATGGGGATTGTTTAAACCCTAGCACCAAATGAATTCAACTAGGGTCAGAATAAAATCTTTTTCATTGAACTCAAAATGCCCTCTAAAAATGTTCAACATTTCTGGTTTGAAGTGAAAGCATCTACCAAAAATGGTTTATATTTTTGCAGGACATATTGGGCTCTGAACTAAATCATACTCTATTTGCATTTGGGCATTTAAATGTTAGTAAATATTTTAAATGCTCAAATAATTCTGGAAATAAGTGTGGGCTGTTAGAATTAATCTAAACAGATCCTATGATTATTTTCAGGATTTTTGAAGGTGGCTAACTATTTTTAATAAAGCCCTGAAGTTGCAGAATAATAGAAAAACAAAACAACTAAAAGAGAGAGAGAGAGAGGATACCTGGCCACCTACCCAGCCCAACAGTGCGGCCCACTGGCCCGATTGCCAGTCGTCATCTCCACCGCGCCAGTCGGACGCCGAAGGCGCGTGTGCCAGCAGACGCGCCAGGCCGTCTTTGCCACCACCACCGCCACCAGCATCCGGGGACAGCGCAACGCCGCGGGCCTTCCTCCTCGGTGCCGTCCCGATCGGCCCGGCCTCTCATTCCTCCCCCTGCTCTCTCCCTCGCCGTTTTCCCCATCCCACCGAATGCGCCCGCCGCCACCGACGAGCACCACCGCGGCCATCGCCTCTCCCTCGCCTCGCCGACGTGTCCATGGCCTCCGCCTCGACGCCCTCGTCCTCCCCGTCGACTCACCCGACGCCGGACGCCCTCGAACGCCGGCCACGCCGTCTTCTTCAACCTCGGTCCGCCGAGATCGCCATCGCCGCCGCGCTTGCCCCGACGCTTCCCCGAGCTCGCCGTTCGCCTCGTCGCAACCGCCGTGAGCCCCTGCCCCTTCTCCCCCTCTCCGTTTGCCTTCTTGAGCACCACAGCGACCACACCGAAGCTCGGCCGCACCGCCGCGCCATCAAGACGTCGCCGTCGTGGCCCAGCCCACGTTGGCTCGACTTTGAGCACACCACCGCCTCACCACACCCGCAGGAGCCTGAACCCCTCCACACACCTCGCCGTGCCCCTAGCGCCGTGTTCGACCTCGGCGAACCGGCGACCGCCAAGGTCGTCGCCGGCGGCGTTCCGCCACCCCAGTTCCCGGCCACCACCACCACTAGATGGCGGGGAGCAAGGGCTCTCCATCGAGCCCAAGCACGGCCTCGCCCGTGCCTCAGAAGGCGTGTTCCGACGGCCGCCACCGTCTCGGGCCTCGCCCGGCGACTCAACGCCGGCGGGATTGCCCGGTTGACCAGGATTTGACCCCCACAGGTCATCGGCGTCTTGGCCCGCCTGTCCAACCAAGTTAGTTAGGGTTAATTTTAATTAGGTTAGTTAGTCTAATCAGCGACACGCGGGACCCACAGGTCGATTGACTGGACCGTCTCCGTTGATCTTGGCGTCGCGGCGGCCTTAATCTTGACGCAATAAAGTGTTTTCTCGGATTTAATCTTATTCGAAAATTCGAAAAATAACCAAAACTTCTAAAATTCATATAAAATCAACCGTAGCTCCAAATCAAACAAATTATATATGAAAAATTATCAGAAAAATTCAAGGAATCCATCTGTACCATTTTCATGCATGTTTGAACAATGTTTGTCCTCTGTTTTGGACAAAACAAATAAAGGGCATTTAAATAATCATATATGGAGTTTGAATTTGAATCATGTATTCAAACCAACTTCATTTAACTTGCTGCTAGTTGCATTAGCTCAATCAACAGCATATTACCATGACATTATCATGCATCATATTTGTTGCATTGCATTGATTGTGTTCCTCTTTATTTGCGGTAATTGTTCCTCTCGATAGACATGGTTTCGACGACGAGTTCGATGACACCGATGAAGAAGTATAATATCTTCGAAGTGCCGTGCAAGCAAAACCCCTTGTTCATTCCGATACAATCCTACTCTCTCGCTCCTGCTCTCTTTTCTTGCATTAGGACAACAACGATTCATCATTACTTGCTGCGGTAGCTGAACCCCTTTATCCTTTGCATGACTGTCATTCCACAAGAAATAGATGAAACCCACTAGCATGAGTAGGAGTTGTTTGAGCCCTGTTGTGCCTACTCATACATGCTTGTTTGTCATGCCCTCTTTGCTTAGAGTTGAGTCGGTCGATTCATCGAGGATGATTCGAGGTGTGTGAACATGTCCTCTTGTGGGTGAGCTAAGTGTGTGAACACGATTTGGTAAAGGTAGCGGTGAGAGGCCATGTAGGAGTACATGGTGGGTTGTCTCTATGCAGCCGTCCTCGGGAACTGAGTTACGTGTTTGTGATCCATGATTCAGCTACTACCACGCATTGGGCCCGAAACCAATGGACCCTCTCGGCTTCTTAATCACCCTTGTCCTCTGTCCGGGAGTTGCAAGTAGTTTACGTGTTTGTAGTATCTTTGGAGGCCGTCTTGCAGCCGACCGTAGGGGTGGGCTGTGATCACGGTAGGCACGTGCACGTGTACCAGGCGCCCGTTTGGTGTCTCGGGAACCTGTTCACATCGTTTGGGGCTGTGGCGAAACTTGGCGAACTCCTCATAGATGGAACCCAAATAGGCGATAAACTGGACTAGGGACTTGAGTGTTTAGGTAGGTCGTGGCCGACACCCACGTTGGGCTTCCGCTTGAAGGTTGCCGAGTACATGTCGTGTATGCGGCGGTAAGTGGTGAGCGTGTGTGAAGAAGTACACCCTGCAGGTTAACATCATCTATTGAATAGCCGTGTCCGCGGAAAAGGACTTCGGGTTGCCTATAACAGTTCATAGACAAGTGAAAGTGGATACTCTAAAATCGCAAGATAAGCGTGAGTGCTATGGATGGCGTTCTCGTGGGAGACGGAGCGGATCCATAGTGGTGTATTGATATGGTGAATATGTGGACTCGTGTGCGCCACCTCAAAAGAGTTGCTTGCAGTCGTAGTTTAGGATAGCCACCGAGTCAAAGCTGGCTTGCTGCAGTTAAACCCCACCATCCCTTTATTGACAATGATGCATATGTAGTTAGTTACGATGTAAGTCTTCTTTGGGTACATTTGTACTCACGTTTGCCTATTTTATGTTTTTGCGAGAGAGACTTGGTCTCGCTAGTAGTTCCACGTGGACTTCGACGTTTAGCTTGTTACCTTAGCTACGATCTTGTGCCCTCGGCAGGATCTGGTAGATAGTTAGGCTTTCAAGCCTTTTCCATTTGTAGATGTCTGTACTCAGACATGTTAAGCTTCCGCTTGTGCTTTGACTTGTATGCTCTGAATGTTGGGTCATGAGACCCCTGTTTGTAATATCTCGCTCCACGGAGCCTAATGAATAAATACTTGAGTCGTAGAGTCATGTTGTGATGCCATGTTGTATTTACACATATCGAGCATATTGTGTGTATGTTATTGAAATGCTTGGTATGTGTGGGATCTGACTATCTAGTTGTTTATCTTTAGTAGCCTCTCTTACGAAATGTCTCCTAGTGTTTCCACGAGCCATGGTAGCTTGCTCTGCTCCGGAACACTTAGGCTGGCCGGCATGTGTCCTTCTTCGATCTCTATACATCCTTCGGGAAATGTCACGCGTTAAATACTGGAGTCTGTTAGCCGCTTCTGCCGGTTTACGAATCTGCTAGCCAGTGCTACAGCCGGAACTTATTCGTTGATGACCGACACGCTCGATCTTTGGTCATGGATGCTGTCCTGTAAGTCTGTGCCACTTTGGGTTTACGACTAGCCATGTCAGCCGGGCTCCTTATCATATGGATGCTAGCGACACTATCATATCGTGTGCCAAAAGGCTAAACGGTCCCGGCAAAGGTAAGGCGACACCGTGGGGATACCGTCGTGAGGCCGCAAAGTGATATGAGGTGTTACAGAGCTAGATCGATGTGGCATTGAGTCGGGTCTGACAGCTTTGGTATCGAGCTTGATGCTGTAGGATTACCAAGCCAAACCGGTGAAGTTGAGTCTAGAAATGCTTTAGTTATATGTAAGGGAATTGATTGTGGGATGGAGCGTAAGGCTCTTTTTACTCCTTATACCTCATGGCCTTCGATCCAGGTCAACCTCTTCTCTTCTACGGGATTAAGAACTAGGCCTTCTCATCTATCTATCGAGGATGACGTGTTACTAATCCATAGACCTATAGAATTGTTAGTTTCAAATCTCAGCTCAGATTTACTACTTCCGTATGTTCATAACTGTTGATCTCGAAACCTTGATATTGTGCTTCGGAGTGGCTATGCCACCATTTTTGTAGCATGTCTTCAATCTTTTGTGCATTTACAGCCGTTATGCTGTCCGAGTCATCCCAGGATTCTAAATAGTCTGATGCACTTGCAAATCCTTTCCCTCTGGTTTTGATGCTCCTTTGAGCCAGGATAGTCACACTAAATGCTGAGTTGAGGTATTCTATTGCCTCGACATGTATGTTGGAGTTATTATTATGACCCTAGGTGTCTTAGGGGAACATCTAGTAATCTAGCCATGATTTGTATCCCAGTGTGATGACTCTGGCCTTCATTCTCGAAAGCATCCCGTGATGCCATTTAGTTAGTAGGTATTCTACTCCTGGGTTTTGAACCCGATATTCACCCTACTCAATTCATGTTGATAGTGTTTGCTAGTTCCTTTAGGTTGTTAGTAACTTTGCGATAGTCCTCGAGGTCCGTGGTATTTCCTTCTTCCAAATACTATGAACCACTTATGGCAGAAGTTTGTTAAACCAAAAGATCACAACAAGAGTGCTCTCGATGAGTCCTCCATTTTATATTGTGACTCTGCCAGTTCTACCTTTCTGCATGGGTTATCCGGAAGAAAAGTTGAGCTTCGCTCGACATGCTAATCCATGCATCCACAACTCAGAAAATTATATGTTCCTTTGAGTTGTCCCTCTTTAGTTGTATTCTGACCCCCGTCTATCATTTGATAGTCAAGATTATGCGTGCGATTGTTCATCGATACCTATTACTCTTGTGGTCCGTCAAGCCATTCTATTCTGGAATGACTAGGAGAAACAAACTCCAGTACCTCATCCATTTCTAGGATTGGGTCAAAGCAGTTGTATTCCACAGATCAAAATGCCAATCCAGCTTTTGTTCTGTTCTACCTTGGAGTGTTACCATCTCTATGTCAGGATTGTCATAGGACTCGCAGCATCTCTCATGAATCCGTGACGTAGTGATACTTCTCGCCATCATTGTTCATTCCTCGGTTTCCGTGTTATTGTAACCGGAATGCCGACAAGTGAATCGTGGTGTGTGAAATCAATACTGCTAGCAACTCCGTTGCTTGGTAGTTAAATGGACAATAACCTCATTCTTAGCATGTTGATTTTGAATCGTCATCCTAAGTATGATTGTGCTACCTAGTCCTTATTTCCGGTGCACACTCCGATCAATGAGTTAGGATTTTGTCAAACCCTTGCTCTATTGATCATATCGTCTTGCCCTGAAAAGCAAGATTGTTCTCGAGCTTAGTAACATATCGGTGGTTCGTGTTTCTCCGAATGTCCTCTCGGAGGTATCACCAGGATGTCACCTGACCGCTATGTTGAGCTCGTGATCAAGTTGGTTTCTTGTAACCACCCCTCTCCAAGGATCTGTATCGGATACCCCTGAGCTAGTTGGTCAAGCTAAACAACAACTTGGAGAGTTGGAAGATAAAAGCTTGTCTGACTTAGTTCATGTTAAAGGATATCTGGTGTGTGTGTTGAAGAAAGATGGTATCTTCATCGACTGATCCTCGTGACCAGTTGTTGGAGCTATTGTCCTGCCAAAACTTTGATTTGAGTGTGGGCTATTCTCAAATCAAATCGAATAACGATGTTAAGTAATGTTGTCTTACTCGTGGATTTTCCTCGAGCATACACCATTATGTCTTTTGGGTCTGACCAATACTATCACCTTGTTCACATAGTTATGGAATTCCATCTCCATGGGAACCAGGATGAATTGTTGTTGAGCCCATCGACAACACCCTTATCTCCTCCATGATTTTGTTGAACATTAAGCTAGTGTTTGGAAACTTGTAAGCATTGCCTTCATGCTCCGTTCATGAGGTATATGTTCGGATGAAAGAAGTGACTTCCTCTAGTTCATGTACATTTGATGCAAGTTGCCACCGTGAATTCGAGAAAGTCAATGTTGCTTCCTTTGGAATCATCCCAAATCAGTCATGCATACGTACGAAGTATTCTATGGTTTGGTAGATTAATTACCTCCACTCCATATGTGTTCCTAGCACACCAAGCCACTGATTGATTTGTTCAAGGAGAAGAAGTTCCTTCGTGGGCTCGAGACTTATGCGGGACTTGATATCCTCGATGATGGTTTCCCTCCTGAACTCGCTAGTGTTTTATTATAAGACTACTATGTGGTCATGCTTGTCTTGGACAGCGTGTTCACAGGTTTGTAGCAGAACCAGCTCATGTTTTGGAGCTTGCTATCGTAGTTCATTTCCTGAGAACTACGCAACGTCTTCTCGTCGGTTGGTGTTGCAAAGTTTCATTTTTCCTTCTAGACTCGATGAGTTTAGATTATTCTGACACAAACCAGATCTGAATCTCAGGCAGATATGATGGTTGGAACATTTCCCAAGAATTATAACACTGGTCTCTCTGTAACCCGGTAGGTGGATGTCGTGGCCAACACACCCAGCCGGAAGACCTGTTATTGTAATATCTTGATTGAAGAAGTTGGCCACCTCCCCATAAGGACTTCGTAGGAATTATTCCCTATTTGTGTGCCTTATGATTTTTGTGCTCCCGAAGTCTGACCTGTTACTTGATGTTCTAGATATCAAACCATATCTACGAATGGGATACGCTAGTACATCAAGGAGAACATTAGAAGCGGAGTGCTAAATGTCTCTCGGTCGATTATCCAGATTTAGTCCCCTTGGCCTCGCTAAGGTGAAATCTGAGAAAGTGTTATCTTCCTTTGCATCTGCATCGTCCATCGCTATTCATCATGGTAGTATGTTGTGTTGTCAGGATCCCTGACACGGATGTTGATAAAACCTTGATGAATATGGAAATGCTCAAGTTCTTGAGGGCACGCGTAAGTGCTAGGTTTTATCGTCGGCATTAATTGCATAGTGCTCTCAGTTTCCCCGGTTATGCTATAACCACTCCAATAGTGGAATCACTCTCTACTGTTGAGCTTCTCCCCAGTTACTAAAATCATTCCTTATGTTGTTTTCAACAAGGTAATCCACACCATCCATTCTGGTCCGAGAATGTCATTCTTCCGGACTCCTTCAAATGATTGACTGTGATTTGCCTTAGGCTGGTATAAAGAGTTTCAATGATCTCTGAATCAAATGTAATTCTTTTTGCCACTTAAGGGGATATTTCTACGAGTCACCTTCCATAAGGTGTCTCGTTGTGGTACCATGACAATTATTTTCCTCGCTACTTTGAAACCTCATCAAATTGTTTCTTCCGTCCTTCATGATGTGTGTTTAGTCTCTCAGCTCAGAGATGTTCTTACCTCTCACTCCATGAGTTGATCTTGAATACTCGATCTTCGAGGAGATCGTTTTCTGGAGAGTCTCCTTCTGTCATTATCATGTTTGACGAAGACCTCGCAAGCGAAGACGTCAAGCTCAATTTGAGTCAACAAATCAACAACCTTGAGAAGGCAATTGGATCATGAAGATTGTGATACTTAGAGTCCCCCTTGTCTTCTTACCTCACGTCTTGAATCTCGGGACGAGATTCTTGTTTAGTGGGGGCGAGTTGTCACATCCCTAGTTCTGACAATGCCTAGTGCATGCATTAGAGTGTTGCATCATGTTTAAATTTCATGAAACTTGAAATGGGGATTGTTTAAACCCTAGCACCAAATGAATTCAACTAGGGTAAGAATAAAATCTTTTTCATTGAACTCAAAATGCCCTCTAAAAATGTTCAACATTTCTGGTTTGAAGTGAAAGCATCTACCAAAAATGGTTTATATTTTTGCAGGACATATTGGGCTCTGAACTAAATCATACTCTATTTGCATTTGGGCATTTAAATGTTAGTAAATATTTTAAATGCTCAAATAATTCTGAAATAAGTGTGGGCTGTTAGAATTAATCTAAACAGATCCTATGATTATTTTCAGGATTTTGAAGGTGGCTAACTATTTTTAATAAAGCCACGAAGTTGCGAATAATAGAAAAACAAAACAACTAAAAGAGAGAGAGAGAGAGGATACCTGGCCACCTACCCAGCCCAACAGTGCGGCCCACTGGCCCGATTGCCAGTCGTCATATCCACGCGCCCGATCGGGCCGCCCGGCGCGTGCGACGGCACAAGCGCCTGGCCGTCTTGCCACGCCACTGCTCTGCGCTGCGTCCCGGGACAGCGCAACGCCGCGGGCCTTCCTCCTCGGTGCCGTCCCGATCGGCCCGGCCTCTCATTCCTCCCCCTGCTCTCTCCCTCGCCGTTTTCCCCATCCCACGAATCGCCCGCCGCGCCCGAAAGCACCACGGCCATCGCCTCTCCCTCGCCTCGCCGACGTGTCCATGGCCTCCGCCTCGACGCCCTCGTCCTCCCCGTCGACTCACCCGACGCCGGACGCCCTCGAACGCCGGCCACGCCGTCTTCTTCAACCTCGGTCCGCCGAGATCGCCATCGCCGCCGCGCTTGCCCCGACGCTTCCCCGAGCTCGCCGTTCGCCTCGTCGCAACCGCCGTGAGCCCCTGCCCCTTCTCCCCCTCTCCGTTTGCCTTCTTGAGCACCACAGCGACCACACCGAGCTCGGCCGCACCCGCCGCCGCCACCGCACGTCGCCGTCGTGGCCACAGCCACGTTGGCTCGACTTCGAGCACACCACCGTCCTCACCACACCCGCAGGAGCCTGAACCCCACTCCACACACCTCGCCGTGCCCCTAGCGCGTGTTCGACCTCGGCGAACCCCGCGACCGCCAAGGTCGTCGCCGGCGGCGTTCCGGCCACCCCAGGCCCGCCACCACCACCACTAGATCTTGGCGGGAGCAAGGGCTCTCCAGCGAGCCCAAGCACGGCCTCGCTTCGTGCCACATGGCGTGTTTCGACGGCCGCCACTGTCTCGGGCCTCGCCGGCGACTCGGCGCCGGCGGGATTGCCCGGCCGACCAGGATTTGACCCCCACAGGTCAGCGGCGTCTTGGTCCCGCCTGCTAACCAAGTTAGTTAGGGTTAATTTTAATTAGGTTAGTTAGTCTAATCAGCGACACGCGGGACCCACAGTCGAGATTGACTGGACCGTCTCCGTTGATTTCTTGACATCACGGCGACGCAATCTTGACGCAATAAAGTGTTTTCTGGATTTAATCTTATTCGAAAATTCGTAAAATAACCAAAACTTCTAAAATTCATATAAAATCAACCGTAGCTCCAAATCAAACAAATTATATATGAAAAATTATCATAAAAATTCAAGGAATCCATCTGTACCATTTTCATGCATGTTTGAACAATGTTTGTCCTCTGTTTTGGACAAAACAAATAAAGGGCATTTAAATAATCATATATGGAGTTTGAATTTGAATCATGTATTCAAACCAACTTCATTTAACTTGCTGCTAGTTGCATTAGCTCAATCAACAGCATATTGCCATGACATTATCATGCATCATATTTGTTGCATTGCATTGATTGTGTTCCTCTTTATTTGCGGTAATTGTTCCTCTCGATAGACATGGTTTGACGACGAGTTCGATGACACCGATGAAGAAGTATAATATCTTGAAGTGCCGGGCAAGCAAAACCCCTTGTTCATTCGATACAATCCTACTCTCTCGCTCCTGCTCTCTTTTTTACTGCATTAGGATAACAACGATTCATCTCATTACTTGCTGCGGTAGCTGAACCCCTTTATCCTTTGCATGACTGTCATTCCACGGTAAATAGATGAAACCCACTAGCATGAGTAGGAGTTGTTTGAGCCCTATTGTGCCTACTCATACATGCTTGTTTGTCATGCACTGCTATTGCTTAGAGTTGAGTCGGGTCCGATTCATCGAGGATGATTCGAGGTGTGTGAACATGTCCTCTTGTGGGTGAGCTAAGTGTGTGAACACGATTTGGTAAAGGTAGCGGTGAGAGGCCATGTAGGAGTACATGGTGGGTTGTCTCATTGCAGCCGTCCTCGAACCGAGTTACGTGTTTGTGATCCATGATTCAGCTACTACCACGCATTGGGCCCAAACCAATGGACCCTCTCGGCTTCTTAATCACCCTTGTCCTCTGTCCGGAGTTGCAAGTAGTTTCGTGTTTGTAGTATCTTTGGAGGCCGTGCTTGTGTTGGCCGTAAAGGGTGGGCTGTGATCACGGTAGGCACGTGTACGTGTGTCGGGCGCCCGTTTGGTGTCTCGGGAACCCTGTTCACATCGTTTGGGGCTGTGAGCGAAACTTGGCGGAACTCCTCATAGATGGAACCCAAATAGGCGATAAACTGGACTAGGGACTTGAGTGTTTAGGTAGGTCGTGGCCGACACCCACGTTGGGCTTCGCTTGAAGGTTGCAGTACATGTCGTGTAAACGGCGGTAAGTGGTGAGCGTGTGTGAAGAAGTACACCCTGCAGGGGTTAACATCATCTATTGAATAGCCGTGTCCGCGAAAAGGACTTCTGGGTTGCCTATAACAGTTCATAGACAAGTGAAAGTGGATACTCTAAAATGCGCAAGATAAGCGTGAGTGCTATGGATGGCATTCTCGTAGGGAGACGGAGCGGATCCATAGTGGTGTATTGATATGGTGAATATGTGGACTCGTGTGCGCCACCTCAAAAGAGTTGCTTGCAGTCGTAGTTTAGGATAGCCACCGAGTCAAAGCTGGCTTGCTGCAGTTAAACCCCACCATCCCCTTTATTGACAATGATGCATATGTAGTTAGTTCTGATGTAAGTCTTGCTGGGTACATTTGTACTCACGTTTGCCTATTTTATGTTTTTGCAGAGAGACTTCAGTCTCGCTAGTAGTTCCACGTGGACTTCGACGTTTAGCTTGTTACCTTAGCTACGATCTTGTGCCCTCGGCAGGATCTGGTAGATAGTTAGGCTTTCAAGCCTTTTCCATTTGTAGATGTCTGTACTCAGACATGTTAAGCTTCCGCTTGTGCTTTGACTTGTATGCTCTGAATGTTGGGTCATGAGACCCCTGTTTGTAATATCTCGCTCCACGGAGCCTAATGAATAAATACTTGAGTCATAGAGTCATGTTGTGATGCCATGTTGTATTTACACATATCGAGCATATTGTGTGTATGTTATTGAAATGCTTGGTATGTGTGGGATCTGACTATCTAGTTGTTTATCTTTAGTAGCCTCTCTTACCGGGAAATGTCTCCTAGTGTTTCCACCGAGCCATGGTAGCTTGCTCTTTGCTCCGGAACACTTAGGCTGGCCGGCATGTGTCCTTCTTCGATCCTGTATACGTCCCTTCGGGAAATGTCACGCGTTAAATACGGAGTCTGTTAGCCGCTACAGCCGGTTTACGAGTCTGCTAGCCCGTGCTACAGCCCGGAACTTATTCGCTGATGACCGACACGTTCGATCTTGGGTCATGGATGCTGTCCTGTAAGTCTGTGCCACTTTGGGTTTCGACTAGCCATGTCAGCCCGGGCTCCTTATCATATGGATGCTAGCGACACTATCATATACGTGTGCCAAAAGGCGCAAACGGTCCCGGGCAAAGGTAAAGCGACACCCGTGGGGATACCGTGCGTGAGGCCGCAAAGTGATATGAGGTGTTACAGGCTAGATCGATGTGGCATTGAGTCGGGGTCCTGACAGAATCACTCTTCGACCGCTGCAGCGATTCTCTCCGGATCAGCAGCGGCAGCAGAGGCAGCGGCAGGAGACCTTGTGCGCCCGCCGGTTCAAGTCCTATCTAATCTGTTTGATGCACTAGCCGCGCTTATGGCAGAGGCCAATCCGGCGGATCAGGAGGCCCATGATGCAGAGATTGCAAAGGTGAGAGAGCAGATAGTACAAGCCAAAGCGGATCTGGCGGCAGAAAGAGACAGGATCGTTGCAGAGCGGGCCGCTTTGGACGCCCAGGCCTACAAACTCATGCTTGACCAGAACGCATCACAGGAGGTTTTGAAGCGGAAGTACAGATCACGCCTGCCAATAGGGTTTGACCCCCGAAATCTCTTTCACGATCCAGGAGCTGGACCCAGTAATCCGCCGTAGCACCTGGAGACAAACCGGATGAGAGCACCGTAAGCGGGAGCGGCGGTCCAGCCCGCTGATGGAACCGCCTCAACGAACATTGTGGTCCCTCCGCCGTTCGAGACGCCCCGGTCATTATTGAATCCTATGGACAACCTTGTTGCAGCCGCCATGTAGATTAGAGGCTATCCCATCGAAGGGACTCTCTGCAAGCGGTAGAGACAGCGCCGGTTAAGGAGCTTCTTCGTGCATCGCTGATTCAAAGAAGCATATTAAATGCAGCCGTGATCGGATTCACTCTACACCCGTCCCCAAGCCGAGCTATAGCAAAGCATGGATGAACCGGCTGAAGGAAATATGCCCTAGAGGCAATAATAAAGTTATTATTTATTTCCTTATTTCATGATAAATGTTTATCATTCATGCTAGAATTGTATTAACCGGAAACATGATACATGTGTGAATGCATAGACAAAACAACATGTCACTAGTATGCCTCTACTAGACTAGCTTGTTAATCAAAGATGGTTATGTTTCCTAACCATGAACAAGGAGTTGCTATTTGATTAATGAGGTCACATCATTAGTAGAATGATCGATTGACATGACCCATTCCTTAGCTTAGCACACGATCGTTTAGTATGTTGCTCTGCTTTTATCCATGACATATACATGTTCTGTAACTATGAGATTATGCAACTCCGTTTACGGAGGAACACTTTGGTGCTACCAAGCGTCACAACGTATCGGGTGATTATAAAGGAGTACTACAGGTGTCTCCAAAGGCAAATGTTGGGTTGGCGTATTTGAGATTAGGTTTTGTCACTCCGATTGTCGGAGAGGTATCTCTGGGCCCTCTCGGTAATGCACATCACTTAAGCCTTGCAAGCACTACAACTAATGAGTTAGTTGTGAGATGATGTATTACGGAACGAGTAAAGAGACTTGCGATAGCGAGATTGAACTAGGTATTGGATACCGACGATCGAATCTCGGGCAAGTAACATACCGATGACAAAGGGAACAACATATGTTGTTATGCGGTCGACCGACAAAGATCTTCGTAGAATATGTAGGAACCAATATGGGCATCCAGGTCCGCTGTTGGTTATTGACCGTGAATAGTTCTAGGTCATGTCTACATTGTTCTCGAACCGTAGGGTCCATGCAGCAAGGTTTCGATGGCGGTTATTATGAGTTTATGTATTTTGATGTACGAAGAAGTTGGTCCGGATGTGATCACGGACATGACGAGGAGTCTCGAAATGGTCGAGACATAAAGATTGATATATTGGAAGCCTATGTTTGGAGTTCGAATGGTTCCGGCAAAAGCGGAATTCTGGAGATCTGGGAGGTTCTGGAACCCCGGGAGGTAAATGGGCCTCGATGGGCCTTGGTGGAAAGGAGAAGGGGCAGCCCTAGGTGGCGCGCGCCTCCCCCCCCTTCCCTAGTCCTACTAGGACTAGGAGAAGGGGGCCGGCCCCCTCTCTCTCTTTCCCCTCCGGAATCCTAGTCCAACTAGGATTGGGGGGGGGAATCCTACTCCCAGAGGGAGTAGGACTCCCAGGGCGCGCCACCCTTGGCCGCCGGCCCCCTCCCCCCTGGCTCCTTTATATACGGGGGCAGGGGGGCACCTTGGAAGACACAAGTTGATCGTGAGATCGTTCCTTAGCCGTGTGCGGTGCCCCCCTCCACCATATTCCACCTCGGTTATACTGTCATGAAGCTTAAGCGAAGCCTCTGCGCCGTGAAACATCAAGATCGTCCTGCCACGTCGTCTTGTGAAACTCTCCCTCGACACTCGGCTGGATCGAGTACTGAGGGCGTCATCGAGCTGTCGTGTGTCAAGAACTTCGGGCGTCGAGTGCTGGCGCCGGATCGGTCGGATCGCGAGGAGAGCGTCGACTACTTCCTCTACGTTGTGATCGCTTCCGCCGGGTCTACAAGGGTATGTGGACAACACTCTCCCCTCTCGTTGCTATACATCACCATGATCTTGCGTGTGTGTAGGAAATTTTTGAAATTACTCGTTCCCCAACAAAGGCATCCGAGCCTAGGTTTTTCTATGGTTTGATGTTTTGCACGTAGAACACAAGTGAGTTGTGGGCGATACAAGTCATACTACCTACCAGCATGTCATACTTTGGTTCAGCGGTATTGTGAGATGAAGCGGCCCGGACCGACATTACGCGTGCGCTTCGCGAGACTGGTTTCACCGCCACGAGCACTCGTTGCTTAAAGGTGACCGGTGGGTGCTGTCTCTCTCACTTTAGTTGAACCGAGTGTGGCTACGCCGGTCCTTGAGAAGGTTAAAACGGAGTCTATTTGACGAAATATCGTTGTGGTTTTGATGCGTGGGTGAGACTGGTTCTTGCTTAAGCCCGTAGCAGCCACGTAAAATTTGCAACAACAAAGTAGAGGACGTCTAACTTGTTTTTGCGGGCATGTTGTGATGTGATATGGTCAAGGCGTGATGCTATATTTTATTGTATGAGATGATCATGTTTTGTAACGAAGTTATCGGCAATGGCGGGAGCCATATGGTTGTCGCTTTATTGTATGCAATGCAATCGCATACTGTAATGCTTTACTTTATCACTAAGCGGTAGAGATAGTCGTAGAAGCATAAGTTTGGCGAGGCGACAACGATGCTACGATGGAGATCAAGGTGTCGCGCGGTGGCGATGGTGATCATGGTGGTGCTTGCAAGATGGGGATCGTGAAGCACAAGATGATGATGACCATATCATATCACTTATATTGATTTGCATGTGATGTTTATCCTTTTATGCATCTTATCTTGCTTTGATTGACGGTAGCATTATAAGATGATCTCTCACTAAATTATCAAGAAGTGTTCTCCCGGTATGCACCGTTGCCAAAGTTCATCGTGCCCGGACACCACGTGATGATCGGTGTGATAAGCTCTCGTCCATCTACAACGGTGCAAGCCAGTTTTGCACCGCAGAATACTCGGGTTATACTTGACGAGCCTAGCATATGCAGATATGGCCTCGGAACACGGAGACCGAAAGGTCGGCGTGAATCATATAGTAGATATGATCAACATAAGATGTTCACCATTGAAAACTACTCCATTTCACGTGATGATCGGTTATGGTTTAGTTGATTTGGATCACGTGATCACTTGGATGACTAGAGATGTCTTTCTAAGTGGGAGTTCTTAAGTAATATGATTAATTGAACTTAAATTTATCATGAACTTAGTACTGATAGTATCTTGCTTGTTTATGTTTGATTGTAGATAGATGGCTCGTCTTTGTTGTTCCGTTGAATTTTAATGCGTTCCTTGAGAAAGCAAAGTTGAAAGATGATGGTAGCAATTACGGATCGGGTCCGTAACGAGGATCATCCTCATTGCTGCCGTAAGAGCTACGTCTGGATGCACCGCTAGGTGACGAACTGCTGCTAATGCAACTGCAGATGTTATGAGCGTCTGGCGAGCAAAGTGATGACTACTCTATAGTTCAGTGTGCCATGCTTTACGGCTTAGAACCGGGACTTCAACGGCGTTTTGAGCGTCATGGAGCATATGAGATGTTCCAGAGTTGAAGTTGATATTCCAACAGAATGCGGATTGAGAGATATGAAGTCTCCAATAAGTTCTATAGCTGCAAGATGGAGGAGAATATTACATTAGTGAGCATATACTCAAGATGTCAGGTACTACAATCACTTGACACAATTGGGAGTTAATCTTCCGGATGATTGTGTCATTGATGAATTCTCAATCACGCCACCAAGCTACAAAGGCTTCGTGATGAACTATAATATGCAAGGGTTAGTAAAGACTATACAGAGCTCTTACAATGCTAAAGGCTGCGGAGGTAGAAATCAGAAGGAGCATCAAGTGTTGATGGTCAATAAGACCACTAGTTTCAAGAAGAAAGGCAAAGGGAAGAAGAAGGGAATCTCAAGAAGAACAGCAAGCAAGTTCTTTCGGAGAAGAAACCCAAGTCGGCCCTAAACACTGAAATCGAGTGCTTCTCTTATAAGCGGTAGTCCTTTGAAGCGGAACTGCCCCAAGTATTTGGCGGATAAGAAGGATGGCAAGGTGAACAAAGGTATATGTGATATACATGTTATTGATGTGTACCTTACTAGAGCTCGTAGTAGCACTGGTATTTGATCTTGGTTACATTGCTAATATTTGCAACTCGAAGCAGGGACTACTGATTGCGAACTCGGCAAAGGGCGAGGTGACGATCTGGCGTGGGAAATGGTTCCAAAGTCGATGTGATCGCGGTCGGCACGCTACCTCTACATCTACCTTCGGATTAGTTTTAGACCTAAATAATTGTTATTTGGTGCTGCGTTGAGCATGAACATTATATCTGGATCTTGTTTGATGCGAGACGGTTATTCATTTAAATCGAGAGAATAATGGTTGTTCTATTTATATGAGTAATATCTTTTATGGTCATGCACCCTTGAGGTGGTCTATTTCTTATGAATCTCGATAGTAGTGATACACATATTCATAATGTTGAAACCAAAAGATGCAGAGTTGATAATGATAGTGCAACTTATTTGTGGCACTTGCCGTTTAGGTCATATCGGTGTAAAGCGCATGAAGAAACTCCATCTTGATGGACTTTTGGAGTCACTTGATTATGAATCACTTGGCACTTATGAACCGTGCCTCATGGGCAAGATGACTAGAACACCGTTCTCGGTACTATGGAGAGAGCAACAGATTTGTTGGAAATCATACATCTGATGTATGTGGTCCGATGAATGTTGAGGCTCGTGGCGGATATCGTTATTTTCTCACCTTCACGGATGACTTAAGCAAATATGGGTATATCTACTTAATGAAACATAAGTCCTAAACGTTTGAAAAGTTCAAAGAATTTGAGTGAAGTTGAAAATCATCGTAACAAGAAAATTAAGTTTCTACGATCGATCGTGGAGGTGAATATTTGAGTTCTGAGTTTGGTCTACATTTGAAACAATGCGGAATAGTTTAGCAACTCACGCCACCCTAACACCACAACGTAATGGTGTGTCGAGCGTCGTGTCGCACTTTACTAGATATGGTGCGATCTATGATGTCTCTTCTGATTTACCGCTATCGTTTTGGGGTTATGCTCTAGAGACGGCCGCATTCACCTTGAATAGAACACCGTCGAAATCCGTTGAGGCGACACCTTATGAACTGTGGTTTAGCAAGAAACCAAAGTTGTCGTTTCTTAAAATTTGGGGATGCGATGCTTATGTGAAAAAGCTTCAACCCGATAAGCTCGAACCCAAATCGAATGTGTCTTCATAGGATACCCAAAGGAGACAGTTGGGTACACCTTCTATCACAGATCCGAAGGCAAGACATTCGTTGCTAAGAATGGATCCTTTCTAGAGAAGGAGTTTCTCTCGAAAGAAGTGAGTGGGAGGAAAGTGGAACTTGATGAGGTAATAGTACCTTCTCCCTTACTTGAAAGTAGTTAAATCGCGAAACCAGTTTACGAGACACCTACACCAAGTAGTGAGGAAGTTGATGATGTTGATCATGAAACTTGAGATCAAGTTCTTCGAGAACCTCGTAGATCAACGAGTAAGATCCGCACTGAGTGGTGCGGTAATCCTGTTACGGAAGTCATGCTACTAGATCATGATGAACCTCGAACTATGAAGAAGCGATGGTGAGCCCAGATTCATAAGATGGCTTGAGGCCATGAAATCGAGATGGGATCCATGTATGAAAACAAAGTATGGACTTTGGTTGACTTGCCCGAGGGTAGGCAAGCAATAGAAAACAAGTGGATCTTCAAGAAGAAGACCGACGGCGGTAATATTCTCGTCTATAAAGCTCGACTTATGCAAAAGGTTTTCGACAAGTTCAAGGGATTGACTACGATGAGACCTTCTCACCCGTGGCGATGCTTAAGTCCGTCCGAATCATGTTAGCAATTGCCGCATTTTATGATTATGAAATTTGGCAAATGGATGTAAAGACTGCATTCTGAATGGATTTACGGAAGAAGAGTTGTATATGATGCAACGAGAAGGTTTTATCGATCCAAAGGAGCTAACAAAGTGTGCAAGCTCCAAATGATCCATCTATGGACTGGTGCAAGCATCTCGGAGTTGGAATAAGCGCTTTGATAGTGTGATCAAAGCATTTGGGTTTGTCTGAGACTTTTGGAGAAGCTTTGTATTTACAAGAAAGTGAGTGGGAGCTCAGTAGCATTTACGATATTATATGTGGATGACATATTGCTGATCGGAAATGATATAGAATTCTGGATAGCATAAAGGGATACTTGAATAAGAGTTTTTCAATGAAAGACCTCGGTGAAGCTGCTTACATATTGGGCATTAAGATCTATAGAGATAGATCAAGGCGCTTAATTGGACTTTCACAAAGCACATACCTTGACAAAGTTTTGAAGAAGTTCAAAATGGATCAAGCAAAGAAAGGGTTCTTGCCGTGTTACAAGGTGTGAAGTTGAGTCGACTCAATGCCCGACCACTGCAGAAGATAGAGAGAAAATGAAAGATGTTCCTATGCTTCAGCCATAGGCTCTATCATGTATGCAATGCTGTGTACAGACTGATGTGTGCCTTGCTATAAGCCTAGCGAGGAGGTACCAAAGTAATCGAGTGGATCATCGGGACAGCGGTCAAGAACATCTGAAATACGAAAAGGACTAAGGATATGTTTCTCGTATATGGAGGTGACAAAGAGCTCATCGTGGCAGTTACGTTGATGCAAGCTTTGACACCGATCCGGACGATTCTAAATCGCAGACGGATCGTATTTACACTAAGCGGAGGAGCTGTCGGTTGGTGCGAGTTCTAAACAAAGCGTCGTGGCGGGATCTACATGTGAAGCGGAATACATAGCAGCTTCGAAGCAGCTAATGAAGGAGTGCGGATGAAGGAGTTCATATCCGATCTAGGTGTCATACCTAGTGCATCGGGTCCAATGAAAATCTTCTGTGACAATACTGGAGCAATTGCCTTAGCAAAGGAATCCAGATTTCACAAGAGGACCAAGCACATCAAGAGACGCTTCAATTCCATCCGGGACTTAGTCGAGGTGGGAGACATAGAGATTTGCAAGATACATACGGATCTGAATGTTGCAGACCGTTGACTAAGCCTCTTCCACGAGCAAAACATGATCGGCACCAAGACTCCATGGGTGTTAGAATCATTACTGTGTAATCTAGATTATTGACTCTAGTGCAAGTGGGAGATCAAGGAAATATGCCCTAGAGGCAATAATAAAGTTATTATTTATTTCCTTATTTCATGATAAATGTTTATCATTCATGCTAGAATTGTATTAACCGGAAACATGATACATGTGTGAATGCATAGACAAAACAACATGTCACTAGTATGCCTCTACTAGACTAGCTTGTTAATCAAAGATGGTTATGTTTCCTAACCATGAACAAGGAGTTGTTATTTGATTAATGAGGTCACATCATTAGTAGAATGATCGATTGACATGACCCATTCCTTAGCTTAGCACACGATCGTTTAGTATGTTGCTCTTGCTTTTATCCATGACATATACATGTTCCTGTAACTATGAGATTATGCAACTCCCATTTACGGAGGAACACTTTGGTGCTACCAAACGTCACAACGTAATCGGGTGATTATAAAGGAGTACTACAGTGTCTCCAAAGGCAAATGTTGGGTTGGCGTATTTGAGATTAGGTTTTGTCACTCCGATTGTCGGAGAGGTATCTCTGGGCCCTCTCGGTAATGCACATCACTTAAGCCTTGCAAGCACTACAACTAATGAGTTAGTTGTGAGATGATGTATTACGGAACGAGTAAAGAGACTTGCCGTAACGAGATTGAACTAGGTATTGGATACCGACGATCGAATCTCGGGCAAGTAACATACCAATGACAAAGGAACAACGTATGTTGTTATGCGGTCTGACCGACAAAGATCTTCGTAGAATATGTAGGAACCAATATGGGCATCCAGGTCCCGCTGTTGGTTATTGACCGTGAATAGTTCTAGGTCATGTCTACATTGTTCTCGAACCGTAGGGTCCGCACGCTTAAGGTTTCGATGGCGGTTATTATGAGTTTATGTATTTTGATGTACCGAAGAAGTTGAGTCCGGATGTGATCACGGACATGACGAGGAGTCTCGAAATGGTCGAGACATAAAGATTGATATATTGGAAGCCTATGTTTGGAGTTCGAATGGTTCCGGCGAAAACGGAATTCTACCGGAGTACCGGAGGTTACCGAACCCCGGGAGGTAAATGGGCCTCGATGGGCCTTGGTGGAAAGGAGAAGGGCCAGCCCTAGGTGGGCGCGCCCCCCCTCCCTAGTCCTACTAGGACTAGGAGAAGGGCCGCCCCTCTCTCTCTTTCCCCCTCAGGAATCCTAGTCCAACTAGGATTGGGGAATCCTACTCCCTGAGGGAGTAGGACTCCTTGGCGCCACCCTTGGCCGCCGGCCCCCCCCTTGCTCCTTTATATCTGAGGCGGGGGGCACCTTGGAAGACACAAGTTGATCGTGAGATCGTTCCTTAGCCGTGTCTGGTGCCCCTCCACCATATTCCACCTCGGTTATACTGTCATGAAGCTTAAGCGAAGCCTGCGCCGATGAAACATCAAGATCGTCCCACGCCGTCGTCTTGTGAAACTCTCCTCGACACTCGGCTGGATCGAGTACGAGGGACGTCATCGAGCTGTACGTGTGTCAAGAACTTCGGGCGTCGGAGTAACGGCGCCGGGATCGGTCGGATCGCGAGGAGAACGTCTGACTACTTCCTCTACGTTGTGATCGCTTCGCCGGGTCTACAAGGGTATGTGGACAACACTCTCCCCTCTCGTTGCTATACATCACCATGATCTTGCGTGTGCGTGGGAAATTTTTGAAATTACTCGTTCCCCAACACCGCCATATCAAGCAATGCGCGAGGCGTGTGAAGCGGCCGTGGCAATAACCCGGCAGTGGTGTTCGCGATGCTCGGGATGTGGTGGATCGGGCCGGCGCGAAGGGAGGCGAGTTAGCGACACAGATGATGCGGTCAACTTACACCGTTCGCCCACCACCTTCGCCAGACCAGAGTCGCATCCGCTTTGGGAGTGCCTTGTTTAATCCCCGCTTTACGCAATGTGCGCCTGCCCAAAGATTTCAAGGGTCCGCGCAAGGAGCCGAATTACACCGCTGATTTATCCCCCAAAGCGTGGGTAGAGAGTTATGAGATGGCCATGGAGATGCTAGATGTGGATGAGACCGCGTGTGCAAAGTACTTCACCATGATGCTTGAAGGCACGGCTCGTACTTGGTTGACGAGCCTACCGCCCAATTCTATCAGCTCATGGGCCCGATTGGGGCCGGTTTATCCAAATTTCAAGGATACATGTAAGCAGCCCAAGTCCATAGTGGACCTGGCGGCTTGTGTCCAGGAGGAAGGAGAATCAACGACCCGTTGGGTGCGCCGTGTTTCAGAAATTTTGCACTCGTCTGACAGGATTAATGTTGACTCTGCGATCTTAACCCTGGAAGGCAACTGCCGGTTTGAGCCTTTAAAATTGAAATTGGGATGCATGAAGCGGTTCTGCAATGACATGGGAACCCTCATGGCGCTTTAGTGAAGTATGCTGATTCGACGGTACCAAGGATCCGAGGCCGAGGATGATGAAGCAGGGAAGGGAAGGAAGAATAGCAACTCCAAACAGCAGCAGTACAAACCGGCGGGTCATGGAAACGGAGGCAAGCGCAAGGCGGATAGCAGCGTGGATTTTGTGGCCAACACTAATGCACAGGACAGGGGGCAGCAGCGTAGAGGTAAAGCGGCAAATAGTAATTGGGCTCCCAATCCTAACGCAAGCCATTTGAATTATTTGTTGAATCAGCCTTGCCCAAAGCACGGGACGAAGGAGTCGCCAGCTAACCACCTTTGGAAGGATTGTTATATTATGCAGGAGTTTAAAACTCTAATGCCTTCGGTATGACCATGGGTCGGTGGCGGTTCAGATCCGGTTTCCATGGACCGGTCACGATGGAGCTTCCTGTTCGAGTCTCAATCGGCGGTCACAACAACCGAATAATCAAAACGGCCAGCAGCAGCGATCGGGTTATCGAGCCAGCCAAAGCGTTGAACAATGGGCAATACCATGTTTTCACAACTAGCTTGGATAAGCGCGACCGAAAACTCCTGGCGGCGGTGAATTACATTGAACCGCCTTACCAATGTTACTTACGTTGGTCAGAGCAGCCTATCGTGTGGAGCAGAGAGGATCATCCGCCCCGGGTTGATAATCCGGGCCAGCTAGCATTAGTGGTAGACCCTCAGGTAGGGGGTTATAAATTCACCAAGGTACTCATGGATGGTGGAAGCAGTATTAACATAATGTACTATGAGACATTCCGCCGCATGGGTCTAACAGACAAAGACCTCAGACCATCTAATACGGTGTTCCATGGTGTGGTGCCTGGCAAATCTGCATATCCTGTTGGTAAGATAGCCTTGGATGTGGCTTTTGGGGACGAGCACGACTCCCAGTCAGAAAAACTAACCTTTGAGGTGGTGAAGATCCGGAGCCCGTATCACGCCTTGTTTGGGCGGCCGGCTTATGCCAAGTTTATGGCGCGGCCTTGTTATATCTACTTACAGCTCAAGATGCCGGGTTACAAGGGGACGATAACGGTTCATGGGAGCCGTAGGGTCGCTTTGGAATGTGAGGAAGGTGATGCGGCTTATGCAGAGTCGGTCTGTGCCACGGAGGAGTTGAAGTATTATAAGGACAATGTTGATCCGGCGGATATGACTCCTTTGAAGAAGACAACTACAGAGCATGATTCGGATCTGAAGTTCAAATTAGCAGCATAGACCAAGCTTGTTGACTTCGTGCCCGGCGATTCGTCCAAGCAGTTCACTGTCAGTGCCAATCTGGACCCAAATAGGAAAGCGCGCTCATCGAGTTCATCTGTGAGAATCGGGACATCTTTGCATGGAAACCGTCCGACATGCCAGGTGTACCGAGGGAACTCGCTGAGCACATTCTTAATGTGGATCCTAAGTATAAACCGGTGAAACAATTCCTCCGCCGGTTTAATGAAGAAAGGCGCAAAGCCATTGAGAGGAAGTGGCGAGCTTTTGCGGTGGCTTTATCATTGAAGTGTTCCATCGAGTGGCTTGCTAATCCGGTCTTTGGTTCTTAAGAAAAACGGCACTTGGCGTATGTGTGTGGATTACACAGATCTTAACAAGGCTTGTCCAATGGATCCTTTTGCCCTCCCCGCATTGACGGATCATTGATGCCACGGCGGGTTGTGGCGCTTGAGTTTTTGGATGCATACTCTGGACATCATCGATCAAAATGGCGGTTAAGGACCAGGAGAAAACAGCGTTTATTACCCCTTTGGAGCCTTCGCTATGTATCTATGCCCTTCGGGCTCAAGAGTGCCCAAGCCACCTATCAACGGTGTGTACAGAATTGCCTGCATAAACAGATCGGCCGCAATGTGCACGCCTATGTGGATGATATTGTAGTGAAGTCAAGGCAGAAGGAGACGCTGGTGGATGATTTGAAGGAGATCTTTGACAACTTGCGAGTTTACAAGATGATGCTTAATCCGGCCAAGTGTGTCTTTGGTGTTCCGGCAGGCAAGTTATTGGGTTTCCTGGTGTCCAACAGGGGAATTGAGGCTAATCCGGAGAAGATTACAGCTATTACCTCCCTGGCTAAACCGAAGTGTATCAACGATGTTCAGCGTTTGGCGGGCAGAATCGCCGCACTAAGCCGGTTTATCAGCCACCTCGGAGAGAAGGCCATCCCTTTGTACCAAATGTTGAAGAAGATAGACAATTTCGTCTGGAGTCCGGCTGCTGATGAAGCATTTGAGGACTTGAAGCGGCAATTAGCCAATCCGCCTGTTCTTGTAGCTCCGGTTGACAAGGAGCCGCTATTATTATACGTAGCAGCCAATGCTCGGGCAGTTAGCGTGGCTATTGTGGTGGAACGCAAGGAGGCAGGCAAGGAATATCCGGTTCAGCGGCCGGTTTATTATATCAGCGAGGTGCTTATTGAATCCAAGCAAAGGTATCCGCATTGGCGTAAGCTGGTGTATGGTGTCTTCATGGCCAACCGGAAGTTGAAGCAAGATTTTCAAGGGCACCCCATCACGATGGTCGATTCAGCTCCCTTGGGTGATATCATCTGAACCGGAGGCGATCGCGGATTGCCAAGTGGGCTATAGAGCTTGGGCCACACGGACTGAAGTATGTACCTCGGACGGCGCTCAAGCACTTGTTGATTTCATCAATGACTGGACGGAGTTACAAGTGCCAGAGGAGAAGCCGGATCACACATATTGGACTATTCATTTTGAGGGATCTAGGCAATTAGAAGGCTCGGGGGCTGGAGTCGTATTAACTTCCCCACAAGGTGATAAGTTTTGTTATGTTCTCCGCTTAATGTTCCCTTGTACTAATAATGCAGCTGAGTAAGAAGCCTTGCTCCATGGTCTACGGATGGCTAAAGAAATGAACTTAAGCCGGGTTAAGTGCTTCGGTGACTCGGACCTCGTGGCTCAACAGGTGTCTGACACTTGGGATTCTAGGGACCCACTCATGGCTGCATATCGTCGGGAAGTGGATAATATTGCAGGTTGCTTCAAGGGTTATCAAGTGGATCATGTGGACCGTCGGAAGAATGAAGCGGCGGACGCTTTAAGCCGGTTGGGTTCTCAGCGCAAACCGGTCCCGCCTAATGTCTTTTTAGACGTGTTGCACAATCCGTCAGTCCAGCTCCCAGGTGAAGCGGATTTGGCTATTCCTGATCCGGAGGCTCAATTGGTGGCAGCATTACATGCTATTCCGGATTGGACGGTTCCTTATCTGGCATACATGAACCGGGGGGAGTTGCCAGAGGATGAAATTCTAGCAAGGCAGATAGTCCGGTGATCCAAGTCTATGACGATTCACAATGGTGAATTGCATCATTGCAGTGTATTAGGGGCGTTTCAACGTTGTGTTTCTCCTGAGGAAGGCTGTGAAATCTTAAGAGAGATCCATGAAGGATTGTGGACACCACGCCGTTCAAAGTCTCTGGTGGCAAAGGCGTTTAAATCACGGGTTTCTTGGTTGACAACGCATGCCGTCACGGAGGACTTGGTTAAACGGTGCGATGGATGTCAGAAATTTTCAAGGCGTGCGCATTTGCCGACTCAAGAATTGAGGATGATCCCAATAACGTGGCCGTTTGCAACTTGGGGGCTGGATATGGTCGGACCTTTTAAAAGATCCAAGGATAAGAAAACCCACCTTTTGGTGGCAGTTGACAAATTTACCAAGTGGGTTGAAGCGGAGCCTGTCAGCAAGTGTGATGCAGCAACAGCGGTGCAGTTCATCAAAAAGGTGATTTTTCGGTTTGGCTTTCCACACAGTATCATTACTGACAACGGTACCAATTTATCCAAGGGCGCTATGAAGGAGTTCTGTGAACGTGAGCACATCCGACTTGACGTATCATCAGTAGCACATCCCCAGTCCAATGGACAGGCAGAACGAGCTAATCAAGAGATCCTGCGAGGCATCAAACCCCGGCTTATGGTCCCATTGCAAAGGACACCAGGGTGTTGGGTTGAAGAGCTACCATATGTGCTATGGAGTATCAATACTACGCCAAACCGGTCCACAGGATACACACGGTTTTTCATGGTCTATGGAGCAGAGGCAGTTGTCCCTAGTGATATCCGGCATGATTCGCCTCGTGTGGCAGCTTATGTTGAAGCGGACAATCGACAACCGGCAAGACGCTTTGGACCTATTGGACGAGGAGCGTGATATAGCGGCTGCCCGTTCGGCGATTTACCGGCAAGATCTTCGTCGCTATCACGATCGCTGGGTTAGAACCGAACTTTTCAAGAAGGAGATTTGGTGCTTCGACTCATCCAAGACCGAATGATATGCACAAGTTATCCCCACCTTGGGAGGGACCTTTCGTGGTCAGCAAGAATCTGCACAACGGGTCGTACTATTTGATTGATATTCGAGAGCATCAAGACTCACGCACATCAGAAGAGGAGACCAACAGGCCGTGGAACATAGCTCATCTTCGGCCTTACTATACTTGAGCCATCGGCTCTATCTATGAACATATCATGACAATGTATATATTATCTTTGATATAATAAAACCGGAGCCTCAGCTAAAGCGGGGTCTCAGTCTTTCTTATCATGCGTGGTTACATGGAGTGGCTCTGTTTTTAAAGCGGCCTCCGGTTTACCCCTTGACATTTGTTTTTTATATATCACTGGGGGCCTTGGTCGTGTCCGAACCAACGCGACACCTTTTGATAGGCGACAAGCCACCAGATCATTTGGGGACATGGTCAAGTCTGAACCAGTCACGCCTCTTGGTCGGCCTAAGGCCACAAAATCACTTGGGGGCATGGTCGAACCCGAACCATTGCCACGCCTCTTGATCTGGCATATATGCCACGAATAATTGGGGACCTTGGCTGACTTGAATCATTTTCACTCCTATTGGGGGCTTGGTCATGTCCGACCATGGTAATACCATCTGATCAGCTCAGTATAGCATATTTTCGCAAACGGTTTTTATCATTGCCTTTGCTTCCATGTTGTTTTCATGGTTTGTTTGTTCTTTGTTTTTGTTGGATTTCTTTTATGTCAACAAACACCTTTTTCCGGTTGAGCCGATGGATTTGATTCCCCTTTAATCCGGAGAAGTATGCCCGGTTTACCTTTTCCTGTTAACATCATGGAGTAACAAGGGGGCTCGTATTGATTCAGTACGGTTTATACGGGAGCTGTTTTCTCCCCCTTTATTGACGGTAATGGTTTATAAAACCGCCGCTTCAAGCTTGGCTAAGCCAGCTTCATGCCCAAACATGGCGGTATTTACAGATCACCTATTTGTTACATTGCCGATACACATATCAAGATCATAAACCGTCGGCGGTATAACCGCCACCGAAGTTCAAATTTTTCTGATTGCAGGAAATATGAATTGAAGTTTTTCAAACCAAAAGCTTAAGTACTTGTGCGCGAAGGCATCATCAAGGCAGAAGTATTAACTATCCTATTACAAGGCAACACGGTGCCCAAATAAGATCATTGTTATTTTGGAACGATTCCAAATACAGCTATACAAACTGGCTCATGGTTTAGGCCTGCTCCTCGTCATCATCCGCTTCAGCTTCTTCGTCTCTACCCATTGGCTGGAAATCAACAGTAGTCCAGTCGATTCCCATTAAAGCTTGGAAAACAGCCTCTTCATGGATCAGGGAAGACGGTTCAATATCAGGAGCATAAGTGTGCTTACGGATTGGAGGGATCAGATTCTCCGCTTCAATAGTTGGGGCAGGCACTCGCTTGTTCTGATCATTGTATTGTGCTTGATAATGCATCAAATCTGCTTCTTCAGCTAGTTGACAAGCCAGAGGGCGCACTGCACGGTTTATTGCCCTTAAATCCTCTTCGTTGAATTCAGAGCCATCTTCCTTCAGGCTGGGATAGCCTTGAGCTGCTTCAACAGGATCAAAATCTGGCACCCATGCCTTTGCCCGGAATGAAGATCTTGGGCACTCAGAGCAGCATATGTCTCCAGTTCAACATCCCATTTTCCTTTGTTCAGAGTGGAAAAATCCTCTTTTATGGTATGCTTGGTAAGGGTGACAGGATTCCCGGGTTCAAAGCGGCCCACATCGGTAATCACAACGTCATCATCTTTGGATTCGCCAGTTTGTGTTGGTGCGGCCGGTTTGTCAGCAAGACTGTGAGATTTCTCAATCCGGACGGAGCTGGCAGGCGGGTCAGCAGAGGCTGCGAGGTTAATAGGCCTCTCTTCGGGAATGGCATCATCTTGCAAAGGAGGATCATTGGGAATATCTTCAGGAGCAAACTCTTCAAGATTTGGCACTTTGTCATCTTCTGGGGCTACATCTTCTTCAGCCGCTTTATCCAGGCAGGCCTTCTTGCTTGGTTTCGGTTTGGCCCTGAAAGGAAAACAAAGAGTCAAGGAGAAGCATGAGCCATTGCACAGTATATTGGAAGCATATGTTCAGTTTAGCTTACCCAGCAACTATTTTCAATGGTGGTAGTTGAGTGGCCGACGATTCACCAGAAGATGAATGAGAAGTGACCTGATAATCGGAGTCGGATGGATTAAGGGGTTGACGGAAGAAGCCCGCTTTAGGATTTAAATCAATAAAAAGGTCGGAGACCTCGGAGCGGCGTTTTCAAACCGGGTTGTTTGGTAAACCGCAGAGGTAACTACACGCCATTTGTGCTTGGTTGTGCGACGAGCTTCATGTTCTTTGGTCTTCATAAGAAATTTGGGATCCAAATAAGCAAGAGGATGAGAAAATTTAACTTTTCGGTTTGCTGGCGAAATTTTGGCAAAGGCAAGATTTCGAATCGGAAGAGAATAGTTACCTCAACGAATCCCGCATTCTTTGGCTTCAGCGTCGTCGACAAGCATCGTCATCAATAAGGCGTGTAAAAAGTAAGCCAAGTGAATCAAGTTCTACCTCAAGGTCCGGATTACCCACATCATCATCAATGGTGGATCGGATGAAGCGGTGGTTTTTCATTATGAGCTGGCTTCTTGGTAACCTTGGTTTTGGGCGGGTTGACCGCCTGCCTTCTCCGCTTTATCTTGTGGAAGCTTCTTGCTCCAAAGCGGATTATCATCTGGATCGTGAGTAATTAAATGTCGGATAGATAAAGCGATATGAGTTCAACAATAGAGCAGCTAAAATCTTACACCGGCGGTTTGTTGAGTGGTGCAGATAAGGAAGCGGACCGGTTTGAGCACGAGAGGTGCTCGGTTCATTCAACATCTTCTTCTGAGAATCTGTGACTTCATCGTCGGAGAGTTGGATTTTAATGTGTCGGAGTGGGTCATCAACACCGCCAAGATACTTGCACATCAAACCGGGCGCCGCTCGAGGCGATATGCTCCATGATATCCAACAGCGTGCAAGGTCTATTCTGTTAAACCGTTGGCCATAAAGGCTCGGAGCTTGGACGATTCTGAAGCATATTTAATTCTCTCCTTGGCGCTTAGTCTTTGAGGAAAAGGGTGAGTGTTGCTGAGCCGTTCCGGACGGAAGCCAGGCAAGGGATTTTCATTGTCAGGGGAGGTATCCTTACAATAAAACCAAGTTGCATTCCATTCCTTGGGATGAGTATGGAGTTTGACGTGGGGTAAGTGATCTCCTTCCTCTTACGAATAGCCATACCGCCTGATTCGATATTAGGGCGTCGGTGAATTCGGTCGACGGTTCGGATGAAAGAGATCTCTAAACAGCTCGACTGAAGGCTCCTCTTGAAGGTATACCTCAGAAAGTACTTGAAAGTGACATAGATTGGTGACAGAATTGGGGCCAATATCCTGTGGACGGAGCTGAAAGTTGGCTAACACATCCCGATAAAACTTAGAACCGGGCGGTTTGAAGCCCCGGGCCAAGTGATCTGCGAAGACCACAACCTCTCGTTCCTGGGGTGTGGGAGGACATTCATCTCCAGGAACCCTCCAATGGATCGTATCTTTACTATCTAAAGCGCCAATCAAGACTAGATCATCCAACTGTGATTCTGTGACGCGAGAGGGAACCCAATTGCACTCATACACTTGTTTGGCCATGACGAGATCTACAAGAAATAGGTGATCCGGTTCAAGAACATGCTGGATAAAAGGTGTTGATCTAAACTACGATAAACCGGAGGCAGTACCTATAAACCGGTCTTCTACAATGCGGCATCATAAGGATTCTGGCGGTTCAACCAGGGGACTAATGATATATACCGGTTTAGCAATTTTTTCTATGGTAAAGTTAAACCGCCTGACCTAAGCTTCGGAAGCAATTGAAGCTATGGATAACTAGGTATGCAGAAACAAGTTTCACAAAATCTTATTACTGTAGCGGATCTACAAATGAGCTCACAAAAGCAGAAAATACTTGAAGAGTAAGGCGAAATGCAGTGAACCATTGAGCGGATATGTGCGGGAGATCTATGGGCTTAGATGAGAAACTACAGGCGGATGAGAAACTACACAGCAGGAGTTCACGGAGTCATTCAAGATCAGAGAACAGATATGAGCGCGCGATGAACACATCATGAACATGGAACCCTAAGAACAGATCTAGGTCAAGAAGAGGAGAAAGCTTACCGGGAACGGAGAAGGTGCGGAAAGATGCCGCTACGCCTGCGTTCGAGTTGATCAGTGCCCGGGACGAGGCGGTGGTCGGCGGCGGTGGCGGAGCTCCAAAGCTGGCGACGCGAGGAAGACGAAGAAGAAGGAACGAAGGGGAAAAATGACCCTTCGATCTTATTTATAAGGCAGCAGTGCTAGGTTAAGCGCGCGGATCCAGGAGCTATTATTAAAAGAGGCGTTATCGATGACAAATTTCATGATGACGTCATGCGGTTCTGACAACGAAATGATGACGACATGGCGGTTTACCAATTGCGAAGATGTCCAAGACACAAGATTTGTTGAAGGATTGACATGAACCAGTTCAAATCAATCTGGGGCCTAATGTTGGGGATATTACCACTAGGCGTAAACCGGCCTACTTGGGCCGGGTTAACTTCATTAGTGGTATAAGCAGATGAAGGCCCAAGGCCTGTAGTCGGTTTAGAACATGTAGCCGTAAACCGGCCTGATGTATAAACTTGTATTGTAAGTTAGGAATAGAGAGACGCCGACCGGGATACGAGTATGAACCGGTTGGAACTCTATGGATCGACGGGCGTCACCCGTGTATATAAGGGGACGACCCGGCGGCGGTTCAAGACAGACAACCACAACTCGAGCCTAGGCGAAGCTTGTTTGCTCCCTAGCCATCGAGACTACATCAATTCCATCACAACTAGACGTAGGCTTTTACCTTCATCGAAGGGGCCGAACTAGTATAAAACCCTTGTGTCTTTGTGTCCGCTTTAACCCCTTCAAGTAAACTCGTAGCGATGGCTCCACGACTAAGTCCTTTCACTAGGACATCTGCCGTGACAAATCCACGATAGTGGCTGTGCGTGCGGTGGGTGCTGGGGCGTCGGAGGGCAGAATGCGGCATCCAAGCGTCCTTGCTCGAGCTCGCTAGATACCACCAGGCGCGGGCAACAATGTGGCGTCTTTCTCACGCTAGGCCTACCACACACAAAGAGATTTGGTATCAGAGAGTCCGATGAGACAGCGAGAGAGATAGAGTTAAGAGCAAAAGTGTTCTTGCTCGGGTGAACAGTAAAATCAAAAGAAAATGCAAAAAATTGAAAAAATTCTGAATGTTTTTTGTGATAACCTTTTAAAAAATGTTTTCTATGCTTGAAAATGTTCGTCACAAAATGACATCCCTGGAAGTCATGCAAAAAAAAAAAAAATCAGTACTCCAAAATGCTTTAAAAATAGCATTCTTGGAGTACCTTTTTTTTGCCACGACTTCCAGGAATATTCATTCATGATAAATTTTTGCAAGCACATAGAACATTTTCCAAAGGTTACCACAGAAAAAATCGGATTTTTTTGAATTTGTTTACTATTTTCCCGATTTTACTATTCACCAAGAGCATTAGAGCTCCGGTGTAAATATTCCACGTAAATAGAGTTTTCCTTTTTCTTTGGTGGGGTCCCTCGTGTAAGTTAGAGCGAGGGGTAGAGGGGAGTTTGCCCTTTTCTTTTTGTTAGAATGGGTCCCACATGGAAGGGGAGCCTTGGCGCAGCGGTAAAGCTGTTTCCTTATGACCATAGGGTCAAGGGTTCGAGTCCTGAAAACACCCTTTTGCAGAAATATAGGAAAAATTACCTAAACATGAGATTCATTGAACGAGATTTTTTATATAGTATAAAAAAGAGAACATATTGATATGATAGCATAATTGATGTGATAACTATCTATATATCTTCTGAAAATTAACCATTTTTAAGTTGATTGTGTCATAAAAGTTCCCTTTTATGAGGCAATTTTCGTTGGAGGAAAGCACTATGCAACGTCAAAAGACGAAATGAGAAGGAACACAATAGTTAATATGAGAATGTCATAAGAAGGCAGCCCTTTTGAATTTGTAGGTCTTTAATGGCAGGATCCACTGCCACCGCCAAACCAGAAGTTGCCGGTGACCATGGTATGGTTTACGGGATTCCAAGGCTTTGCTGAGCATTAAATTTTCACTATAACCATTAAAATTCTTGTACCTTACAGACATTGTCATGCGCAATGGGGCATTTGGCTCCCCTTCAAAATACAGTTATGCAAAATGAAACTAATTAAGATCACTGCTTCGTACGGATCTTTTTGATCTTTTTCTTGTTTGGATCAATTTTTTCCTCCCGACGTCTACATTTTTTCCCTGAAGCTCCCTCCACCAAAGCCATTGGGCGGCAACTTGGCATGAAGTGCTCCTTGAACCCCTCGGTCTCTAAGATGGCGCCAAGGACTTTTGGCGAAGACGTAAACCACAGGCAATCACTCTTGAGCTGCTCGCAGTTGTGCTGGTTCGCCAATGCGAAGGTGGACCTGACAGTCTCGACATCGATCTTTTCACACAGCTCCCTCTCGCACATTAGCCTCAGCATGCCCAGCCCATACCTATCCGCGGCGACCAGCAAATGCTGCAGCGTCGCGACGCTGTACCCGTCTTTGTCGTCGCACGGTGGCAGCGAATCCGTATAGACGTAGTGAAGCATCATTTGGAAGATGGTCGGCTCCACATCCACGACCTTGACGCGCCCCATGTCCTTCTCCGCCATGGGGCCAAAGAGCTGAGCTTTAAAGACTGGCGACTGCGAAGCCAGGAGGATCCGGTGCGCTGGAAACTTCCGGCCGCCCACGCGGAACGTGACGTCCGCGCCTGTCGGGTCACCGGTCCAGGGCTCGAGCTTGCCCTGCAGCACCAGCGGAGACTCCTTGCTGACGGTGAGCACGCACCGTATCGTGAAGCAGCCGTCGCCTTCGCCTTCGCGGGACAGGGATTTCAGGCTCCACCTGCTCACGAACCTGCGGCGGCCCCGCTCGTCATTCCGCTGAGAGAAGACGTGCTCCTTCGCGCGCGAGCTGACCACCTCTGCCTGGCTGCTGGTCCTCAGCATGCTGAGCGCGAACTTGGTCTTCACATCCTTGGCTCCGCCGAGGTAGCGAACGTAGCATGAGGTGTTACCGCCACACCTGTGTTAGAATATATTGTATGTATATACGGTTGTGTATATAAAACCGTATATACCATTGGTGTTGCGTGCGTTATCAAGATTGTATCCCGGTGGTTAGGTTTAAAGCCTTGATCCTTATCTTGTAGATAGCTAACTTGAGGATCAAGTCTAACCAACTACCGAATCCTGTAACCCTAGCCTATGGCTATATATAACACGCAACGCGGCCCTGGTAGGCATACGCTTCAAGCCATCTTTCATGGTAATCAGAGCCTATCTCCTCTAAAAGCACATCTCTCATAGCCATGGCCTCCTCAAGCTCCGCTGTCGCCGCGCCTACCCTCATCCCCATAGCCGACCGACTCCATCGCTCCAATTTCTGGTATGGCGCGCGCAAGCCATGGCAACCATCTGAGGGGCGCAGCTCGTCTCCTACCTCGATGCAGATCGGGAGCAGCCGGAGCAGAAGCTCCGCGACAAGGACGGCAAGCCCACGGACGTGCCCAACCCTGCATACGACATCGACAAAGCTCGAGACTCTCAGGTGCTGAGCTTCATCTTCAACTCCATCACAGCTCCAGTCATGGTTCAGGTGACGCACTGTGACACGGCGGCCGAAGCGTGGGTCACCATCAGGGAGATCTTCATCTCCCAAACTCAGGCGCACGTCTTCAACACCAGAATTGTCCTCTCCACCACCAAGAAGGGCAACTCGACGATGTCCGAGTACATCGGGCGCATGAAGGCGCTCGGTGATGAGATGGCATCGGTGGGCAAACCGCTCACCCATGACGACATGGTGTCCTACATCCTGGCGGGACTCGACTACGACTACGTGTCCTTCGTCTCCACGATCTGCGCTCGTACTCAGCAAATCAAGGTGAGCGAGCTTTACTCGCAGCTGATCAGCTTTGAAAGCAGGCTGGCCATGTTTGAAGGCGGAAGGCAGTCCTCCCACTCCTCTGCCAACGCTGTGTCTCGCGGCAGACGCAGTGGATCCAACCGCGGTGGTGGCCGCGGTGGCAACGGTGGCCGCAATGGAGGCGGCCGTGGCAATGGAGGCGGTGGACGTGGTCGCGGCGGCGGCCGCGGCAATGGAGGAGGCCGCAATGATCTACCTAAGGTCTTCTGCCAAATCTGCACCAAGCCGAATCACACGGCCACGGGGTGCTATCGTCGTTTTGATGTCTCCTTCAACAAGGAGAAAACTGCAGCAGCCGTCAACACCAACTCCTCCTACGGGGTGGACACAAACTGGTATGTGGACTCAGATGCAACAGACCACATTACCAGCGAGCTCGACAAGCTCACCGTTCGTGACAAGTACAATGGACATGATCAAGTGAACGTGCCAAACGGTGCAGGTATGAAAATTTCCCATATAGGTCATGCATATGTTCGTACCCCTACTCGTAATCTTCATCTCAAAAATATTCTGCATGTGCCCAAAGCCACTAAAAACTTGATCTCTGCTCATCGTCTAGCCAATGACAACCATGTGTTTCTTGAAACTCATCCTCATTTTTTCTTTGTCAAGGACAAGGTCGCGAGGAAAACCCTCCTCCACGGCAGGTGTAGAAACGGGCTCTATCCCCTATCATCAGCTCCAATAAGCTCGGGTAGACATGCACTTGGCGCCACCAAGATATCTTCATCATGGTGGCACGATCGTTTAGGACATCCATCTTCGGCAATAGTTCAACATGTTCTTAGACACAATCAAATTTCCTTTTCTAGCAAAGAGTTGAATAAAGAGGGAGTCTGTGATACTTGCCAACAAGGCAAGAGCCATCAACTTCCATACCCAAATTCTAGTAGTACTTCAAAAGCTCCTTTAGAGCTAGTTTTCTCTGATGTATGGGGGCCTGCCCGAGATTCAATTAATAAGAAAAATTATTATGTGAGTTTCATCGATGATTTCAGCAAATTCACATGGATATATATCCTCAAGCATAGATCAGAAGTTTTCAAAGTGTTTCATGAGTTTCAAGCACTAGTTGAACGACTTTTTGATTGCAAGATTATCACCATGCAAACGGATTTGGGCGGTGAGTATGAGCGCCTCAATTCCTTTTTTCGTCAAGTAGGGATCACACATCATGTATCGTGCCCACATGCCCATCAACAGAATGGGTCAGCCGAGAGAAAACATAGGCACATTGTGGATGTGGGTCTCTCACTTTTAGCTCATGCCTCCATGCCCTTAAAATTCTAGGGCGAGGCTTTTCTGGCTGCCACCTATCTTATCAATCGTACTCCTAGCAAGGTGATCAATCTTGACACTCCTTTGGAAAAATTGTTTTATGAAAAACCCAACTATCATGCCCTACGCACCTTTGGTTGTGCGTGCTGGCCAAACCTCCGACCTTTTCATGCCAAGAAACTAGAGTTTCGTTCAAAACAATGTGTTTTTCTTGGCTATAGCAATCTCCATAAAGGGTTAAAGTGTCTAGATGTCAAAGAAGGACGTGTCTATATCTCTCGAGATGTTATCTTTGACGAAACTATCTTTCCATTTGCCTCACTAAATCCAAATGCCGGCGCTCCTCTTCGTTCTGAAGTTCTTCTTCTTGCATAAACTGCTTCATCTGAACCTCTTGATCATGGGGGCGAACAGACAGCTGATCTTCCGGTTAATCTTCATAAAAATACTGCTGTAAATTTTGGTGGAAATCCTCCTGTTTTTGTCTATGATTTTATGCAACAGACAGGCGTGGAACACGATGCAGATTCAGGTGCTGCGCCGGATCCAGCAAGCGGCGATCCCGGGGAAGATCCTCCCTCGCCTGCCGCGCCGGATGGTGGGACTCGCACCGCATCAGCCTCGGGAGCGGCCGATCCAGCGTCCCCACGACGCCCCACGCGGGCCCGCGGGCACAGGCGCTGTTGCGCACTCAGGGTCGGATGGACCCACAAGCAGCGAGGCACCGCTCTCCACGCGCCAAGTGGTGCGGTCCCCTTTGCTGGGTGATGCAGGCCAATCAGGCGCGTCGCACGCGGGCCGATCAGGCGCATCGCACGCGGGCGACAGCATCCGCCTCGGATCTGCGGCTGCCGGCTCAGGAGCGGACGCTGGAGGTGGCGACAGGATCCACCTTGGATCTGGTGTGGCCGGATCAGGTTCTGGATCCGCTGTGCAGGGCTCCGGATCTTCTGTGCAGTTTCCTTCTGCGATGATTTCTGTGTCACCACCAAGAACAAGATCTCAGCATGGTATTTTGAAACCAAAAGTACGTACGGACGGAACGGTCAGGTATGACAAAGGATGTCGTTTTGCTGGTCTTGCTGTCACAGGAGAACCAAATACTTTGGTAGAGGCATTGGAAAATAAAAACTGGAAAAATGCAATGAATGAGGAATATAATGCTCTTATGAAAAATAGAACCTGGCATCTAGTTCCTCCAGCAAAGGGGAGAAACTTAATTGATTGCAAGTGGGTCTATAGAATTAAAAGAAAGGCAAATGGAGAAATAGACAGATACAAGGCTAGACTAGTTGCAAAGGGGTTCAAACAAAGATATGGTATAGATTATGAAGATACCTTTAGCCCTGTTGTGAAAGCAGCTACTGTTAGACTTGTTCTGTCCATTGCAGTATCAAACAATTGGAGTCTTCATCAATTGGATGTGCAGAATGTGTTTCTTCATGGCGTTCTAGAGGAAGAAGTGTACATGAGACAACCACCTGGGTATGAGGTAAAGGACAAGTATCATTATGTATGCAAGCTTGATAAGGCTTTATATGGTTTGAAACAAGCACCTGGAGCATGGTACTCTAGGTTGAGTGTGAAACTTCAAAGACTTGGTTTTCAGTCATCCAAAGCTGACACATCACTGTTCTTCTACAGAAAATGCAAAATCACCATTTTCATGCTAGTATATGTTGATGATATTATTGTTGCAAGCTCATCGCAGGATGCAACCAAAGCATTGCTTGAAGATCTAAGGAGAGACTTTGCTCTTGAAGATCTTGGTGATTTGCACTACTTCTTAGGAATAGAAGTAAAAAGAGTTAAAGATGGCATAGTCTTGAGTCAAGAAAAGTATGTGCCAGATGTGCTAAAACGAGCAGGTATGATGAATTGCAAAGTGTCAAATATGCCTCTCTCAACTTCTGAAAAGTTATCTAAGGAAGAAGGAGAGTCTTTAAGTGTTGAAGATTCTACAAACTATAGAAGTGTTGTAGGTGCTTTGCAATATCTAACACTTACAAGACCTGATATATCTTTTCCTATCAATAAAGTATGTCAGTTCTTGCATGCTCCCACCTTTGCACATTGGACAGCAGTGAAAAGAATCTTGAGATATTTAAGAGGTACTATGAGTACAGGGTTGAAAGTCACAAGGACAATGTCAACTTTGGTGAGTGCATTCTCTGATGCTGATTGGGCAGGTTGTCCTGATGATAGGAGATCAACAGGGGGCTTTGCTGTTTTCTTTGGACCAAGTCTTATATCATGGAGTGCACAGAAACAAGCTACTGTGTCAAGATCAAGTACAGAAGCTGAGTACAAAGCATTGGCTAATGCCACGGCAGAATTGATATGGGTTCAAACCTTGTTGAATGAGCTATGTGTTAATCACTCTCCTGTTGCACGGTTGTGGTGTGATAACATTGGTGCTACATATCTATCAGCAAATCCAGTGTTTCATGCTAGAACAAAATACATTGAGGTAGATTATCACTTTGTGAGAGAAAGAGTAGCTAAGAAGCTTCTTGATATTCGGTTCATTCCCACTAATGATCAAGTTGCAGATGGCTTCACTAAAGCCTTATCATGGCGCAAGTTAGAAGAGTTCAAGAACAATCTCAACTTGGTGAAGTTATGATTGAGGGGGTGTGTTAGAATATATTGTATGTATATACGGTTGTGTATGTAAAACCGTATATACCATTGGTGTTGCATGTGTTATCAAGATTTGTATCCCGGTGGTTAGGTTTAAAGCCTTGATCCTTATCTTGTAGATAGCTAACTTGAGGATCAAGTCTAACCAACTACCAAATCCTGTAACCCTAGCCTATGGCTATATATAACACGCAACGCGTCCCTGCTAGGCATACGCTTCAAGCCATCTTTCAACCTGTACTGGGTGATCCCATCCGGGTAGAAGTTGAGCTCCCACTTGTGTAGCCGCCGACTTTGAAGACGGACGAGGCAACGAACTCGCCGACACCCATGCCCTTAAGCTGCAGGTAATCGGTCACCACGAAATCAAACGTCGCGGTGTGATGATGTATAATGGACGTGGAGGACGTGGCCTCGGGTATGCAGTAGTAATCCCCCGCCGAGGTTGCGCCGACTTCGTTAGCAATGGCCATCAAAGCTTTTGAGAATATTGCCCTCAAAAAAAGCTTTTGAGAATATTTTCCGCAAAAAAAAAAAAGCTTTTGAGAATATAAGCGACGGGTCTGACCGACAGACAGGAGTTGGCCGTAATCTTTTGCACGCCTAGCCGTGTTATATGGAGATAGAGGACTTGTAAAGGCTGTGG
The DNA here is from genome assembly GCA_021437245.1 of Aegilops speltoides. Lineage (NCBI taxonomy): Eukaryota > Viridiplantae > Streptophyta > Magnoliopsida > Poales > Poaceae > Aegilops > Aegilops speltoides. The sequence continues at coordinate 512,791,454 of CM038142.1, forward strand.
AAAATAAGAAGCGGTCACGGACTCCTTGGCCTAGGAGGATACGGAGAGGAACATACCGTAAACCTGTACTACCCTGAGGACTGAGGTTATGCCACCTTTCTGGTCGGTTGGAAAGTGAGTAAATAGTATAAAACTACTATTTTACGGACTAGAGTTTTAAAAAACTACCAATTTTTAATTTTTCTTAGATAACTACCAATTGAGCGGTCGGTTGTTTCAAAAAAACCCATAACACTCATTGCTAGGGTTTTAAACTGTTTTATGACAGGTCGGGCCCACCTCTATACACTCTGTTTGTTTGACTGTTACCTTACATGTGGGACCCACATGTAAGTTGTCTATTCTTCCTCTATCTTCTCTTCTCTCCTCTGGCTCTTTCTTCTTCATCTCACCCTGCCCGACTACCCCCAACGGCCGACGGCCACCTCCACATCCGTCGCGCGCTAAGACAAGGTCGGCAACGGGAACGAAGGTCGCGCGGAGGAGCAGCCGCAACGCAGGAGCACGGGCCGCTGGCATCCATGTGCCATGGCCAGGAGCGTGCCCGCAACGCCCAAGAGCAAGGGTCGCCACCAGCAGTGCTAAGAAGAACGGGCCGCAACCAGCCGCCCAAGGAGCACGGGCCGGCACCAGCCGCGCCATGGCCGAGGCTCGGGCACCCAGACAGAGCACCACCCACCATGCGCCATGGCTAGGAGTGGCGGCGTGATCGGCGAGACTCCGCCACCCAGTCGCCCGCCTCGTCTTTGAGAGGAACGCGGCGGCGAGCAGCCTCCTTTTACTGGCGGCGACACGCGCCGCGGCTGCCATGCCGTTCTCTCTGGCGCACGCGGGTTATCCTCAAGGGCCTGATTGCTTTTTCTGAAAACATTTAGGGACCCGATTGCTTTTTTAGAAAACTTACAGGGGTTGTCTGTAAATGTATAAAGAACAAATTTTTATATTAGAATATGGCAAAGAGACACTGACATGTGAACCCCACATGTAAGGTAACGGTCAAACAGACGATCAAATACACGGTTTTCTTACATGCAGGTCCCAACTGTCATAATAGCGAACAATTTTTAAGCACTCTATAACTAGGGTTTTTCGAAACAGCCGACCGCTCACTTGGTAGTTATCTGAAAAAAAAAACCCGATAGCTTTTTGAAACCTAGCCTGTAAAATAGTAGTTTTATGCTATTTACTCGTTAGAAAGTATTACGGCCTCCTTCGCAGCTCGCAAAACTGCACACTTACAATGATCTACTCCCTCCGTTCCGAAATAATTGTCTTTCTAGCCATCTCAAATGAACTACAACATACGGATGTATGTAGACATATTTTAGAGTGTAGATTCACTCATTTTGCTCCGTATGTAGTCACTTGTTGAAATCTCTAGAAAGACAATTATTTCGGAACGGAGGGAGTAATTAAGAGCCAGACAAATGAATCAGCAAACCATGAGGCCTCTCCAGCTTGTCTTGCTTCACCAGGGTGGCGGCCAAGAGCATCGGTGACAAGGCGATGCTTATTCTGCGGTGTTTTTCTAATTGCGCTAACACACACTCGTACACGTAGTACGGGCTCGGCATCGCGGTTAACGACACTGGCCCTGGCACCGGCAGACGACTTGCTTACTGCACTGTCAAAGGTCAGTAGTGCCAGGAGCTCAGGCCCGCGCCGCTAAAATGTCGTATGCCTGCGCTACCTCATGCGCACACGGTCGGACATCACGTTCGTCGTCGGCTATGGCCCCTGTTTGGTTTAGATTTTCTGGCCAGATTCCGCTACGTCACAGCCGAATCCTAACAAAACTGGCCGGCCCGCGCAGCTGATTCCACCAAAATCCAGACCAAAACAGGTTGTAATTTACTGATGTACTCAATGATGAAAATATTTTCTGTGTGCAAGTTCATTATTGACAAGGCGATGCATTAAAATCCAGACCAAAACAGGTTAGACTTTCTAACGAGTAGATCATTGTAAGTGTGCAGTTTTCCACCAAAATCCAGACCAAAACAGGTTGTAATTTACTGATGTACTCAATGATGAAAATATTTTCTGTATTGATCAATGATGAAATATTTGGGTTCAATTGCTAGTTCATTCTGTAATAACTAGTGTGCTATTTCTTTTTCTGTGTTACATGATGATCCTTATAAAAAATGCTACTATGTCAAAAATATAAAGTTGATCATGGTATATAGTTGGATAGTTATTTAATTATGTTTTATTAGTGCTCTAAATCACTATGTAATGTTGTTATTATCATTAAACACCATGCAACCAATCTCTTAGCTCTTAGGGGTATTTTAGACATTTATCTTGACAGCCATGGCTCATCTATACTACTATTAAACAATCAAACAAGAACTTCTTTAAACACACCCCATAAAGTGTACACAGATCCAATACCACCGCACGATTAGGCCCATTAAAATCAATCTAACGGTTAGACTTAACCTAAACCATTTTCTGTGTGCACTTAGCAATTTACATTGACTGACCGTACTCCACCGTGGAGGAAAATATGAAACTCCACGCCTGGGAAATTAGGAAACTAATAATCACGGGTGCATCATATTCCAGGAAAGTAAATCAGAGTGCATCCATCCTATTAGGAAACTAATCTCAGACAAATTCATCATATTAAAAAACTTATCTCGGACGCATCCATCCTATTAGGAAGCTAATCGTGAGCCGCCTGCCGCCATCATCCACATCAGTCGGATTTATTTTGTTTCATGACAGAGAAACCATATACCTTTCACTATTTTGCCACATATATTTATTCTTATATACTTGTGCAGTTTCAAATAATCCAACATATCTGCAGTCATCAAACTTGAAGACATACTTTTTAAGCCCTTATTTGCACCGCCTCTCTTTCTTTGTCTGCACGCCTCTTTCCTCCAGTAAAAATAATGAATAACTTTTTCCGGATCAGGTATTACACTGTTACAAATGTATGCTGAAGCTACTCCTTACGACAAGAAAAAAGAGGATGAATGCTTTCTGTCTTCACCAGTTTTGTAGCATGTTCCAAATTGTTGGCTCTTTCTTATTTGAGGATTCATCATGTTTTTGTAATTTAGAAGCTGACTTGAAAGCTTGATAAGGTTAAGCTTGACAAATACTCTGGAATACTGTTCCTTCCATCTTTATTTTTCTTCCTAACTCATTTCAGTTTCTGTACGCACAGAGCGTCTTACAGCATTATAAGTTAGTATGGTTGCCAGTGGCGTAGCCAACCCAATACACTAGGGTGGTCCATTGATAGAAACATTTACATAAGATTATTTATTTTTAATGAAATACTTTTTTACTGCACTGTATATAAGCTATGGAGAAATTCCAGGGTGGTCCATGGACCACCCTGGCCACCCCTAGCTACGCCACTGATGGTTGCCAACGCATAAACACTTACAAAACCGGATAAATACTTTCTATCATGATAATTATTGGATTTATTTTAGCCCTTTTACATTTCAATTAGTTCTTGTAAATAATGTTTATTTTATATAGAAGTCGTTGTAGTCACATATCATCTTCTATTTCCTATTATCCATAGTAGGTAGCTATATAATTTTGGCAATCCACACAACCATAAAATATATAATTTGATCCGAATTAGTACAAGTATATATTTTGCTACGCAGATTAGTAGAATGAAATAAGATTCGAGAATTAAGCATCTTGAACAATATAATTGCACCGTAAGGCAGTTTATACTTTTTTTACTGGCTACACTCGAAGAAAAGACTACACTACAAGCCTATATTACTGCATTAATAAATAATTGCTGATTTTACTTAAATGAGAATATTTTCCTGCGATTACTCTATGAAGCAACATAACCACTATTGTGTCTCACTTTTGAAAATACAATTTGAGCGACATCAAACATTGTGTATCTATTTGATTTATATTTCTAAAAACGTTTATTTTTTTATATTATGTGAATCTCACCTGGTTTACGTTTGGGACGTGCGTTGCACGTGCATGCTTACTAGTACAACTGGTTTGCCAAATGGCCTATAGCTTTTTCACAGCAGATGTTCTACAACTGCTTTTTCACAGCAGACTTTCCACGGCTGCTTTTAAAAATCCCCAGCTGAACCAAACACCACCTATATCAACCGGTTATTGCAGGAGCCCACCGGTGGGCACTGGGGTGGTGAAACACCTCCACCAGGCTAGTTGATGCTACGATTCCGACCTTGCCAAAAAACTCCACAACCGGAAGAGCACGAGCGACATGTTGTTCTTCTACGGAAACGCCACAGGACACGGGCCGTGTGGGCTGTGTCAAGTTTGTAGGCTACCGTGGGTGCGTCCTTGTGGATGGCACGATCTGACAAGAGTGGGAGCGCCACGGTCTTATTTGCTTTAGTCAGGGAAACGTTTCGAGCTGGCAGTCTGACCGAACTTTCCGCCGGTTCTTACGCCACGCTGGCGCACGCGCCCACGAAAACAACCGTCCCACACGAGCCAAGTGTACATGAGTGGGCCCGCGCGCGAAACTGCTCTTCCTTTCCTCTTTCTTCAACCCCCAGCCGTCGCGACTCTGCTTCTTCACAGACCGCAGCCTCCCTCCATGCATGTCGCAACTGTAAGCTCTGTCACCGGCGGCGAAGTGCTACCACCAGCCAGCGAGATGTTACCACTCTACTCTACCGGACGGCGAGAAGCATAGGAAAGCTACAACCCACCGTTAATGGTGCTGGAATCGTGTGCAGAAAAGTTGCAACCCCACGTCAACGGCGGCGAAGGAGAAGCAAACTAAGCGAGGCAATCGGCGAGAAGAACTTTGCTGGAAGCGTCCAAGTTTTTTGTTTCAACCGTCGCCATTGTTTGCTACTACTGGCGCCGGATTTGCTACATCCATAGCAGCGGAGCTACGACCTACTATGGCGCTGCCTTTTTTTGTTACATCCGTTGTTGGCTTTTGGTACTACTGGCGATGGATTTTGCTACATCCATCTCGGCGGAGCTGCGACCGGTAACGGCGGCGAGATGATTTTTGTTGCATCCATTGATGGAATTTTGCCACTATCGGCGTACACTTTTGCTACAATTGGCGACACAAAATGCTACCACCATACTGCCATGTTTGCAACCAGCGGGGGCATTTTGCTGGAGCTGGTGAGGTCGACTTTGCTACAACCGGCGATGAAAAAAACTGCAACCGACGTCTAGAAAAGCTACAACGCGCTTCTGAAAAAGCTTTAACGAAGAATAGCTAGCCAACAATGGCGAGCGGCAGCGACGGAGTTGCATGCCGGTGCTGCGACGGGCGCATGGCGAGTACAGCGGTGGGCTGCGACGATGCTGGAATCCTCACCCATCGGTGCTGCAACCAGGGGTGGGATACATGCCCAGCTCGACGGAGCTAGGGACGTATTTCCTTTTTTGACCGGCCCGGCGGAGCTGCCTGTGGCAAGCGGCCCCGACGATCTGCGGCGGCGAGCGGCCCCGGCAAACTACGGCGGCGCGTGGCCCCGGCGAGCTGCGGCGCGGCAGCCAAGGGCCGAAGAGGCTTACCGGTGCAGATCTATTTTCTGTGCGCGTGCGCGGAAGGAAGAAGATGACTTGGTCGCCACAATCTCGTCCGTTCGCGTTTGCAGATCCAACGCTCGGCAGCAGACCGGCCCAAATTTGCAAAGTACTGGCCAATCTCGAAGCCTCCTCAGGCGACCCCGTGACCCCCGCGTCGCCTCCCCCGGCGGCAGCGGGGAAACCCTAGCCACGCCGCCGCAGCCCCCTCCCCACCTCACTCCACCTCCTCGCCGCCGCCTGAGGCAGCCACCGGGCAAGCCCGTGGCGCCAAGGATGGTGGCGGCGGGGCCTCGGCTGCCCTGCCTCTGCGTGGGGATTCCCGGATCTGGAGCGGCGGATCCTTTGGCGAGGCACGGCAAGCTCCAGTGAGCAACCGTGCGGGCGGTGGATCTGGCGCCCTTGTCGCATGGGCGGCGGGATCCCGGTGGTCGTTGGCGGCTGGCGGCAGCTTCTACGGCGGTCGGTGCGCACGATCTGGCGCCTCCCCTCTTCCTCTGTTCGGCGTGCGGGCCATCCTGGTCGGGCCGCGCTTCCCATGGTCGCCGGTTTTGTACAGGAGGCACCGATGGTGGCGGGGACCTAGTTCGGGTGAAATCTCTGGCCGGCGATGACCAGCCGCACCGACGGCGACGCCTGAGGGCATCGTTCCCCTCGTTGGAGGCGTCGGTATGGACCGATCTCCTCACTGCCCCCCCTAGGTCTCCCGGGCGAAAGCCCTAACATTGTTGGGCGGCGGCGGTGCTTACGGCGTCGTTTCCTTCTTGAAGGCGCCGATTTTGGGAACCTTGGGGTTGCGTGGCGCTTGTGGGTGGTGGGCGACGGCAGTGGTGCGGACCTATCCTAGCATGGATCTACGTCCGTTGCTTGGAGATGGGCTCGCGTAGGTGGAGGTCGTCGTTTGGCGTCGTGGTGGCGTCCATGGCGAAGGACCTCCCAAGGCTTGCGTAGGTGGAGGTCGTCGTTTGGCGTCGTGGTGGCGTCGATGACACCTCAATCCGCTCTGAAGATGGACCAGTGGAAGATGGCGGCAACGACACTATGTGAGTGCGTCGGACCGGTTTGTGCTCCGGACCTGGTAGATGGCTCGGTCGGGGCCTCCGGCTTTAGATGTTAGACTTAGGTGAGAGGTCTGGGTATATGGCCCAGCTTGCACCCCTTAATCATAGGGATAGGAGTAGCGACAGTTGTCGCCAAGATGACGGATTAATGCATATTGTTGTACTACTTTATATGGTCCTCGAGAATAATCAATAAAATGGCTGCATGCATCTCCCAGATGCAGAGGCCAGGGGTCATCCTGCTTTTCTAAAAAAAGAAAGAAAAGCAACAACACATTAAGTTGCGCCAAAATTCTTGTCTCTGTGAGCTGATCAACGAGATTGAGAGGCTACAAGTATGAGATATCTTAGATTGCTAGCTATTCAAATTTGTTGGTCCACAGAAAACCAATACTAGTGTTATTTTCACAATAAAACTAATACCAAAATTACAATATGATCAGAAGCAACCGATGCAAATAGTAATCTCTACTACCTAAAAGAAACGGAGTGTTCCCTCTCCCTTCTTACGTTTCGTCCAACCTCTTCGTCACCCCCGTGCGCTCCCTCCCCCTCTTCCGATTTTTCACCCCCACCAAATTTAAAACCGGAAGGTCTTCCTCCCGCAACATAGTTTCCTCCAAATCAAAGGTAGATCATGGCAAAACCCACGCACGCACGACTCTCGTGGAATCCCTATACGCTAATATCTCTCGATCCCTTCCATCTATACCTCCTAATCTCTCTCGATCCCTTCCATCTATACCTCCAAAAATCTCGCTCGATCCTTTCCATATATACCTCCAAATATCTCTGTTAGTACTGGTATATATACATCCAATCAGTCGTGCTTTCCATTGGGGCTTCCAATTGCATAAAACCCCATGCACGATCGCTCCATGTTGTAGAGAGACAGATTATGGGCTGTGCAATCGCGATGTATTAATCGGTGCATCAGGCACGTATATATAAGTACAGAGGTGGGCCACAACCTCAACTATACAAGGAAACAGGAGGTGGGCCCTACACACACATATACACGTACACAATATACTCAACACCCCCAGCGATCGAAGCGGCGCCCGGACGCAGAGATCGAACGAAACTCCTCGAAGGTGGAAGTCGGCAGTCCTTCGTCATCACATCAATGAATCGCCGAAAGATCGGCACATGGAGAACCGCATGCGTCCAAGAGCCACCTGCCGCGCACGAAATGAATGTCCAGCTCGATGTGTTTCGTCCGGCGATGATGAGCGGGGTTGGCGGAGAGGTACACCGCAGAGACGTTGTCACAATGAACAACCGTAGCTCGAGAGACATCGTGATGGAGCTCTGAAATGCTGCCGAAGCCGGGTGCACTCGGCGACAACATCGCCACAGCTTCGGTACTCGGCCTCGGCGCTAGAGCGAAACCGTGGGTTGTCGCTGGGCGACCACGAGACGAGGAAGGACCGAGGTAGACGCAGAGCGAGGTGGACCGGCGAGTGTCGGGCAGCCGCCCATCAGCATCGAGTAGGCCACCATCTCCAAAGAAGTGGGCGCGTGAGTGTCAACCCAAGGGTCATCGTGCGCGGATGTAGCGAAGATCCGCTTCACGAGAGTCGATGAGAGTCACGAGGCGTGCATGTGGAGACACACCGCTGGACAGACATCTTCAAGATCCGGTCCGGTGAGAGCTGGCAAATCTTGAAGCGCCGACAATAGGCGGTAGAATGGAGCATCCGACACAGGCGAACCCTCAAGAGCGAAACCTTGGCCTTCGTGTCAGCAGGGGTAGCAACCGGATGGCGATTGAGCATGCCGGTAGCGCTCAAGAAGCTCATGGGCATACTTCTGTTGATGAAGAAAGAAGCCGTCTGGGCGCCGAACGACCTCAATACCAAGGAAGTAATGGAGAGCACCCAGGTCCTTGATAGCGAACTCGTCACGCAGCCGTAGAGTGATCTGCTGAAGAACGGCTGCGGAGGAGGCTGTCAGGATGATGTCGTCGATGTAAAGCAACAAATATGCAGTCGTGTCAACGTGGCGATAGACAAACAGTGAGGCGTCCGAGCGAGTGACGCTGAAGCCCAGTGTTCGAAGAAACCCGGCGATCCGCTGGTACCAGGCGCGGGGTGCCTACTTGAGCCCGTAAAGAGAGCGTGACAGCAGGCACACATGGCCGGGTAATGAGGCGTCGACGAACCCGGTGGGTTGCTCACAAAACACCTGCTCCTCAAGATGGCCGTGGAGAAAGGCGTTGGAGACATCCATCTGGTGAACGGGCCAGCCGCGAGAGACGGCGAGCTGCGGGGAGTCGCGGATCGTGCCGGTTTGACAACCGGCAAACGTCTCCGTGAAATCGACTCAATGCTACCGGGCGGAAACCGCGGACCACCAGCGAGCCTTGTAGCGCTCAAGTGAACCGTTTGGCGGGTATTATGACGGAAGACCCACTTGCGGTGATGACGTTGGCGCGAGGAGGCGGGGCACGAGTCAGTGCGGTTCGGCCGAGAGCGTCGAACTCTTCTGCATTGCCGCGAGCGATGAGGATCACGTAGGCGGCGCGGGGCGACGCAGAATGGGTGGCGGCTCCGCGGCGAGGCGGGCGAGGACGTACTCGTCATCATGCGAGTACCGGAGGCTCGGCGATGAATGCCGCGCGAGCTCGGGTGACGGGCCGGACGGAGCCACCGGGCCGGCGAGGCGGCGGCGAGGCTGCGGCGACGCGTCCGGCGAGGCGGTCGGTGAGGAGGCAGCGTCTCCGCCGGTGTCGAGCCGCGTCGCAGCCAGCGAGAGCGCCGACCAGCGGCGCCGGTGAGGCGGTCGGCGATGGGCCGGGAGGCGGCCGGCGGCGAGGCCGTCGAGGCGGCCGGCGAGGCGGCCGGGCGACGGCAAGCGGCGAGCGCCGACCCCAGCGCCCGAAGTCGGGGCGGCGGGTGAAGCGCGGCGCCGGCCGTGGAGGGCGCCGGCGAGAGGGCCCGTGGACCGCCAAAGCCCGGAGGCGGTCCACGAACCAGCGTGCTTCGTCCACAGACGAGGTCGTCGATGAGCCGCCGGTGTCCGTGGTGACGAGACGACGAGGAGTGCTCGCTGCTGAAACGGAAGACCATCTCATCAAAGTAAGCGTGTCGGGAGGTGAAAACACGGTGAGAGATGGATCGTGCGGCGGTAACCCTTAGTGTTAGGTGGGTAGCGAGAAAGATGCAAAGCGACGGCGCGGGTGCGAGCTTATGAGGCGATGGCAGCGATGCTAGGGTAGCACAGCGGCCAAGATGCGAAGCCCTTCATAAGAGGGGGTGCACGAAAAGAAGGTGGTGAGGTGTAAAGTTCCCGCGAGTACGACATGGACGGATGTTTATGAGAAGGGAAGCGGTGGCTAGAGCGTCGTGCCAAAAGCGGGGGCACATTGGCGTGAAAGAGAAGAGTCCGAACGCAGCGGTCATTAAGAGTCGGAAGGATGCGCTCAAAGACGACCGCTCGCTGCTGCGAGGTGTACGGGCAAGTGAGGCGAAAAATCGTGCCATGTGTGGTGAGAAGATCGCGACAGCGGTGTTGTTAAACTCCTTCCGTTGTGCATGCGCAACGCAAGAATGGGCCGCCAAAACTGCGTGCGAACATAAGAGTAGAAACCGACAAGAGTGGAGATAACGTCCGACTTGCGGCGCAACGGGAAGGTCCACACATAATGCGAAAAATCATCAAGGATAACAAGATAATAAAGAAAGCCCGTGTTACTTGCAACAGGAGATGTCCAAACATCGCTATGAATCAACTCAAACGAGTACGATGCAACAAAGGAAGAAGCCCTAAACGGAAGACGAGCATGTTTGCCAAGGCGGCATGCATGACACGAGTGATCCTCGTTCTTATTACACGTGAAAGAAAAACTCCGAAGTATTTGGCGTTGGGTGGCATGATTAGGATGACCCAAGCGAGCGTGCCAGAGATCCACTCCGGTGGCGAGAGCGACAGGGGCGGCGGAAGTGGTGGAGGCGGCGGAGTGAACCGGGTAGAGCTCATCGGGGCTGTCACATCGGTGGAGCACCATCCGCGTCGGCGTCCCTAATGAAAAAACCACATTCGTCAAATTCAACGGTCATCGGATTTTCACGTGTAAGAGAACGAACGGAAACAAGATTTTTAATAAGATCAGGAGAAACAAGAATATTAGACATGGATATAGGAGTGGAGTTAGACGGAAAAAATGTATGTCCAATATGGGTGATAGGAAGAGAAGAACCGTCACCGACGGTGATGCGGTTGGAGGTGTGGACAGGATGAGCGGTATGAAGGTTACCGGGGTACGCCGCCATATGAGCGGTGGCGCCACTGTCCATGTACCAATCGCCGCCGCCGGTGTAGCTGGACGGAGAGGGGGCGGTGTGGAGAGCCGCCAGGAGAGCCGGGTCCCACGGTGCCGGTCGGAGGGACGGCGCAGACGTCAGGGGAAGCAGCGGTGGCCGCTTTGGCGGCGGCGGCTGCTGCCGTAAGGGCGCCGCATAGGGCTGCGGCGCGCGTAGTACGCTGGTGTGACGGAGGCCGAGTGCCGAAGACCGGAGTAGGAGCCCGTGGAACCGGCATGGAATAGGCGTGGGCGGCGCCGGTCCACGGGTTCTAACCGGCGTACGGCAGAGCCGGCCGGTGAGCCGGCTGCTCTTTGGCGTGGTGCTCCTCCTGAGCACCGCCATCGCCACCGCCGCCTCCTGCTATGCGGCCACCCGGCGCCGCCGCGACGGCCTCCTCCATTGGCCGCCGGTGGGCGGCGGAAGGGGCTGGTGGGGGCGGGCGGAAGCCCGGCGGAAGGCGGCGCCGCCTGCGGCGGCGTCTGGCGAGGCTGTGGCGGGCGAACCCAGGGTGCCGCAACAAGGGCCGTGTGGGTGGCGCGCGTCCGGGCCGCCCGCATCCGGCGTTCCTCCAGCTTGAGTCGCGACCACCTTGCCAAAGGTGGGCTCCGGGATGAGGTGAGGTTGGGCGGCGTTCCCAAGTCCTCGTTGAGGCCGCGGAGAGGGTGCGATGAGGAGCTCGTCGCCGATCTTCTCCCCAAGATCACGGAGCTCATCGGCGAGCTTCTTGAGGCGCATGCAAAAATCATCGATGGGCGAGTCAAGTTCTTGGCACCGTAAAACTCACCATAGAGGAGGACCTTGCGCTGCAGCCGATTGTCGGTGAAGAGGCCGTTGAGCTTGGTCCAGACCGCGTGGGCGTCGTCCTCGTCGTTCACCACGGTGTGGAAGATGTCGCTGGAGATGGTGAGGTAGAACCAGCGGATGATGGTGGCGTCGAGGATCATCCACTCCTCGTCGTGGATCATGAGCGCGGAGTCCACGGTGCCGTCCACGTGGCCGTGAAGGAGGTACTCACGGAACACGAGCGAAAAGTACCGCTTCCACGCAGAGTAGGAGGCGGTGGTGTGGTCAAGCTTGACCGGGACGCGCTCATGGATGTTGAGGTCGCGGACGAGGGTGACATCAGGACCGGCGAACGGGTTGGAGACGGTGGAGGAGGAGGAACTCATGGTGGCGGCGGGATCGGGTGAGTGGCGCGGCGCGGGTGGGAGAGAGGGAGGTGGTGCGGCGCGGGTGGGAGGGAGGCAGAGAGGAGTGGCGTGGGAGGGAGAGGAGCGGCGCGGGAGGGAGAGGGGCGGCGCGGGAGGGAGAAGAGCGCGCAGAGGGAGGGGGGCGGAAGCGGTGGAGGCGGCGGCGGCTCGGACGGAGGCGGCGGCGGCGGCAGGCAGGCGGGGGGGTGGGGGCGGTACAGGGGCGGCGGCCGAGGGAGGGTGGCGGCGGCGGCGGCAGCGTGACGGCAAGGCGGGCGGCGGCGGCGGCGGCCAGGCCGGCGGCGGCGGCGGCGGCGGCGGCTAGGGTTAGGACCTTACTGCGATAGATACCATGTAGAGAGACAGATTATGGGCTGTGCAATCGCGATGTATTAATCGGTGCACCAGGCACGTATATATAAGTACAGAGGTGGGCCACAACCTCAACTATACAAGGAAACAGAAGGTGGGCTCTACACACACATATACACGTACACAATATACTCAACACATGTGATCTCACGTGAAAAGCTTTAGAGCTTCAGGATGGCCCCGTGCACAATGGCTCATGTGCTCCATTGTTACCTGGCGGCTGTTGCGCAGGTCCTCGCCCTCCGTCATGATCAATGCATCCCGTCCGCCGCGTTGTCCGATCTCGCCCTCAACGTCCATCCGCCGCGCCATCCGATATCTTCAGTGCCCATCCGCCGGTCCGCCCATTTGCCGCGATCTTCCTCCATTGACCGATAGAATTGGCACTAAGCGAGCATCAATCACGCACGGGCAGCCCGGCCGCTCGGCGGACTCGAGCACGGTGAGACTGACCGTGCGCCCAAGGCCAGGCTGTTGCGATAGATGGAGAAGGTGCATCGGATGACGCGATGGTGTGCATCGCCCGCGATGAACACGCCTCGAAGTGAAGCAACGTCGCGCCGACAACTAGCATGGCCAGCACCACGGGTATATGATAGAAAAATAATATGTCTGAAATATGTCATAGCAGCTCCTCGATGCTGTTGTGTTGGTGCAATCTTCCGATCTCGCCGGATGAGAAGGCAATTATTTTCATGCCCAGGTGTTAATGGATTTAGGCGCTCCACCCTTGATGATTCCTTTAAAGGTAGGTTGCTTTGTCAATTACGTATTATTTTGGCCATGTATACATGATGTATCAATTAACTGGTTCACGATATCTCCCTACATTGTGTGAGATAATAGCAAATATTTGTGCTACTTTGTTTTGTCATGATGTATCGACGAATTTCTTTCTTAACCTACAGGTTGCTAAAAATGACAACGAAAATAACAGAATTCTACCCAGCTGGCGATCGACAGAACCCGATCATCAATCTTGTGTATGTGTGCGTGCGTGTTCATGATGATATATGAATTTTGGGCGCCCTCTGCTTATCTATCGCCGGTGGGTGGCGGTCACGGCGTCGACGGCGTCCCGGACGCCATTCCCTCCTTGGTGGCGGCGCCGAGGCTAAACCTCCCCTGCCTCCCCCCTTCCCCTGCGCCCGGGTGAAAACCCTAGCCCCGGTGGCTAAGCGGCGGCGGCGCCACAGCGTCGTCACCTTCTTGAAGGCGCCGACTTGGGCATGGGGATGCTAGGTGTGCATGGCGAGCTTGTCTGGTTCCTGGTGGCGGCCCGCCTGATCTGCTGCGTCGCAGCTCCGGGCAGTGTCTCGGGGCTGCGGTGCTTCTCTTTCGGCCGTGTCTCCTATGGGGACCTCGCCCTTCCTCGCCTTGTACATGCCGTGGTGGAGCGGTACTTCATCTCACTCATTGATGGCGGAGAAGATCGGCGGCATGGCGCTGTGAAGGCTCATTGCCCGATCTTGTGGAGATGGACTCGCGCGAGGAGGAGGTTCTTGTCTGGCGTCATGGTGATGTCGATGGCGAGTGGCGGACAAGGTAGAAGCCTCAATATGATCTCAAGACGGACTGTGAAAGATGGTGGCGGCGACACACGAGTCGTCGACGGATTGTGCCCAGACACGGTATATGGCTCGGTGGGGCTTTCGAATAGGTTTCGGTTTCCGGCTTTTTGATGTTAAGCTTAGGTGAGTGGTTTGGGTAGTGGCCCACTAGCACCCCTTCATCATTTTGGATAGGAGTAGCGGCATGTGTTGCCAAGATGGTGGATTCGGACTCATTGTTGTAATACTTTGTAAGGTCCTCGAGAATAATCAATAAAGTGGCCGTATGCATCTCCCGGATCTCGAGGCGAAGTCATCCTCCTTTTCTAAAAAAAAATCTATCGCGGTGGGGTGGACACACCATCGACACGTGCCCGCCGATTGTTGGGTCAAAATTGTTTCATTGGCAGAGGCGAAGGCGTATGATTGACAAACAAAAGCGGGAATGTTAAGCGAGCCACGAGCTTTGAAGGTGTTGCCCTCGGCGACGGCGACAACCACAACGAACAATGGAAGAGGCCTTGGCCATGGTGTGGCGGCGGGAGGAGGACGACCTCGAGGTCCCACACAACGGTGAGTCTGTTGCTGCCAGCGCCGTCTGCATGGCGGCGTCTGCGACTCTCTTCACCGATCAACGTGCTCATGGCGACCATCGTCTTGCATGGGAGATCATATTGTCCTTTTTGGCCCAATAAATTAGTTCTTCAATTTGTACTGCCACTGATCTGGATTGAGACCTGTGCAACTTTTTAAGGGGTGTACCAACGTGTATCAAAGAATTTCCTATTTTAATTTTTAACTTAATGTGATTGCGATCTAGTTTTGCTTATTTCTTGAAAAAGGTTTCAGAACTGTACAATGAGATGGTGTGTACTATTTCTACCCTCAATAGAGAAGTTAGAGATATAGATTTAGATTTGCATCACATAATCTAATTGTAGAAAAATTGAATTATTTATGCACAAAATGATTGTTGTGACTATATTTATCTTGGATTTTGTTATAGCCATATATGCAGGTTCATTTTGATATGATAATTTACTTCTCCCTCTGCCAACAAATATGAGATGTTTTTTGAAAAAACAAATATAAGATGTTTTATATTACTAAAATAATATCGTTTTGTATATTTAGATATATATGATATTTGAATGAAGGGGCAACGAACATATATGGAACTAGATGAATATGGCCGAGAACTAATACTTTTCTGCCGACCCGTTGACGCTGCTATGGTAGTGGTTTCGTTCAAGATAGTCCAGTTTTATTGCCAGGGAGCGTTTATTCCCGTTGCAACGCACGGGCAGATACCTAGTTTTCTAAAGAAAATTTCATTGCTCCCAAGTCATAAAATATGTGTTTTATGCTTTTCAAAATATTAAAATCCATCAACAAGGAAATTTCGTTCTATCTTGACTTCTTCGTGACACCTGTCTTGTCCCCGAGATTCTTCTTCAAATTCAGCAGGGGGCAACTTGCCATGAGGTGTTTGAACCCATCGGTCTCCCCGACGGCGTCCATCACTCTCTGCGACGACATAAACTTCAGGCATGCCTTCTTAAGCACTTCGCAGTTGTGCTGTTCTGCTAGCGCCAATGTGGTTGTGACAGTCTCCACGTCGATGCTTTCGCACAGCTTCTCCTCGCACATCAGTTTGAGCCTGTTTAGCCCGTACCGATCTGCCGCGACGAGCAAATGTTGCATTACGGCGGCACCATAACCTTCCCCTTCCCATGTTGGTAGCAAATCCGTGTATATGAACTCGAGAAGCATCCCGAAGATGGCTGGCTCCATGCCGACGACCTTGATGCGCCGTGTGTCCTTCTTCATCATGGGGCCAAAGAGCTGAGCCTTGAAGACCGGGGACCGAGCGGCGAGCATGAACTTGTGGGCTCCGAACAGCCTGCTGCCCACATCGATGACAACATCTAGGCCGTTCCCGTCTTTGAGGGCACGCCCGAGGTCTCCGGGCAGCTCCTGCGGCGGAACCACGACACGATTCTCCTCGCACTCCGGCTCCGCGGGCGGCTCTTTGATCACAGTGAGGGCGCACCTTATCGTCACGTAGCCATTGTTGGCGAGGGCCGACGATTTCAGCCTCGATTTCTCGACGAAATAAGGGAGGCCATAATTATAATGTGGCGGACAGATAGTACGCTCTAGCGCACGGTGGTTGGTTACCTGTACGGCGCCATGTTTCTCCAGCATGTTGAGGGTGAACATGACTCTCACCTCCTTCTGGCTCACGCAGAACAGAAAGCACGATGCGTTGCCGGCATCGTTCACGTGCTCTCCATCTGGGTACAATCTGATGCACCAGTCGTAGCCCCCGACGCTGAATCTGCTCGATCTAATGTACTTGCCGACGCCTATGCCGTCGAGCGAGTAACCGGCCACCTCCAAGTTGTGCGTCCTGCTCTCCGTCACGCATCTCGACGACGTCTCCGGTAACTCGACGTGACTTGCTGGAGAGGTCGAGTTGTGAGCCATGGCAAACGAGCGAAAACGGTATCGGTCAACTAATGGGATGTCTCTCCTCCGGATATCACGGGATATATATATATATATATACACGTATATATAGCCCAGGGTCGTCGTGATTCAGTTAGATTCCATGTTGTAAGTTTTTTTTTGTTGAGGGGATTCCATGTTGTAAGTTGTAACAATTGATTTGCTAATTTTTCACCTAGACGAGAAATTAATAAAGTCACATCTAATCTCTCAGCCGCATGATCTGAACCTTCAAGATTCGTGCTCCTGATCAAGCACTCGCGTACACTATTCGTACGGGACATGTGCCGTTTCCTTTCCTTTTCGTTGTTGATTGTCTTGCATGGAACGTGCGTACCTTTTATCCGCCTGCACCACGATTTTTGCCTGTGCATGCGCTGCGATTTTATTTTTTCAACGAAGTGGCATGGGCAAAATAATAATAATTGAACATAGTAGTACATAAGCACACACTCATACATACGCACATATACTCATTCCAATGAACACAAGCACGTACATCCTACTCTATGAGCACCTCTAAGATTCGAAGCGGGCAAATCATCTTGAAATTGACGAAGTCTTCACAAAAGTCTTCGTAGTCAACGAGAAAGTCTACTCTCACATAACACACATAGTCAGAAGGACTGAAATAAATCCAGAAAAATGCAAGCACCGGTGTCAAGCCTAGAACATGAACTCTGGTGACTGGTGGGCTCGGATACTACTATCCTCCTGGGAGAATATCAGGTGATACCATGACTCAAATGCTCCCATGATACCATTTTTAAAATTTCAATTTTAGATGAGTCAAAAAAAATCGAAAAACTTTGTGAACGTTCATCACATATGTGTCTATAACCCCTAAAAAATTCAGATCAAAACTTGAAATACACAAAGACAAACAAAAAAAAGAAATCCAGATATGAATAGTGTCTTTTTGACACTATTCATCATTTTGTCTTTATTAACACTATTCATGTTGGATTTCTCTTTGTCTATTTCAGATTTTGATCTGAATTTTTTAGGGGTTGTAGACACATATATGATGAACATTCACAAATTTTTTTCGAATTTTTTTGACACACCTGAAATTGAAATTTTCAAAATGGTATCATGGGAGCATTTGAGTCATCGTATCACCTAATATTCTCCCCTATCCTGCTAACCATCCAACCAAAGGATGATTCCTCAAGGAAGCTGTTTATATGTGTGGGCTAAACATATTGTTTTGTTGGCGTGTAAAACGAACACCGATTCGAATATTGTTCACAAAAAATGGAAAAAAGGTTCATGAATTTAAAAATTGTTTGTTATTTTTGAAAAAGTTCACGGATTTAGTTTTCTAATGAAAATTTTAGATCAAAAAGAAAAGGAAGGCAAAAAAATAAAAACTGGTCAGAAGCTTCTAGGATCTTTCCAAAACCGGTGCGAAGCTTCCGAAAACCGCCCAGAAAGCTATAAAAAAATTTAAACTGATCGCATTATATGGGCCGGCCTAGTTGTCGGACTGTTGTGGTGGGGTGTGTGTTGAGTACGGTTACTGAAGTAACTGGTGAATGTCATTCTTTTAAGTATCATGTTTATAG
The DNA here is from genome assembly GCA_021437245.1 of Aegilops speltoides. Classification (NCBI taxonomy): domain Eukaryota; kingdom Viridiplantae; phylum Streptophyta; class Magnoliopsida; order Poales; family Poaceae; genus Aegilops; species Aegilops speltoides. The sequence continues at coordinate 512,809,551 of CM038142.1, forward strand.
TTTCTCAACCATTGGTCAAATGAGCTCCGAATCCAGAAATATGAACCGAAGGGATGCAGGAGGCTCCTCAGCGATCAGGCACTCTCGGCCGTCCGATCGAAACCTTGATTGCGTTCTGGCCGTCGGATCTCGGGCTCGGTCGTCGTGGGCCGTCGGATATTTACCCGATCCTCTCCAACCGTCCGATATTTTTTCCTATGAGCCTGTCCCGCCCGGCCGTGCCACCGCGTGTAATTTCTGTGCCCCGCCGAGGGCATTCTTGTCATTTACTCGCCGGGGGTATAAAAGGGCCGGCTCCCGTGGAGGCAACCCTAGCCGCCCCCCACCCCCCCCCACCCCGCACTTGCGCCTCCTCCCTCACCCGCCCCGCCGCCTCGCGCTGCCCTGCCCCGCCGCCTCGCCCACCCCGTCCCGCCGTGGCGCTCGCCGTGGCCGTGGCCGATGACCACGACCCCGCCGCCCGCCTCGCTCGTCCCGCTCGCAGTGACTGATGCCCCGCGGCCTCACTAGCCCCGCCCCGTCCGTCCCGCTCGTCGTGGCCGATGACCGCGCCACCAGGGACCGCGGCCACGAGCTCGACGGGGGAGCAACGGGCTACCCCGCCCGTCCCGCTCGCCGATGACCTAGCCGCTGCCTCCTCCCTCACTCACGCGTCCCTGCTCCTCCTCTATGTCGCCTCCACCCAAACCCTAACCCTAGCTGCTCCCCGCGCCGCCGCCGTGTCCTTCGCCAAGCCTGCCGGATCCTCGCCGTCCACTTCCCCGGCGTCGTCGCCGTCATCCTTGTGTGCACACGGCAGGAGGAGGGCCCCCACCCTCTCTTCTCCTCCTCCCCTCACCACAAGCCAGGACAAGGAGGGGCACCGTGGCCGAGCAGGTCAGGCAGCGCGTCCAGATCGCCGAGGAGCCGCCCCCAGGTCGGCCATGGCGCGACCGAGCAGAGCAGGTGAGGAGGGAGACTAGGTCGCGCTCTCTGTCCCTGTGCCTCACGTGGGGATGCAGCTCTTCCTCTGCTTGCTCCCAGCACGGTGCCGACCGGATCCACCTCGGCCACAACTACGACACCGGCACTGGCAGCCATGTGCTTCTTCTCCATGGAAATGGACATGGAGCTCCAACACCACAGAATGAGAACGCAAGGTCCCTCTTCTCCCCCCCTCCCCCTTTCCCCCATTTCCTTCCCTCCACCCTCTGTATCTCTCCCTCATTCGCTTGAGATTCGATTTGATATGTGATCTGTTGGTTTGCAGGGTGCTAGATTTGCAGTCCTCCAGAACTGCTGGGAAGAAGAAGATAGGTAAGCTCCTCTTGCTCTTCTATTGCCTAGCTTGATTTAGTTTCCAGTAGTAGATATTTATGATATGAAATTATGTGATGCATCTGTGTCAATTATGTGTGATGCATTGTTTTCTTTCTTGCTGGCTTGATCCAGTTGCAGGTCTATTGTAGCTGTTGTTTGTTTCGCTTGTCGGGTTCTTGCTGCGTCGAGGGGTTGCAAGGTTTCTGGTTGGTGAGCTCTTCTCCTTCCTGTGTATGTGTGGCTCCAGTAGTTTTTTTGGACGTGTTGGCTGCTAGGATCTTGCAAAAGAAAAATTGGATGCATTAGCTGCTCGAGCCTGGATGTGGTCGGTTTCCTTTGGAAAAATTAGGGAATCTGCTTGGGTCCTTGGGTTTTTTGTTGCTTTGCGGAGGCTCGGCGCATCGTAGATTCGTGTCAGTTTTTGTTGCCTTTCTGTATTTGTCTGGGTCGCCCAGATCCCAGCGGGATGGCAGTCCAACATGCTCTGTGTTGTTCTAAAGGTGAGATGCCACCACCATGTTTTAGTAGCTCACATCTATCTGTATTCATTTGACTGAACTTGTGTTAAAACAAGAATACTGATAACCTGGCCATCTTTATAATAAGAATAGGGTTGATGTATCTGCAGAATATATGAAGAATATTGCATGTGCAGAATACATATATGTTACTGCATCTACATTGAGACAGAACACTTTTGACACATTTGTAAAGCATCTACATTGATAACCTGGCCATCACAGAATACCTAAATTTGTGAATATATTATATGCCTTCAGTACCAGCTTAGGGAAATGCGCTGTCGAATCTCTTGCTCCTGGGTGCTGCTAGATCCTGTGTTACTAAATGTTCTTTTCCATTTAAGGTAATAAAATATCCACCTGCATTCATGTTAGTGTTAGCATTGCCTGCCACTTATTCTTTTGCATCTTTCTTTTGTCATTGGCCATGTATCAATAATGCTTATTTTTGCTGCGACACTGGATAAGCGTAAATGTGTTTAGCTCATTTGCATCGATAAGATTACCATGCGCTACTATGTGTTGTGGTTGAATTATACTGAGTCCAACCTATCTTTGTGCTGTAGGTGCAAGGCCTGGATAGGAGGTCCGGTGGGTCTCGCGACAGGCTGGCGATGCTTGAAGACGCAGTTGAGCTGCAGCCTCCTGCCCGCGGCGACAACACCGAGCAGCTCGCCATGCTGGAAGGGAAGATTAAGGAGCTGTCGAACAAAATGAGCAAGGTTTGTAGTCCCATAAAAGCTGATATTGTCATGCTCCTTAGTCATGTGTTCTTAAAAGAAAGGGATTTTGCATGGACATATGGAACCAAAAATCTTGGAACCTGACACCATTCATTTTTATCATGGGTGCTGCTAGATCTTGTGTAACTGAATGTTCTTTTCCATTCAAGGTAATAAAGTATCCATCTGCATTCATGTCAGTGTTAGCATTGCTGAAAGAAAGAAAAGGCCCTTTTGATTCTTGCAGTACCCAGGATCAAAATGTATTTAAAATCAATTTGTTCGGGCTGAGATCCATTCTATATTATGCGAGCCATTTCTTCATTTCAATATGATGCTATCTTTTTTCATTTCTTTTGGTCTAGGACAAAGGGTATGTGGATGTTTCTGTTCAGATAAAATACTGAATTAGATGCAATCTTAGAAATAATTACGTCCTTCCACTATTCCTATCTTTGTTTTGTTATTTTTGCTATTTCAGAGAACGGGATACACCACCTTGATGAAAATATATTTACCTAAAGATTTTATTTGTTTGGATACAACTTCTGAATTCAAAAGCAAAACATGGATGTCGTGATAACGGTGGAAGAAACACTCTTAATTATATATCATATCTCATCAGTCATGAATATTTGAGTTTTTTTTTCTTTTAGTATCTCAGTCGTGTAGTCATCACTAAGAAAGATTAACCTATGTAGTTTTTTATAATTTGGACAGCCAAAACATGAGAAGGTGGGGTTTCATTCTGTACCCCTGATATTACGCACAATCATCTATGTATGTTTCTCCCATGGCCACGGCCAGGGGTGAGGAGATATCGATTAGGCTAGCCCGGACCTTCACGGACTTGGATATGGGGCTACAAATCGTAGACCTGGTAATATTTTTTTTTTGCAAATTGTGCTTGCAGTAGACTTTAGAGCTGAGCTAGATGGTCTCGCATCCACGCTGATCTATGAAAATATTAGGTATCAATCAAACTTGACTGTTTATGTTCTGAATGATGCAAATGTTGACCACCACATTTGGTAGGTTCATGCGAGCACTAAAATAATTGTGATGATCTCGAAGAATTTCTGAGCAATGTCATTGGTATTCATTTATTAGTTTGTTTTGGTCTGTGTTTGTGGCAACTAATTTTATATGTCTCCCTCAACATTATAGATTGCTTTGTGGCACAAAAGTCCATGCACTATCTTACAAATAATGGTTGGTTGTTCTAAAAATATAGATTCTAAATTCCATTTGTCTTTGACTTCTTAATTTAACCTATGTGCATGTTCTTATGACAATGATGCGATGTGTGAAATTTGTTTGAATTTTTGTATGATTAGATTTTGAGGAAACACCCCTGCCAAAAAGCCAACCAGCCGAGCTAGCCACACTGTGAAAGGGCGAGCAACAACAACCTGATATACATCAGTCGACAATGAAGGTATGTGTATATACAGTGTGTAGCAGCGCTGTCATCTCAGACTTCCTGTTTAAGCTTGATGCATTCTCTTATAACTGCCCTATGATATGTGATATTTGTTTGATATCGAAGAAAGGCATGTGCCCATATTATTTCTCTTATAACTGCAGATTTTATGCTCTTCCATTTTGTACTTAGTCGAGTGATGTATGTAACGCTTGTGTGGACTAGAATGGATAACTTCTCCTATTTTTTTTATGGAAATAGGCAACACATTGTAGGTTTTATTGGTCCATGACAATGGTGTACCCATGTTTTATCTATACAATGTTAAACAGTTCTTATTTGTACCTTCTGCAAGCTGGTGCAATTACTGTCAATAACATTGCCAGTTCAGCGGTTGTCATCATGCAAAAAGTGGGCTCATTTGTTTGCTGTTTCATGGCTGGGTATGTCATGTTAGTAAGCACAATGCCAAATGTAGAATAAAAACATTGGAATTGAACTGGAAAATATTTTAAAGGAAATCAGATAGATCCATTTGAACTAAATTTGAAAAATACAACTTCCATTGGCTTTGACTGAATAGCAGTAGACCCAGCCATGGCTAGCCATAATAGGTTCACTTAACAGCAGAAAACTATGTTCTTGTTTGTCAATTGGGCCAGAGTAGCATACAAATTTGTCAGTTGATGCTTCCATGACTTAGAACAAGGAATGACTATTGCTATTCCCTGCCCTATGGTCGTTGCTTACTACTCCCTCAGTATCATAATATAAGATGTTTTTTAGGCTCAATCTAAGCCTCACAAACGTCTTATATTTTGATACAGAGGTAGTATTCTATTGCCATGGTTTGTTGTTTGTCATCTAAAAATGGATTCGTATGGATAAAATATAAGAGTCTTTTAATTTGCATCGAATTAAGACACTTGGTTCGTGATTTGTATTTCTGTGTCCATGGTTGTTTTAGACATTAGTTTTGGTTTGTTGACGACCAAAGGCATTGCCAGGTTTGCATGTAGGCCTCTAGGGTGCTTAATAATTTCCTGGGCAAGTTTTCTATCGCATACGTTAAGTATGAGAGTGCTCTTTCTGCGTTGGATCCAAAAGAGGAGGGGTCCCATCACAAAGATTCTGCCATTGAAGCATCTGAAAAGCCTGAGAGGTGCTTTAAATCATTGACCGATGTTATCGGGACTATCACATTCTCACAAAATGACTGCTGTGAAAAAATTGGTAGTGATAATTCTGCTCAAAGAACATCTCAGTCATTTGACGAACATGAAAAGGTAGTTCTCAGATCTTAGTTATCTGGTTATGGCTTGATCTAAGTTATGCATATATTATTGGGTCAGTTTGTAGTGTTATCAAAGCAGTTTATAAATAAGAAACATGCGAACCAATTTTCCCAAGCTATATAATGTACCTAAAATAGTTGTAAGATGAAGAACTGCATTGTTTGGCTTCTGGCTGTTGGTAGCTGGTGCTCCTGGTGGTCCCAGAATAAATGCCTGACAAGCACACTAATGGTCAAATTCGATAGGGTGGAAGATAATTTTAGGTCTGGTATGAAGTGAGTACTTCAGATGGTAGAGGATGCCAGTCCAGGGTCACTGTTTGATCTTGCCAATCATTTTAGATGTGGGTTCTGATATTTCCCTTCTTGGGATTATGTATGTGTATTTTATCTGGCTACATTTACATATTATGCTTTCGATTTGAATATGTTTTTACTTTCTCCTGATAAATAAAGCACCTCTTGTCACTTTCTAGCTAGAGCATAGTTGAAGCATGCGCCAAAAGTGTATTTACTTTGTCTCTTCTGTTATGCTTGAACTCAGGCGCACACAAGGAGCTCTTCTCCACGATGCCAGTGGCCAACGCACAGGGTCTGATGTTTAGTGCCTTGTGGGTTGCCTATCGCCACTTCGATTACACCATTGTGTTGTGCCAGTTGTTTTTCGTAGGTCAGGTATGTCTATTCTTTATTTTGAGTGACCACTGCACACTCCTAATTGGCATTTTCAGATTGTAAAACAAAGAGAAATATGTTCCTCAAACTTCTTTGGTTAGAATCAGTAGTTTCGGTGCTTTTCTAATTTCATTGATTACCGCTGATGGCAGTAGCATCTTAGGCTGCCAGCTCTACAGATTATATAGTAACAATGCATGGTAGATCGGCAAACTAGGTCCATCCCTCTCTCTCGGTTGTGAGATTTTTTCCAAGAGTTGCTCTGCTCTAGGTTGCTCTCCTATGGCATGCTCTGTTTCAGTTTAGTTAGAACACTAGATCGTGTACTCCAGGAGCCCAACCACACACATATACGGCTTGATTGATTTCTTTATATACTAGCAGCAGTACGTGTATGTGCGTGTCTCCTTGTCTTCCTTCTCTCCATGGATTGATTGGTCCCCTTACTTGTTTTCTTTGAATCGAAGCAACAGGAATCCTCCATGGATGAGGACGACCACCGGTACCTACACAATGATGTCGACGCCCTGCACATGGCCGAGCTGGACGGAACAACGATGCCTTGGTCGCTCGCCGTGGTCACGGGTGGCCACCTCCGTTGCTCCCCATTCGATCTGGCGATTGCATGGTATTTCGAAGAACTCTTTTAATGGGGCATTGTATGATGTGCTATGGAAGTAAAGGATTAAGTTTGAGGCCTTCCCTTATAATCTAGGGAAAAAAATCATTGTTATGCATTATTCTTAGTGGCAATGCTTCTGCAAATCAACTTATTCTAGATGCTGGTGTCGTAATGGTGGTTCACTTGGATAATTCTATATTTTTTAGAAAGAATAAAAAGATTTTATGGATCTGTTATGAACTACTCCCTCCGTAAACTTATAAATTAATCTTGAGTTTGCTGAGGTACTCTCTTGATCTATTAATTGCATTGCTGGTCTACAGAAAGCTGCCAGGCCAGGCACAAGCAGAGAGCTCCGTATCACTGATCCATAAGAAGCTGGTGATGGAAAATCTCAGTGGTGAGCCATTTGAGGTATTATCGACCAACACATGTCTAGCATTTTACATATCCCTTTTCTGTAATAAGAAATGGTATTTCCTTCTGAGAGAGACGTGTGCAAGTCGGCTCATTAAGAAACTAGAATTTCTGGAATGGCAGAAAACATAAATTTGTTTGACATATAATTTCTTATTCTACATCCACAATCTCATATTCCAAGCTTTTATGTCGTATTTCAAGCTTGTAAGGATATGTACACCTGAAACTTTTTTTTGGGATATACTCCCAGACTTCTTAAATTGGTGTACACCTTTTCCTTGAACCATGTACACCTTCTTGCAGCAAATGTCTGTTTTCTATTTCCTCCTTCCTTTATCCTAGGAAAAAGATAAAACATTCTGTCTCTGCTAATATTAGCGCACCCTTTTTTTGTCCGGGCTCTATGCTAATAATGCTAGATTTAAGTATGATGTTTTATTTGTAAATGTTTGACTGCCTGCTTTCATATGAACGACTGGCTGCTTGCTAGATTGGTGTTTGTTTGCTTTGAACCGGGTTATTGTATAGATATTCATGGCTGCCTGTATTAGAATGATTCAGTAGGAGATTGTTTATTTTCTCCATGGGAATACTACCTGCTAGCATGTATACATTTTATTTGATGCATCGCTATATTGATAGTACACTAGGTACCTCCTGAAGTACTGGAGTGTTCACCTTGCATAGTTGGATGGTTTAGGTGTATGGCTTAGAATCAAACTGAATTGTGATGATTTTAAGATGATGGATGGGTATTCACATGATAGATGACCATGGCTAAAAAATTAAGTAAATGTACAACTGTTGTATATGTTTGGATTAGGACGACAAATGCAGAACGTCTATAGATATGTATGCTAGCAAGTGTGATTGGTGATGGCTATGAGGTGTCTGCACTTGGGTACTGTTGTTTTATGGGAGCTGATATGTTATAAAATCAAGCAGTTATTTTAGACTGTTGTTTTATGGCAGCGGCACTGGAAGCTCGAGGCTCCAGTACCCCTTCTGGTAGCACTGGGCTGCCTTCCTGAAGCAGCATCGGCTAAGCTCCCGACACTGATTCTAAGTTCGACCATGCCGAGGAAGCACTGGACCTTCATCCTTGCGTCTGTGCACCTCTGGGAAGGAGACGACCCGAGGTAAGGCGCCTTCATCTTTGTTTGTTTCTTATATTGGAGATGCCCTGTTCTAATGGTAATAGATGATATTTCTGTGGTTAGATGTCAGGGCATGTTCAGAATCCTTTTTTGGGTGTAAGTACCATATGGGGTTCCTTGGCAATCCTTCAGGATTTTGCTATTCCTGTAGTTGTTTGTCTGGACTCTGGAGAGGCATGTACATATGCAGATTGCCTGGGATTAAGGATAACCGACATTGATAGAATATTCTGTGTATATCTGGTAATAGTAAAGTCACAACAATGTTAGTCATATTATACAGTTCATTTCAGAAGGTTAACTTATGAAACGGGACGAAGGGCCTCAAGCGGTTAACACCACTTCACTGGAAAGTGGAATGGTGTGTTCTGAAGTTTATTTTGTGCCGAGTTTGATGTGCCTAAATTGTAATCTGTGATATGTACTTTGATTGGAAAATTCACGAGGTTAAAGATTTGCATTGCTTTTGGTGTTGAACCGTGCATTGATTACATACTTCAGGGCGTGCTTCTTACCGATTTAGCATTACCTGCTTGACAAAAGGTTAGGACCGGCACCCTCGCGCCAAGGCGCGTTGCCGATCTAGTGACACATTATAGTTCAGTTGATGAAATGCTAGACAAGTATCTTGTATACCTAAATAGTTGGCATATCACCCTGCATTGGAAAGACCAGGGCCGGCCCTGATGGGGGCAGGGGGGGCGGCCGCCCCGGGCCCCCAATATCTTGGGGCCCCCTCCTACCTGGCCCTGCATACATACGTACGTTAGTGATCTGGACCTTGCTGGGTGAGGCGAAGAAAAATGCAAACTGGGCTTCGTGGAATCGTGCAAGTACGTGCATTGGCATCCTAACCGTACATTACACACGTATCGATCCATCCGATGGATCTAGGTTTGCGTATGGATTGCGGCCCTCGTCTCTGTCTCCACTAATCGCGATTTGTAAAGTCGCGTGAGCCACCGAGCGCCAAGCGCTGATTTCAAATAAGGTAGATTATCTCTTTGGTCTTATCTTCTGCCCTAGAATTTTTCCATAAGACTTTGTGTCAAGTTTTTAATTAATACTTGTCTCTTCTAAATTTCAGATCTACTATGTCCGGTGGTGAGAAAAAAGAGATGAGAAAATAATTTGATGACTTGATAGTATCATAGAGATCGTTGTGGATGAGCAAACTAATGCCAATCAAGAGACGATGACCATATAGAAGTCAATGTTGACATCATGGAATATTTGAAGAAAATTCTAAGGTAATCTATAAATGTTCTTCGTAACATTTCATGTATGAAGAAAATATTTGATATACTTATTATTTCATCTATCTCTATATATACTATCTGTTTTTAGGGTACTATATATACTATCTAAAAGAATGAGGTTCTGCATTACGATTGTCCTTTGTTTTTCTACGTCCTCGCACCTGTTTTTGTTTATCTCTCTCCCATCCTTGATTATTTTCCCACAAATTTTGCTGGAAAAAAAATCTCAACTGTCCCAATGTTTTATTAACTTATTACCATCTCTACTAATTATAAATAACGCAATGTTCCATCTTAAGTTTATCCTTAGTCCAACCTCCCTATGCCTCCTCCTTATTTTAAATTTTTTTTCTTTCATATTTGGCTTTTCCCACAAATTTTTCTCAAAACCGCCTCAACTAACCCATGTTTTATTGACTTACTGTTTGGTAAGCTAATAAGTGTCTTCCTTGAAATGCAAAAAAAATTATCTAGTATGCTAATAAAAGGGCCCCGGATTTCAGTTTCGCCCCGGGCCCCCGAAATCTCAGGACCGGCCCTGGGAAAGACCCACCTTAAACATCCATTATGCATGTTAGTTATTTTCAGTATCTACAACTATACAATAACCAAATACAATACTGTAAGTTTTATGTATTTTAGTTTTGGTTTTCATATTATTAATCCAAGCACTAATATTTTATATAACCAAAATATTTTGAAATAATTGCCGCCAATTCAAGCAGTGCGGGATATCATCTCTAGTTTTCACAACAACACTAACACAAAAATCAACATTGTTTAAACAACCGAGGAACAACATATGACCCAACATAGGCACAATTTTGAACTAAATTTGGTTCGTGCGTAAGTGCTTATGAAAATTTAGATGTCCATATGACACCACAGTTAGGAGTAGCTTGGATTACTTTTCATGGAGCTCCTCCTTGAATGCTAGCAGCGGGCAAATTCCCGTGATGTGCTTGAACCCATCGGTCCCCACGACGGCACGCATTACGCCCGGCAGTGATATGAACGCCAGGCAGGCATCCATCAGCCGCCGGCAGTAGTGCCGATCAGCCAGTGCCATTGTACTTGTGACGGTCTTCACGTCGATGCGTCTGGACAGCTTCTCTTCGCACATCACCTTCAGCCTGTCAAGCCCGTACAGATCTGCGGCGACTAGCAAATGCTGCATGGCGGCCGCGGTGTTACCTTACCGGTCATCGCACGGTGGCAACGAATCCGTGTAGATGAAGTGAAGGAGCATCTCGAAGATGGCCGGCTCAACATCGCCAATCTCTATGTGCTTCGTATCCTTCTCCGTCATCGAACCGAAAAGCTGTGCGTCAAAGACCGGCGACCGCGCGGCGAGCATGAACTTGTGCGCGGTGAACACCCGGCCGCCGACGTCGAGCGCGACGTCGGCGCCTTTCCCGGCCCTGAGGGCGCGCTCGAGCTGGCCCGACATCTCCGGAGGCGGAACCACGATAAGATCCCTCGTCGACTCCGTGCGCGATTCCTGTACGACGGTGACGATACACCTTATGGTCAAGACGTCAGCGTTGGACGGTGATTTCAGCTTGGATTTCTCGACGAATTCCAGGAAGCCGAGTCCAGAGCTCCCTGGGTGAAAGTGTTGTCGTGGACACCCAGTCTGGTTGCTTGGGCCATGTCCTCTTTCTTCTGGATGGTGACCTTTGTCCTCACGCCATCAGCTGGTGGGTTGACGCAGTTGAGGAACGCCGACGTGTAGCCGGCGTTTTCCTCTTTGTTTCCGTCCGGGTAGAAGCTGATGCACCAGTCGTAACCGCCGGCGCTAAACGTGCTGGAGCTCACGTATTTGCCGACGCCGAGGCCGTCCAGCAGCGGGTGGTTGTGCACCTCGAAGTCGTGCGTCGCGGTGACGCTGTTCGTCACGCATCTCGACGACGTCTCGGCCGGCCGCACGGAGCTCGGGATGAAGTTGCCCATGCCGAAGGCGAAAAGTGATGCCTCCGCGGGGAGAATCACGGGATATTTATAGCACAATGACGCGATGTTTATAATTCCTTGATAACCGCTCGTGTGTCCTGCTAATATGCAGTTCCTTTCGATACAGGTAGTATCAAAGCTGTCCTTGCTTGAGAAGTCCATCGCTGCACGCAGTGGCATCTGCACGCAGCGCATCGACGGCGCTAGCAACTTCGCGATTTGAATCAGGGAAGCGTGCTAGTTAGAGTATAGCTGATGCTTTGTGACTTATATGCGTATTTGAAGAACCCGCGGATGTGACCGCGATCGACACAAGGAAGGTCGCGATACTCGCCTCGAGCGAGGGCGAATCGGCCGGGACATGTAAGCGAGAGACGAGAAAGCGCATCCGCTTGCGTAGGAGCTCTTCTTGGCAGCGCCGCCGCCCGCCGGCTGATCTCCGGTACGGCCATCCTCGTCTTTGTCGAGTCGGATCCGGCGTCGCCTTGTGTACTCTCTCCCCACACTGCGGTTAGCGCCTCGATGCGTGCGAGGCGGATCAAGCAGCGCCTGCGGCCACTCCGGCGGCCGTGCTAACCGCCGCCAGCTGCGACTCGCGACAAACTCCTCGGCGGCGACCTTCTTTGCTCGCCCGCGCCATGGCGCCACAGTACCTGCCCGGCATCTCTTGCACAAAAGGCGGCAGCATCTCTCAAACATCCATGGCGCGCCCGCCTCCTTGCCGTGCCCTTCTTGCGACTCGTCCTTCCGCCCCCCAGCGGTAGCGCCGATCGAGGCGCCCATGGCGCGCTCAACTCCACTCCACTTGATATTGTCGCCTCGGCCTTCCACCGCCGTCCCTTGCGGCGCTCGCTCCGGCAAGGCCCTGCGGCGGTATGCCGGAACTTTTAAGCATTAATTACCGATGAAGCTGCGAGGCGGCGTGCACTAGCGTCCTAGCAATGGCCAGCGGCGGAAAAAGCAAACGAGTGTGTCGAGCAGCGGCTTCCACGGGCGGCGTGGACCTTTGTATTCACGTGTATGGACCGATGTATGGAAGCGGGCGTGGCTCGCCATACGTCGATCCCGTCGCGATGCGCATCGCGATCATGCGGCGCATGAAAGTGATGGAACGAACGCGCGCTGACCAACGAGCGCGTGTGGCGCGATTCGCGCAATACGGCGTCGGAACGTCGCGACGCGACATCAGCCGATAATGCGATGGCGGCAACGCGTCAGCGAAGCTGCAATCGCGAACGTCGAAATCGCTGCGCGCGCGCGGCAGCTTTTTTGCATTTCGACAGAGTTTTAACGCGCGCATCACCTCGCCTGGACGTGCGGTCGGATAGCTGCGTTCAGCTGCCGCTGCGTCCAGGACGTCCGCTCTCGTCCTTGCTTGCCTTATACTTGAGTCAATTACACCATCGGTGCTTCAACTTGGCGTGGAAAGTCACTTTAGTGCTAAAACTTGCAGTGTACATTGAACCGGTGCAACGAGTTGGCTTAGACGTGCAAATACGGTGCAAAATGTAGCTGAATATGCCCACAAGGCTGACTAGGCGTGACAGCATGGCATGGATCCACTGTAAGCTACGAAAAGTTGGAGACTTGTGGCCTGCTTTTTTGCGAAAACATCCTCAACAGTTTTCTGCTCACAAAAAAGCCCCCGACGTGGGTAAAAGTAATTAGTTGTCTCAGCATCCTAGATACATTATATGAGAAAAACAAAATCAGTCAACTGTGGACTCGAACCGAAGACCTGTTGGGACAGGGCGTGCGCAACTAGGCACTCAGCCTAAGGAATTCATTAGCTCATATGAATACATATCTTTTATAACATTTCCGTTAAATAATGTAAATTAAGAACTTCTATACAAGTTTAAACAGATGGCTTAGGGACTCGAACTAGCGACCACATAAACACCTGCAACCGATCCTTCCACTCCAATTAAAAAAATTCATATAATTTCATAAAATATTCACTTAAGAAATATACAAATATTTGTGTAAGTCATTAAAACAAGTTCGTATATATTCAGATAAATTCTCATATAAATTAAAAAATCACAATTTGAATAAAATAGTAATCCTTTAGAAAAAATATGTTGCTTCAAGAAGTTGTTTTAATAAAGATTATGTGTTTTCTAAAAAACATGTATTATAACACATGAATAGAAATACAAATTATACTGGTGTGTTATATCAGTGTGTTATCAATATTATACATACTAATGAAATAACTTACTTAAAAATGGTCATGTATTATTTTGAAATTTTCATGTACTTATTTTATGAATTATAAACATGTTTAATTAAAGTGTACAAATATTTCTTAAATTATAATTCATAAATATTGTTTTTAATTATTGATACGTTTAAATAATTATACACATAATTTTATAACTCATAAGTATGTCGTTTAAAATAATTTTTGTATACTAATAAAATATTCATAATTTAGAAAATAAAATCTTGATATGAATATTCAACAGTAGTAATACTTAAGTTATGTAAAAAAATGAATATAGGCCACAAGTGAAAATTATACATAAGTTGATGGTCATAAATATTACGTAAATGTTTGTATTCATTATTTTGTATAATTTAAATATGAGCCACGCCTGTACAGAAATGTTCGTATTCATTGAACATTTTGAATGCTTTTATTTACTAATCATAAGTTTTTACGTATAATATTTATAGCATACAAATATTTGAACATTGCTTTATTGCTTACTACATGTATTTTGCAAATATCTTAAGAAAATAGCGCGTACAATGGGCCGCACTAACTGCTGTCCATGCCCAGTGAGCGTACTTGTTATAACATATTTAGGCTAGCTACCAGTATGGCTTGTCTAAAAAAAAAGCTATCCAGTATGGCAATGGTAAATGTTGGGGCTGATCGTGGCTAGTACCTTCAGTGTGCACATTGTAGTTCTCGCGTTCAAGACATAGCATGACTAATTTTTATGATCATATACACTTTGTACTGATAGACAGGACCCACCTTGCTGCGGCTTTCTCGTGATAAAAAAATTTCCGAGGATATTTTCGCAAAATTTACAGGCCACATGCCCTGCATCTTCTGTCCTGACAGCGGCCCTGTGCCACGCTGGCATGCCTACTCAGCCTTGCAGCGTATTTAACTCTGATTTGCACCGTATTTACATAAAGAAGCCAAGTTGTTGCACCGATTCAATGTACACCACAAGTTTTAGCACTAAAGTGATTTTTTGCGTCAAGTTCAAGTACCAGTGGTGTAATTGACTCTTCGGCGACGGGCATCGCACATTTGGTATACAAATCCTGTGCTAGTTCTTTCCTTTTTTGCTTTCTTCCGGATACTTTGTTATTCCCTTTATTAAACAGATGAAATCACTAGTTTTTTGTTGTTGTTGCTGTTGAGACAAACTGAAATCGCTAGTTTCATTAGGGCATCTACAATGGAGAGGCGCCTGTGTGGGCGCTTAGAACATTATTTTTTTTAAAGAAGAAGCATCGATGGAGGAGTCTGTTGGGGCGGGATCCGACTTGCCTGCTCCCTTCCCATGCTTTCATCCGTGCTCCCACTTCATCCTACGGCTGTTCTTTTTTATTTTTTTTCTTTCTAATCTAATCATCTCCCCCCTTGATTTTAAGGGGGTGGGGCCGAGTCTTATTTTGTTTCAATCAAATCAAGCCACGTACGCGGGAGCACGGATGAGAGCACGCGCAGGGAGCAGGCAAGTCTCGTCAACGGACGACGCATGAGCGCCTATTTGAGTGCTACCGTAGTCAGCGGAGGATTTTTAGCGCTCGTTAGAAAGGGCCATGCAAGCGAAAAGGAGACCATGCGCCCGACGACTGCCTTGGCATCAATGCCAGGTAGAATCCTGGGATCGATCGGGATTTAATCAAAACGGACAGGAAATAGCGCCTGCGTTGTAGATGCCCTTAGCAGCCTAATAATAATCACTATTTATTGGGCCGGACACGGCCCATTTGTTATTTAGATCGCTTCGTTCGGATCGGCGGATCTCGCGAGATTTGGTCGGTGGTTGTCTTTGGTGGATTCGCTCGGATCTGGTCTTTGTTCGTCGTTGTTCATGTGTCTTCAAGTTGGATCCTTCTGATTTAAAATTATCTTCATCGGCGGCGGTTGCTATTCTGAGGCATTGGTCGTATGGGACCTTAGCACGACGACTTCTCGATTGTCTGCTACAACAAATTGTTCCCGGCTCCGGCGAGGGAGGGCGATGACGGTGGAGCGCCTTGGGCTCACTTCAGTGATTGTAGTCGTCGCTATGTGGTCTATGAATCTGGATGTAATTTTTATTATTTTTGATGTTTGTTGTACTGTCATGATTGAAGATGAATAGATCGATAGTTTCCACAAAAAGAAAAAAAAGATCGCTTCGCTGATGCTCTGTTTTTTCCTCGTGTCTTTTGCTTTCCTTATTATCATTTCATTCGAAAGTAATTTTGTATTGTTAAAAATTACTCCATCCGTCCCATAATATAAAAGCATTTTTGACAAAGGGAGTAATGTTTTATGAGATGAAGAAATAAAAACAGCAGACAAAAATTTGACAGAGGGAGTGAGCCTAGCTCAACTGGTTGGGGGAGTGGATGTACAAACCCAACACCTGGGTTCAATTCCTCATACAGGCAAATTGAGGTTGCTATTTATTCTTGAGGACCAGGCTTTCCTGGTACTCACGCATTAGCGCTTGCTCGCGTTGCCTGGGGGGGGGGAGGGGGCGACTCGGGCGCCCCAACCGCCACCGCCCTCGACCTTCCTCCTTTTCCTTCTTCCCTGCCGCCGCCGGAGGAGGCCGGCGAGCTTCGCTCGCCCGGCAGATGGCGGACAATGGGCCCTCCTCCTTTCTTCACGAGGGGATCCTCTGGCCGATATGCGTCGGCGTCCCTGGGCGTACGGCATGGAGGCGGAGTTGGCGCGCTCGTGCGGCGGCCCGATTGGATCCCAGCGACGCTGAGGGGGCTGGCGACGGCGGATCTCGGGTTTCCCACCCCAGATCGGTTCTCCTTCGTGTGGTCGGGCTCGGGCATCGTCCGTCGGCCCTAAGCGGTGGTGGGCGCTCGCGCCGGTTGTCCTTCTTCACCGATGTGATTGGGGGCGGCCGAAGGCGTTAGCGTGATGCCGGATCTGAGCACGGTGGTGGCGCCGACCCTTCAGGGATGATGGCCAGGTGGTGGGTCCTTGTGGCGGCAAATCTTGGGATCCCTCTCCCGGGGACGTCGTAGTACGCGGCGACTCATGCACGAGAGATGGAGTTTCTTCGAACAGATGTGGGTGAAAACTTGCTTTCGGCTATTGCCAAGGCCGGCGGTGGCGGCGATGTCTGCGTTGTCCCCTTCTTGAAGGCATCGCCGTGGAGAAGTTCAAGGCCACTCTCTGCTACCTTCGGGGGAAACCCTAGATCAATTGATCGGATGACAGCGGCGCTCTGGTGTCGTTTTCCCCTTGGGGGCGTCATTCATGGTGATACACACGGACTCGGGGAACAGAGGACGGCTTCTTTGGTGGAGCGGTACTTCATCTTACACATTGATGACGTACGGCGGATCTCGGCGGCGTGGCGCTGTGGAGATTCGATGTCCGATGCGAGGAGATAGACTCTTGCAGGAGGAGGATGCTGTCTGGCGACATGGTGGCGTTGATGGCAGAGAGGCATGGCAAGGTCGATGCATTAGTTTCTCCTCTAAAGGTGGATTGATGGAAGATGACGGCGACGACACAGAGAGTGCGTCGGACCAGTTTGTGCCCCCAACCCAATATGTGGCTTGGTTGGGGCCTCTGTCTTTAGATGTTAAGCATTTGTGCGATGTCTGATTGGTATTAGGCTCGGACTATCGGCACCCCTTCATCAGGTGGATACGAGTAGCGACAATTGTTGCTAAGATGATGACTTCAGACTATCTAATGTACTACTTTGTAAGGTCTTTGTGAATAATTAATAAAATGATTGCATGCATCGTCCAGATGCAGAGGCCAGGGGTAGTCCTCCTTTTCTAAATTTTTTAAAAACACAAAAATTTAATTGCGCATGGCCAACGGAATGCAATTGTAGCTACTGGCAAATATTTTTGGAAACAATAATAATCACATGGGCATGACCGACCGACATGCAAATGCATGTGGACTATGTGTATCCAATCGGATGGCAATATTCTTTATAAAAAAGAAAAACACTTAAGTTGCACATGGACAACGGACATGCAATTGCACGTGGTCGACGAACATGCAACCACGTGCAGACCGACGTACATGCTGGCAGTATGTTTGAAAAAAAAAGTTATGTTGCACACTAATCACGGACATGCAATTGCGCATGGCCAGCAAACATGCAACTAAAATTGTTGTCAGCATCCTCGGGAGCTGCCGGAGGCACAAACCACAACCTACAACCTATGTCGTTGTAGCTCGGGGGTGCACATGCAGTCTCTCTAGTTGTTGACGTATTGCACCATTTGCAATTACAACTCGAGGGGTGGACACACAACCGCTAGCCCACCCTCGACAAAACACCACTAAGTGGTAGTCGCGTTGAAGAATGCACTTGCAGTAGAGGCTTGTGGAAAAACGGACGTCTAGACTGATGGGTACCTCGTTGGATGGAAAAATGAGTCTAGACCGCTCAGTCCTAACCGATGCGGGTTGTTCGAGGGTCAGTGTTGGACATGCCCTAATCAAAAGAATACCCGGTGTATGTGTTTACTTCATGTATAATATAGTAAAGCTGCTTCACACTTCGTGTATTAGATCCACAAAGAGCATGTTTGGTTATTTGCATCAACTCCAATCAGGTCCATTGGATGTAGCCTTTTTAATTTTCGGCTAGTTCGGTTATGTGCAAACGCTGTTGGACCTCCATGACATAGTGATGAAAGCACCTCTACGCCTGGCTCTAGAGGAATGCTCAAATGAACCGTTTCTCCAGAGCCAGGTCCGAGCGATGTGAGGGGGCTTATGTGGGTGATTGCAGCTGCATGCGCGGGGACACGCGGTACAAGACGCTTTGGTTCCCGAAGCGGCCGTAACTCCCCTCACCCTCCTCCTACCGTTCACTCCCCCCTTCTTCCACCGCTTCACTCTCCCCTCCTCGCACTGCCCACTCTCCCATCTGTCCACTCTCAACGGTTGTGTCCACAAGATCTGCATATCGAGCATCGGTGGCATACATTAGAGGCAAGCTCCGGATTGTCTGCAAGCATCAGCTTCGCCCTCCTGCATGTCAATGGCGATATGTCCTCTATCTCCTCTGTAGCATTGATTTTCTTGCAGCCGCAATTTGATTTATTGTCAATAGAGCATTCGATTGAAGGTTAGGCTTTGATTTGGGACCGATTGAATCGATTCCGATTATGGATTCTAGTTTTTTTCACACAAAGGGGGAACAAATTTCAACGGTTAGAACAAACCCTTCAATCGATTCAGCAGCACTTCGGATATAGCATAGCCGCGGCAGGGTTTGAGGAGCATGGCTTGCAGGCACGCAGACCACGTGTAGGTTGATGGTAAATCGAACTTTCACGTTTGCCGTCATGCACCTCAAGGGGCATTGTAGAGTAGCCAGACTGAGGAACCCTCGCCACCATCTCCAGTGCCTGGTGCTCCTTGTCGTCATCGTAGTTGTCCAAAACAATCTTGTTCATATGTGTTATACGTTTTGATTGGAGCACCAGTTCACATCTATATGTTCAATGTAGATTGAGAAGCTCGTCGTGGGAGGCAACGACAAGGCTGGCAAGGAGGTCATCTCGAGCATGAAGGGCAAGGAGGTTGCCTCTGATATGAAGGGGAAGGAGATCGCCTTGGGCAAGAAGGGCAAGCTAGTGCTGCAGAACGGCGGCCCCCGAAGAGGGTTAAGAAATACAGCCATTACCATAATCTCAGCCAAACACATTTATGCAAGACCGTCTTTGGGCCTAAATTGGAGTATCTGCAGATGTCCCTTGCCTTCAGCAAACACATCGTCCCCGTCCCAGAGTGTTCAGGTTGAGGACGAAGAACGACCGCTCCTAGAAGGTCACTGTCCAGATGATTGGCGGCAGGCCCACCTTGATCAGGGTTGGGTCGGCTTCTGTGTAACTCAAGCGGTCAGGATCGGGTGTCTTTTGACCTTCAAGTTGGTGAGTCCCGTGAACTTGCAGGTGATCATCTTCAACGTCGAGTGTGTTGAGGTGGTGGCAAAGTGCGGGCCGCACTACAAATCATTTGACATGGATGCCGAGGAGGGTGCTTAGGGTGTTATCTCATACGATCTTATCTAAAACTTGTTTGTAGACTTTGTGGTATACTGTTATGAACCAACCAGTTAGTACTGCTATGACAACGTATGGTTATGGTTTATCGTGTGCAAACGGTTGATGTTGTGACTATATATTATGTTGTTGTGTCTCTCTGTCTGTATGCTGGTAACCTCATCACTTCTAGAAGAGGTTACCATAACACATGTGTTATATGTAACCAAACAATAACACTTTCATCTCAAAAGAACATGGAGGAAACAAAACACTGTTGTCTATGTTGCCGCTCAGCTAGCTGGAGCGGATGCAGGCAAATGAATTATGTGCAAAACATAGGTTTTGAACTATATTCACTCAGTCAGGCTGAATAGCGCTACCGATGCAAAGTGACAAAAATAGATGCAGGTAACCAAACATGCCCAAACTAATTCATAAGAAACAATTGATTCCCGTCTTCCGGGCATTGACACCACCTTGCTCCGTTAGTAGTGATGACTAAATTACAAAAAAAGAGAGAAGAAAAACTCGCCAAAATTAGAATGCTACACGAGGGCTAGATGATGTTTGGATCGATCGGTCCATATAACAATAATAGTTGTCGCAAAAGAAATTGGAATTATTTTTACAAATAAACTAGTACATAAATAAATGGATTAACATTTGACCAGAAATTGATCGAACCACAATAGAAATTAAAGATTTATTTTGATGAAAGAATAAAAATCAATTCCATGATTTTTTTTGGGGGGTTCTAGATTACTTCGTCCCCGCGGCAGGTACCTCCTTGTCCCCCGATTCTAGCTTTGCCATGCAGCGTGTGAACCCGTTTGTTAACCAGACAATTGCCGCTATTCTCGGCGCAGAAAGAAACTCCACACAAGCATCTTTGAGCCCCTCGCAGAAGTTCTGATCTGCAACTGCCAATGTACTTGTAACGGTCTGCACGTTGATGCTTTTGGATAGCTTCTCCTCACACATCACCTTAAGCCTGTCCAGCCTATACCGGTGTGCTGCGACTAGCAAGTGCTGCATGGTAGCAGCATCGTAACCTTCCTCGTTACATGGGGGCAGCGAATCCGTGTAGATGAAGTGAAGAAGCATCTCGAAGATGGCCGGCTCCATGTCGGGAACCTCTATGCACCGCGTGTCCTTATCCGCCATCGGGCCAAAGAACTGAGCATCGAAAATCGGCGATTGCGCAGCCAGCATGAACGTATGCGCGCTCAACTCCCTGCCACCCACGAGGAACGTGACGTCGGTGCCCTTCCCGTCTTTAAGGGTGCGCTCGAGGCGGCCGGACCGCTCCGGCGGAGGAACCACGACGAGATTCCTTGGGCATTCCTCCGGGGGTGGTTCTATGATCACGGTGAGAACGCACCTTATTGTCAGTAGGCGAGGGCACGATTTTAGCTTCGATTTCTCGACGAAAACACCAAAGTAAACCTTTTCCGGAGAAAAGATTCTCTCCACCGCGTCCGGGGTGGTCAGCAATCCCACTTTCCCTCCCTTATCCAGCAAGGTTATGGTGAGCTTTGCCCTCACATCCTTCGTCAATGAGCTGAGACAAAACAAGAATACTAACGCTTTTTCAGAGTCCTTGGTGTGTCCGTCCGGGTAGAACCTGATATTCCAATCGTAGCCGCCGACCCTGAACGTGCTGGAGGTGATGTACGTGCCCATGCCCTCAAGCAGAGGGTAGTTGGTCACCTCGAAATCATGTGTCGCGCCCTCCGTGACGCACCTCGACCAAGTCTCCCGTAGTTGGAGGCCTTCGCCGTGGCCAACGGCAGCGGCCCCGTTCTGAGCCATGGCAGACGAGAACGCAGCAACGCAGGCGTTCCTGGTAGAGTATCGATCAAGTTTCTCTGTTCCGTGAGTCAATGGATATATGCGTGGAGGATTGTTGCTCGTACCGTAACATGTTTCCTTTTCTCAAGTCATTAGGTGTGCCGTAACCTTCTCCAACTCGCTTTGCTTTTGCATCCCGCGATGGGTGTTGTTGGACTTGGACAGGTCTCGGAGCTTTAGTTTAGTACACGATTGCTTACATGATTTTCCCTGATTTCTGGATGGTCTAAAGCCAATGAAGCAATATACTTCCTCTGTTCCAGAATATAAGGTGCATCAGCTTTCGTGCAAGTTAAACGATTCTATGGTTGACCAAGATTATAGAAGAATATAACAACATCTCCGATACCTAATAGTTAAAATATGAAAATACTGGATCAAATGATATAAACTTGGTATTGTAAATATTAAATTCTGATAATAGAAACTTGGTAAAATAAATAGTCTCCTCGCATAAAAACAACACTCATTATCCTGAATCCTCGTCGCGTCCTCAGGCTGTCTACTAATAAATGGTGCGAGGTCTAGGTTCAGTTCATCTTCCACAAGCATATCGTGATGGGGAGGGGCTGAGACTACTTCTGCAAGAAGCACAAGATCTTCCCCGGCGAGCTACTTGTCCTGAGGCTATCGCCTATTGATCCTGTGCTTCAACGTGCAGATCTACAGCACCTCTGTTGGCATCTGCGTCGTTATTCCGGCGCCCTGAATCCAGCCCAGGAGGACGAGCACGCCTGCGTACAGTCCATGCGGAGCAGCGCCTGTGGCTACCACGAATTCAGCTATGCGGCAACCCACAGGGGAGATTTAATTATTTTTCCCTTTTTAATTCAGCTCTTCGTCGGCCGCTGGCAGTTCCTAGTAATCCTTTTTGAAAAGTGCATAGATCTAGAGTAGTTCTAACCTAATTAAATACTTATTTTGCAAGCACGTCCTTATGATCTAATCTACAAGAACTACTTCAAGTATTGATGAATGCTAGCGGTCCAGCTAGCACTACTTCGGACAACAATCAATGTTCGACCGATGTTTCTTTATTTGGTTCGGTCCTCCACGATCATCGCCGTCCAGGTTTTATTTTTCTTAGCTATTTGTTTAGCACTTAAAATTATTACAAAGAATATTTTATGTGGGTTCGTACTACACTTTTTTGCAGAGATATTCTACCGACGTTTGTACGTCACGACGGTCTGGCCTGCCTCTCGCCATCGTAAGGATTGACCGACCTTTGTTGATGTCGTCATGCCACAATGCCAAGCGCGTTTGGGGCTGGCTTCGCGTGTGGTACGTAGCGCTGGGTCCTGAGGAGTACGCATGCCTAGGACAGCCAGTACCACGAAGATCTGAGGACACTCTGCACGGACGGTAGCGTCATCAGAGGGGTGTTCTTTTCTTTTCTCTTTATGATTTTTCCTTTTTTTAATTCAGCACATATGGTCATTACCATCCATCAGTGGTGTTTTCGGCCGCGTGCGTACACGAGCATCAAGTGCTGGTTTTTGCACCATCGCCTTTGAAGTCTAATTAAACAGTGCATACTAACTTTGCACTGACGTTTTGTTAGTGTATCCGGATTTTTGTCCGCGGTCTCACAAACGTCACATCTGCAACCAGATCCGCCCTATAAAATAGAGGCTATCACTCCTTCGCCACCGTTGAGCTCGGCCCCGGTTATTTTTCCCTTTTACCTTGTGTGAACTCAATTATGCAAGTGTATATAATTCAAATATTATTATTATTTCTTGCTTGCACCGTTTTATATGTTCAGGTAATCTACTTCGACCGTGTCACACAGTCACTTCGGCAAGCCGACGTCGTCGTCCCAATCGGCATATATCGGCTCGCGTGATCACCTTATTGGTCGAACTGGCATACCAACATGTTCGGGTGCCTCGGGGACTTCGGCATCGCTAAGAGAGCTCTACCTCATCGAGTGTTCGACACACGGGCCATATTTTTCTTATTACTTACTTTGCATAAATTATTAATTATGCAACGATTTTTAATTTATTATTATTACTACTATCTCCGGCTTGCACTGTTTTCTGCGCACAAGTAAATGCTTCAGGTTGGGCTGCGCCGTCAGCTCGGCTGGACCGGGGGCTTCGTCATCACTTCATTAACCCACACCGGGGACTTCGGCATCATACTGCCGGCCTGCTCCGTTGCCTCGGTCGGACTGGGGGTTCCACCTCGCCACATTGGCCATGCTATGTCGCCACTCCGGAGTGCCAAACTCCTTGCTCGGACACCTCGGGCTTGGGGGCTGGGACCTCGGCCATGCCGAGGACTGCGAACCTTGTCGGATCACAGATCAATGGGCGTCTTCGTCCCGCCACAAGCCTGAATCGCGTCATGAACACCGAGCACAATAACCAGCCAAGTCGCTTTCATGCTAAAAAAATTTCAGTTTTAAATTTTATTCGGTTCGACCAAGCATTATAATTTTTTGGCAAAAAGTTGTTTTTGAAAAACTTCCTTGTCAAAACTTTGTGTGTGACACACAAATTCAAATACCCCGTTTACTTGTGAGCTTCCTTTATGAAGCCTTTCCTCTTGCATATGATTATACTTGTATGGCTTCATTCCTTGTTCGTGTATTACGCCACAATATGCACCATGTTGACTTAAGTGTTCAGCATGCTGGGTTGTCTTGCTCCTGTGTTTACCCCTACGTTCCCGATTGTTCGGCTAGGGAGTAAAGGGAGCACCTCTGCGATTGTCATGATCGGGTCATCTGAGCTCGGACCTTAGACTGGGTGAAGTCGAAAGCTAGCGCTCTTATTGTTTTCAATCATGGTCGGCACACAACGGAACTCATGACTACAAAAAATCTATTGCACAAGTCTCATAGTAACAATGAGCAACCCAAGAAAGGTATCAGTGGGGGTACTATTTTCTTCGAAGATGCTTCTTACACTTCGTCAGTAATATAGCATAAGTTCCCTGAGCGCGCTTTGTCTATTACAGCCTTATGGCTTGATTGCCTGGTTATCGGAAACACCGTTGATATTCTCGACAGGTGGAGTACATAACACTTTTCGGCCCTTGACGGAAGAGGGAGAAGCCGACGGTCATTTAAGACGCATTTACAGTTCGGGTGTTATATGATATAAGTATTTTGGTACATACAAACATTATACATAAAATTCTTTTACCCAAGTCACTTGGGGGCTCTTAAATTAGTATGAGCCGTTTTTGTTAATCGCTGCACAGTCTTTTTCTACCACTCCTTTCTCGACTCAGGTGTATGATCAATAGCCGGGTACCCTGGTTTCTCTCTAAAGCCGCCCGCGTTTAGTTTGCTAAATTGGCCTGAGAAACACTCCGCCTTCGGGATAGGGAGGTTGAAGCCGAAGCCTAGGCCAGTTGAAGTCTAGAGATCTGATGTGTCATGTCAAAGCAAGACGAAAGTACAATTTTAAGACCAATTTCATATTGGCACCAAAACAGCTTGATTCAATCTAGACGTAAAGTTTTTTACGCATGTTTGTTGGCCCTTTTTTTGAGCTTATAACATCTTTCACCTATTTTATGCTTCAGGAAGCGGGACATTCTCTTGGTTGAGGTGTTCGGCGTGAAACTCTTTTCTAAAACTACAGTTCGACATCTTTCCTGCTGAACTCCACCTCGGTATTGTCAAAACATACATGACAGTTGAACTTGTTCCCAAGGATGTACGATCCTAGGGTCAGCCATTTTGCCCAACCCAATTCTCGGGGCTACTGCATTGACAATCCGATGCAGAAAATTCAAGTGCAATATAGTTTTCGAGGAGATTAAGATCCTCATGTTGGTCAGCCGCACCCAACTTGAGTCTCGAGGACTTTGCACACCGCCTTTTGTGTCCGAAGTATTCTGCCGAGCTAGGAGTTAATCCTCAGGCCGATTTTGTGAACCAACCTGAGTCTCAGGGGCTACTGGGATCAGCGATCTTATGTCATCCTTCAGGTGCATCTCGGTTTTAGACCGATACACACCTTAAGGGCTACTGGCTATATATCTCGGCAGAGAATAAATTGCACCAATCAAAAAAATTGACAAAAAATCGGCCCGTAGTCGGGTTGGTGCACCACCTCGGAAGCAGTCCAGCATAAATCTTGGGCGTCAGTGGCTGGCTCAGTAGAGGGCATTTCCGGCATTAAGCTCGGCTAAACTCCTTCAACTTTTTTGAACCAAGGTGATCTATGACACCTCGGATATAGTCCGGCGTTGGAGCTCGGATACAGTCCGGCATTGGAGCTTGGACATAGTCCGGCGTTGGAGCTCGGATACAGTCCGGTGCTGGAATTCGGATGTAGTTCGGCGTTGGAGCTCAGCTGTAACAATACTCTTTGGATACAGTCCGGCGGTGGAGCTCGGATACATTCCGGCGTTGGAGCTCGGAAGCGATCCGGCGTTGGTGCTCGGCTCCAAAAAATACCTCGAATGCAGTCCGGCGTTGGAGCTCGGACGTAAGAGGACACTGCCGCCCGGGAACAACTTCAAACCCGAGGTGTGGCATAAAAATACAAGGCATTGATAAAGGCCGGAAACTTAAAGGGGCTCCTCGGATACCCGACGTGTAAACTCTTCGGATGCACTTCGGCGATCCTCAAGATCGAAGATGAGAAGATTTGTTGAACCAGTTTTTCAAGACCGACGACCGAAGATGAAGAACAATTCGGAAGAATCGAGGAGCGTCCCCAACTTGAAGACCGGTTCAGGGGGCTACTGACGGTGTCCTAGACTAGGGGGTACTCACCATGTCGTCTCCCGACCAGCTGGATTGGGCCGAGGACCCCCCATGGAGGTTCACTCATGGGCCACTTCAGGAAGCCCATGGCGCATACAAGGAAGATCCCACGAGACTTGGCGCACAAGACGAGGACTCTCCTAAACCCTAGGCCTCTGGTGTGTTATATAAACCGAGGCCAGGCTAGTCAATGGACAATCTAATATTCATTACTACAATCTCGTGGTAGATACATGTACTCTGTACAACACCCATATCAATACAATCAAAAGCAGCATGTAGGGTATTATCTCCTCGAAAGAGCCTGAAGCTGGGTAAAATTCCGTGTCCATGTTACCATCGCTCCAAGACGCCTAGCTTAGGACCCCTACTATGAGATACGATGGATATAGAACTGACAGTCATCGTCAACCGCGCAGGGAGGGATGGCCGTGCACCACCTACGTCGATGGGCCCGGGAAGGACAGGGGAGCCCCTCAGTGGCAGCGCGGCGAGCTTGCTGATGGAGAGGGAAGGAGCAGGAGAGGAGGACGGGAGCGCGGCGGCGGCTACAAGAGCGAAGGAGAGGGGCGCTACCGTGAGTGCAGGCTAGCTGCTAGGGCTCTAAACCAATAGTGAGTCCTCCTCACACATACATGAAACCCAACCATCCACACAATGGCAATCACAGCCACACACGTGAAATGCCACGAATGTCGTCTGCGGGGCAGCTTAATTTTAGGCGGGCCACTCGTCTTTGACCGCGGAAGGACATCACCAGGCATCCCCGGCCCACGAATGCCAGGCCCCACAGTTCAGCCAGATAAGGCCAAAATCCCGAAGTGTATTTGTTTTTTACTATTCATTTCTTCAGACCTGATATTTATCTAACGGTCAAGAATCACTGGAGGCCCAGTCATATGGCTAGAAAGAATCGCATCAAGCTCGAGATCCGACGGCCCAAAGTTGTTGAGCTCTGAGAGAGCCCAATATCAGATGGGAATCTAACTACGGGATTTGTTTTTTACTATTCATTTCTTCAGACCTGATATTTATCTGACGATCAGGAATCACTGGAGGCCCAGTCAGATGGCTAGAATCGCATCAAGCTTGAGATCGGACGGCCCAAAGTTGCTGAGCTCTGACAGAGCCCAATATCAGATGGGAATCTAACTATGGGATTGCTCCGGATTGCTTAGGAGTGGTATATGTAGTATCCAGGACGGAAGCCTCGTAAGGAATGTGATGATTATTAAGGAGATATGTGATATTATGTGATCTGCGCCTGAAGTTATGTTTTTTTTGCCGGGGCCTGAAGTTATGTTCAAACACGAATTTTTGGAGACAAATGTACGTGCTCATCTCTCCCTAATAATAAAGCACGGATTGGGTCTCCGGGTTCACCGTCACAATACGCTTCTTCCCGTGAATTTACGCTTTCAGTTTGAATTTAAACCATACAAGTGAGGTGGTACTAAATTTCTAATGGTCCAAAATTCAATTTACGAACTCACACTGGTCGCTGCATTGGGCCTCGACGCGCCTGGGCCTCAGCCCATCAGACCCGTCCGATCTGAGGAGGCAAAAAATAGGAGCTGGCGTGGTAGATCGAACTCCCGACCTTAGGTACTAATACAAACCCAAGTCCATCTGAGTTAAATCATTGTTGTTTTATAGAAAAGACTATTTGTTAATTTATTAAATAGTCCCACCTCGCTTGCTTATACTGCATCGGAACAACTTATATACGTTTACTAGAAGAACACCTGTGCGTTGCAACGGGGCCACATTAACTTTAAGAGTTCAATATTAATATTCTCATACATATCAAGTGACATTGGTGACCTTTTTTATCATCAAATCCTCACACACACACACTCTCCCTCCCTCTTCCTCACTCTCTCCCCCCTATCCTTCTCTCTTTCTAACACACACACATATCCATCTTATTGGGTACGGGACCATAATCCATCTATTTCACACACACACGCTAGTGCGTAATAATATGGATTATGTGTATTATATTTGCCACCACAACCGAGGGAATTAATTTCATGTAAATCGGCCAGCCACAGCTCCAAGAATACACGGAGGAGGTGGCCCGGGTTGGTGTCGGCGCCGTCCGACGCGGGCCACGGGCCCGCTTCCAAGTGCGTCTGCGTGCCGGCCATCCATGCCGGGTCCTTCAAGTGCCGCTTCCACCGCACCAACTCCCAGGGCCACGGCCGCGGCCAGGGCCAGGGGAGCCGCGCTTCTTCGCCGCATTCACCGGCCGCGGCCAACGCGGTGCCGTGGCACCCGGCCTCGCCGTCCTCGTCCTCCGGCACCGTCGCGACCCAGTGACGCAGCCCAAGCATCGGCCTCGAGAATCAAGAACGCTCGACAACAGAGAGGGAAGGTAAGATCATATACATGTCATAAGAAAGGGAGTTTATTTACTGCTCCCTCGATGTATTGTTTCCTTTGTTTGGAGATTGATTACCATCCGTGAGTTAAGGTAAGGTTAATGTGATTGAGCGGTTTTTCTGAAAATCAAATATTTGTTTTCTAATTGTGTGATTTAAGGTAAGGTTAATTAATTTAGATTCGATCTTTAGAGATTGTTCGTGATTGATTCTACATTACTAAATAACTTGCACCAGTATGGAAAGTTCTGATCTGTTCAGATTTCTTTCATTGTGTGAGAGGGTGACGCGAAAATAAACCGATAAAGTGGGGGGAGGGACGAAAAAATCTATGAAAAAAAACCAGTGAAGGTGGGAGGAGGTACCAAAAAAACCATGGGAGGTGGGACGAAAAAAATCCTTGAAGCGAGACTACCAACTGCTTCAAGTGCCGCTTCCACCGCACCAACTCCTAGGGCCATGGCCGCGGCCAGGGCCAGGGAAGCCGCCCTTCTTCGCCCCCTTCACCGGTCGCGGCCAACGTGGTGCCGCGGCACCCAGCCTCGCCGTCCTCGTCCTCCTGCACCGTCGCGACCCAGTGATGCAGCCCAAGCATCGGCCTCGAGAATCGAGAACGCTCGACAACGGAGAGGGAAGGGAAGATAATATACATGTCATAAGAAAGGGAGTTTATTTACTGCTCCCTCGATGTATTGTTTCCTTTGTTTGGAGATTGATTACCATCCGTGAGTTAAGGTAAGGTTAATGTGATTGAGCGGTTTTTCTGAAAATCAAATATTTGTTTTCTAATTAATGTGATTGAGTGATTTAAGGTAAGGTTAAATAATTTAGATTTGATCTGTAGAGATTGTTCGTGATTAATTCTACATTACTAAATAACTTGCACCAGTATGGAAAGTTGTGATCTGTTCAGATTTCTTTCATTGTGTGAGAGGGTGACGCGAAAATAAACCGATGAAGTGGGGGAGGGGACGAAAAAAATCTATGAAAAAAACCAGTGAAGGTGGGAGTAGGTACCAAAAAAAAACCATTGGAGGTGGGACGAAAAAAAACCTGGAAGCGAGACTACCAACTGCTCCATTAGGAGTAGAGATAATTTGAGTCAATTAGCCTCCTGAAGAATCAATGGACAAAAAACATAAAAGAGGGAATCAATTTCGATATGGTTCAGGAAGGAAAGGAATAAAGAGGGCATAAATAAAGAGGGCATAAAAGGAAGGAAGGATATGGAAATATAATATGGGCCAATGGGAGAAACATGGAAACAAAAATCTTAGAATGTGTCACACAAGGAAGGAGATGGAAATTAATATCTCAAGGACCAATGAGGCGAGAAACAGACAGTGGGCTATACAAGAATTGCGTTCCAGGTCGGCCAGTTGCGTGGCCGTGGCCATGGCGCCGTTGTAGCTCCGGCGACGCAAGGCAGGCAAAGGGCGGCGGCGGCGGCTGCTGATGAGCTACACGAGATCATATTGCGTGCGTCTAGCTAGGGACTGTCAAACATGCACAACAGCCGTGCATAGTTGGTACACCTGCATGCAAATTAAAGAAAATCGATCCAATACTATGGACTCATATAAAACGTACAGCAGACATTTTCAGAAAAGCAAAGGTAAGTATTTTCAGAAATAAAAGGTAAGTATTTTCAGAAATAAAAGGTAAGTAAAATTCTCATCGCATAAAAAAGGTAGCTATTTTGATTTATATGTTTCTTTTTATTATTCTCTCCCAATCAACAATATGTTTCATGTATGACCGGCGGATCGGTGGTGCCCCAGTTGCATCAATGACATGTTTTACTGTATACGCCAAATCAAGGAGGAGGGCCTCACGATTTTACGGTGCTCGACAAAGCATGTGCCGCCTAGCAAAAGACGGCCACGCTAGACCTGCTGGCACGGTGGCACCCAAGGAAGAGGACCCATTGTTCAGTGTTTACTATATAGCGACGCACGGGCGATATGCCATAGTATGATCACAAGCACATCACTTTAGATTGATCATGTTAGTGATGAATAGATGGACAATATAAGCATCATTGGCGATGGTGACACAGAGGAGAAATGGTAAGATAATAGAATAAGTTGCTAAGTGCATGTGAGGACTTGTTTCACCCGTTGCAACGCACAGGTACATTTCCTAGTAATTTAGAAAGGAACTCATTAGATTTAAATCATGGACGCTATGTGTGGCTTCTGGAGCCCGGACTGCGTAAACTTTTCTGTCGATTAATAAAGTCCGTGTGTGTTTCGCTCAAGAAAAAAGTCGATTCCAGCCTTTTGGGCATTGCCATCATCTTGCTCGGTTAGTACTGTGTAAGGGCCTCTTTGATTCGCGGGATTATCAAAATACAAAAATACAAAAACAGAGGAATAGAGTGTCATGTTCTCTTGCCCTCTGCAGGATATGAAAGAGTGTTTCATAGCATATACAACGAAATCCAACGAAGCGGTTTGAGTCGATGTAAATTTTCCTCCAAAATGTTGTAAAAATGAATCCTATAGAAAAGTTCCTAAGAATTTCAATCTTATGAATCAAAGTCCTAGGAAAAAATCTTAAAGATCCTAATCCTACAAAAATCGTATGCAATTCCTTTGTATCAAAGGAGCCCTAAATAGCAAAAATGTAAAAACAAAAACACTACCATTAGCGCCAGGTTTCAAAATACCACAGGTTATCTTATTTTCCTACAAAAATACACAAATTCCATGATAGGGCTTCATGGATTGCACTAAATTAGAGTTTCAAGAAACCATTGCTTTTATTTTTGGGTGTAGCTAGGAGTCGACTGAGATTTAATAAAGTCTCAATCAAGTTACATACTAGTATATAAGTAGAAAAAAGAAAAAGCTAAAAAGAAAATTCTGCATGAATCATCACGCAAGATCAAACGAATATATATAGCATGGACTGAGACATAACCAAGTCTCAGTCGTCTGAGACTTAGCAAAACTGTTTATTTTTTCAAGAAACACATCGATCCAAAACATTGCTTCACAAATATTTATGATTTATGTTCGCAAAAGAATAAAAAAAATCTATTCCATGATTATTTTTGGGTCTTAGTACTAGATTACTTGGTCAGCGTGGCAGATGCCTCCTCCTTGCCCCCGGATTCTAGCTTTGCCATCATGCGTTTGAACCCGTTTCTTAAAGACACAATGGCCCCTATTCCCGGCGCTGAAAGAAACTCCTCACAAGCATTCTTGAGCCCCTCGCAGAAGTGCTGATCTGCAACCGCCAATGTACTCGTGACGGTGTGCACGTTGATGCTTTTCAACAGCTCCTCTTCACACATCACCTTGAGCCTATCCAGCCCGTACCGATCTGCCGCGACTAGCAAGTGCTGCATGGAAGCAGCATCGCAACCTTTCTCGTCACACGGGGGCAGCGAATCCATGTAGATGTAGTGAAGAAGCATCTCAAAGATGGCCGGGTCCATGTCGACAACCTCTATGCACCGGGTGTCCTCGTCCATCATCGGGCCAAAGAGCTGTGCGTCGAAAACCGGCGACTGTGCGGCTAGCATGAACCTGTGCGCACTGAACTCCCTGCCGCCCACGAGCAGCGTGACGTCTGCGCCCTTCCCGTCCTTGAGGGTGCGCTCGATGTTGCCGGGCAGCTTTGACGGTGGAACTACGATGAGATTTCTTCGGCACTCCGTGGGCGGTTCCTTGATCACGGTGAGAACGCACCGTATAGTCAGGAGGTGAGATGAGGATTTCAGCTTGGATTTCTCGGCGAATTTCGGGAAGCCCATGTTCGGAGCTTCCAGAGAAAAGATGTGCGCTGCTACGTAATCCTTGTTGATTTCCTGTGCATTGCCTTGACCGTCCAGCAGGGTTAAGGTGAATTTTGTCCTCACCCCGTCCTTCCCCTTACTGAGATAATACAAAAAGGCTGACGCGTTGCCGGCAAAGTCCTTCGTGCTTCCGTCCGGGTAGAACATGATATTCCAATCGTAGCCGCCGACCCTGAATGTGCTTGAGGTGATGTACTTCCCGACGCCCAGGCCCTGGAGCAGCGCATAATTGGTCACCTCGAAGTTGTGTGCGGCGCTCTCCGTGACGCATATCGACGACGTCTCCGGTAGCCGGAGGCCTTCGCCGTGATTAACTGCAGCAGCAGCCGGGTTCGCAGCCATATATGACAACGAGAACGTCGCCAACAGATGTTCCAATGATCTCTATTCGGTTAGCCACGGAATTTATACAAGGAGGATCGTTGTTTGGTATCGTAATGATCCCTTGCTCCTTTTCTGATACACGTAGTTTCCTATTCAAATATCACTACGATTCAGGCATGTTGTTCGAGATAGGTGTGCCGGCCGTAACCTTCTCCAACTGCCCGAGACTCCTCAGAGATTTATATTAGTACGATTGCTTTCATTATTCCTCCGAACGGAAACATCAGTGATGGATACGGAATTACGGACTCTCTGGACTCGTCATAGTTTTTCTTTTTTGCGGGATGAAAGTAATTTATACGCTATTTATAGCGCGCTATTTAAAATGTTTGTTCATTTGTTTGGACCAAAGTCTTTTAACGCAAGACCTTTTGTAAATGCTATAGCGTGCTATAGCGGAGCTATAGCGGACTATTTAAAACAGTGATTATGTTCCTGTTTAATCTTCATGGGAATAAAAACTCTCAATGTCATGAGGCAATGTTTAATCTCATAGACAAGATGGCCATAAGTTGATCGTACCAAACCCTCTCCGAACAAAGTAGCCAGTGCCTCCAACAATCACTGGTCCTTTTAAATGTTGTATTGCTAGTGTCATGCCTTGTGTTAACCATGAATTCCGGCTTTCAAAGCATCATTGCAGTTGAATAAAAACCTATACACGGATCCGCTGCTAAAAACGCCTTGTCAACTGACAAGGCCATCTATCTAGCCTGTGGTGGCGGCCATCTTAGTGCAGGCTCGGCCTTTTGCATTTCATTCACTAGTCCAAAATCATCTAGTGTCATCTTGCCTTTCATAATTGTTAAACATTGTAATTGTGTGCGTGCGTGTATATCTGTTGTAACAACCGGTTAGGCTAGAGATATGATCCCATGGTAGTTAGATAGTTAGATTACTTGGAGATCAATCCTAGCCTAACCAACCACTGTAAATCTTCTGGCCTTGCGCCCATATAAACACGCACTCGTCCCTGCAGGTTGCATATGCTTAAGCCTTGCGCCCATATAAACACGCACGCGTCCCTGCAGGTCGCATCTAGCTTCGCTATGTCTTCATCCTCCGCCATGGCCACACCCGCTCTCGCCTCCCTTGGCCACACCATCACGGAGAAGTTGAACCGGGAGAATTTTCTCGGCTGGAGGGCTCAAGTGCTGCCGCACATCAGGGCGGCCGGCATGATGGGATTCCTGGACGGCTCTGTTAAGGAGCCCGCCGCTGAGATCCAAACGGAGACGGAGGTCGCCGGCAAGAAAACGGCCACCGTCAGCCCCAACCCGCAGCATGCCGTGTGGGTTACCCAGGACCAGCAGGTGCTCTCGTTTTTTATTGCAACTCTTTCTCGAGAAGTCCTTCTGCAGGTCAGCAACTGCTCGACGGCCGCCGCCACTTGGAGCACTCTTCTCCAGAGTTTCTCCTCGTAGTCCCGTGCTTGCATCATCCAGCTTCGGGAGCAGATCGGTCACACCAGGAAGGGTGATCTCTCTGCAGCTGCCTACTTCACCAAGATGAAGGGGATAGCTGATGAACTCGCCGCCGCCGGGAGGCCCCTAGACGATGACGATATTGTCTCCCACATCATCCAGGGCCTCATGCACGAGCCAGAGTACAGCGGATTCGTCTCCGCCGTCTCCACACGCACCACCACCGATCAGCCGATCGGTCTGAGCGAGCTGTTCTCGCTGCTGCTCGCGGCGGAATCACGAATCGCCGCACAGACCTCCTCCTACTCCGCCAATCTTGCTGCAAGCGGTGGAGGCCGCAACAACAACAACCGTTCGGGGAACGGCAACAACAGCAATAACGGTGGCTCCCGTGGCTACAACAACAATAACACGGGGGGCCGCTTCTTCGACAACAACTCCGGCGGCGCTCCTCGCCAAGGTGGTGACCACGGTGATCGCGAGAAGTGCCAAATCTGCAAGCTTGAAGGGCACGGGGCATGGCGCTGCAGGGAGCATTTTGATCGCAACTTCAACAACAACGTATGCAATCCTACTAGGGGTGGTGGTGGCGGAGGCAGTGGCAGTGGTGGCAACCGCTCGGCCAACGCTGCTCACTCCTATGGAGTTGATACCAACTGGTATCTTGACACTGGCGCAACCAACCATGTGACAGGTGAACTTGAAAAACTTGCCATCCTTGACTGCTACACCGGCTCCGAGAAAATCCACACTGCAAGTGGTCAAGGTATGGACATTGCTCATGTTGGTCATTCAGTTCTATCTACTCCTCATGGCTCCCTAAGCTTAAACAATATCCTTCACTCTCCACAAGCTGATAAGAGTTTACTTTCTGCCTATCAACTTATCAAAGATAATCATGCCTTTCTTGAAGTTTACCCTGAAACCTTTTTTAAGGATCGGGCCACTTGGAGGACAATTCTGCAAAACGAGAGTAGGGATGGCTTGTTCCCTGTCTCCGGCCGCCAAGATGCCCCTTCTCATGGTCAAGTTCTTAGCGTGGTCAAACTATCCACTTCACGGTGGCATAAGCGCCTAGGACATCCTGCTCTACCGGTGGTCCAGAGAATTCTTCGCGATTTTTGTCTTCCCGTATCGAATAAAAAGGAACACTTATTGGTCTGTGATGCTTGTCAGATGGCCACGAGCCATCAACTTCCTTATCCTAAATCTTTTAGTGAAACTCAAGCTCCTTTAGAGCTTATTTTTTCGGATGTGTGGGGTCCTGGACCAGTCTCTGTAGGCAGACAAAAATATTATGTGAGCTTTATTGATGATTTTAGCAAGTTTAGTTGGATTTATTTGCTCAAAAATAAGTATGGTGTATTTGAAAAATTTCGTCTCTTTCAACAACACGTTGAACGCCTCTTTGATCATAAAATCCTTGACATGCAGACAGGCTGGGGGGTGAATACCAAAAGCTCAATTCCTCTTTTGAGCGCATTGGGATCACTCATTACGTTTCATGCCCCCACGCTCATCAGCAAAACGGCTTTGCCGAGCGCAAACATAGGCA
This sequence comes from Aegilops speltoides, assembly GCA_021437245.1. Lineage (NCBI taxonomy): Eukaryota > Viridiplantae > Streptophyta > Magnoliopsida > Poales > Poaceae > Aegilops > Aegilops speltoides. The sequence continues at coordinate 512,845,263 of CM038142.1, forward strand.
TATCGTAGAGGTTGGGCTATCTCTACTTGCTCATGCCTTTATGCCTTTGAAATTTTGGGATGAAGCGTTTCTCACCGCCGTCTACCTTATCAACCATGTGCCTAGCCGTGTCATCAAATACCAGTAGACTCTTGAGCGTCTCTTTGGCAAGAAACCTGACTACACTTTTCTTCGCATCTTTGGGTGTGCTGTGTGGCCAAATCTACGTCCCTACAATAATCACAAGCTTGAATTTTGGTCAAAACAATGTGCTTTTCTAGGGTACAGTAGCCTCCATAAAGGGTACAAGTGCCTCGATATTTCTACTGGTAGGGTCTATATTTCTTGCGACATGGTTTTTGATGAACACGTCTTTCCCTTCGCCACACTACATCCTAATGCCGGAGCACAAGTCCGCAAGGAGCTTGTTCTCTTGCCTTCTCATCTTCTCCCAGCATCCTGTTTTGATCAAGGGGGAGTACTAGATACTGGTGATCGCATGTCAATGTCTAACAATAATACCTTTGACCAAAACTCAGATGCAAGAATGCAGGAAATCTGTGAAGAAAACAGAGAAAATGCACATGATTTTATGTATACAGGCACAGATGATCTTGGCGCTAACTCTGATGCAGATCAGGGCGAATCAGCCTCGGGATTCGCCGCGACAGAGGCGCCAGGCGCGGCAGGAGAATCCGCCGCGGGATCACCGCCCGCCTCTAATTCGGTGGCCAGGCGGGCCGCACCTGTGGCGGGACCAGGCGGGTCCCCAGCGCGTCGCCTCGGTCGGCCGCTTCCATCTATGGGGCCAGGCGGGCCAACCCCACAGTGAGCCACGTCATCAGTGTGGGGCCATGGACTCGGGCGTGGGCACGCGCGCCCCCGACCAGCACCTGCGGCGCATTCCAGGAACGCCAAGTGGCAGTTCCGCAGAGGAGGCCTTCTCTGTGCCTGATTCGCCTCGGATCCAGTAGGATCTGCTATAGGAGTCGCCTGGAGGATCTTTTGTGGCAGATTCAGGGTCGCCTGTTTTACCTAATCGCCTCCGACAACACATTGAGCGACTAGCGCCTCCTCCTCCTGCACTTGCTCACACCAGATCAAGGAGCGGTATTGCTAAACCCAAAATATATAACGACGGATGTGTTCATTGCGGCTCTTTTTGGGCAACTGGTGAGCCGCAAAGTTTTGGTGAAGCCCTTGGTGAACCCCGGTGGAAAGAAGCAATGGATCAAGAGTATGATGCCTTAATGAAACACCGAACCTGGCGTTTGGTTCCACTAGTCAAGGGCAAAAACATAATTGGCTGCAAGTGGGGTTTTACGGTGAAAAGGAAATCTGACGGCACTATTGATAGGTACAAGGCACGGCTAGTTGCAAAAGGCTTCAGACAGAGGTATGAGATTGATTATGAGGACATGTTTAGTCCGGTAGTAAAGGCAGCTACCATCAGATTAATTCTTTCAGTTGCAGTATCTAGCAATTGGTGCATCAGACAGCTAGATGTAAAGAACGTGTTTTTGCATGGTGTTCTGGAAGAGGAAGTGTTCATGAGGCAACCTCTTGGGTATGAGCATCCTAAAGCACCTCATTATATTTGCAAGCTTGATAAGGCTTTGTATGGGCCAAAGCAAGCACCTAGAGCTTGGTATTCTTGCTCTCTTCTAAGTTCAGTCACTTGGATTTGTTCCTTCTAAAGGAGATACCTCGTTGTTCTTCTATCACCGAGGTGGGATAACTATTTTCATTCTCATTTATGCTGATGACATTGTTGTCACTAGCTCGTCCTCTAAAGCAGTTGAAGCTCTTCTCGAGGATTTGAGCAAGGAGTTTGCGTTGAAGGATCTTGGCAACCTTCACTTCTTCCTTGGGATTGAGGTAAAAATGTAAAGAGTGGAATTTTGCTATCACAAGAAAAATATGCTCAAGAGATACTTCAAAGAATGGGCATGAAAGGGTGTAAGCCATCGTCTACTCCTTTGTCTACTTCAAAGAAGATGTCTCTTTATGATGGAGAAGTGCTTGGAGCAGAGGACTCCACCAGGTATAGGAGTATAGTAGGATCATTGCAATTTTTGACTTTAACTAGGCCAGATATTTCATACTCAGTTAATAAAGTATGCCAGTTCTTACATGCTCCTACTAGCACACATTGGACAGCGGTAAAGAGGATACTCAGATATCTTCAAGGAACAAAGAGTCATGGACTCAGACTTGGCAAGTCTGGCTTAATGCTTGTAAGTGCTTTCTCAGATGCTGATTGGGCAGGTTGTCCTGATGATAGAAGATCAACTGGAGGTTTTGCAGTGTTTCTTGGGAGTAACTTGATTTCTTGGAGTGCACGTAAACAGCCAACTGTATCTAGGTCAAGTATAGAGGCTGAATATAAAGCTCTAGCCAATGCCACTTCTGAAGTTATTTGGGTACAGAACTTGTTGACAGAGTTGGGTATTTCTCACCCGAGAGCAGCATCACTTTGGTGTGATAATCTTGGTGCTACATACCTTTCTGCTAACCCTATCTTCCATGCCAGGACTAAGCATATAGAGATTGATTATCACTTTGTTCAAGAACGGGTGGCTGACAAGTTTCTGAGCATCAGGTTTATACCTACTGGCGATCAAATTGCGGATGGGTTTACTAAACCCCTCTCCTTACGGCAGTTAGAAATTTTTAGACACAATCTCAACTTAGATAAGTTGAGATTGCGGGGGAGTGTTAAACATTGTAATTGTGTGAGTGCGTGTATATCTGTTGTAACAACTGGTTGTTGGAAATATGCCCTAGAGGCAATAATAAAAGTATTATTATATTTCAATGTTCATGATAATTGTCTTTTGTTCATGCTATAACTGTGTTATCCGGAAATCGTAATACACGTGTGAACACTTAGACCCCAATATGTCCCTAGTGAGCCTCTAGTTGACTAGCCCGCAGATCAATAGATGGTCATGGTTTCGACTATGGACATTGGATGTCGTTGATAACGGGATCACATCATTAGGAGAATGATGTGATGGACAAGACCCAATCATAAGCATAGCATAAAAGATCGTATAGTTCGCTTGCTAGAAGCTTTGCCAATGTCAAGTATCTCTTCCTTCGACCATGAGATCGTGTAACTCCGGTTACCGTAGGAGTGCCTTGGGTGTATCAAACGTCACAACGAATCGGGTGACTATAAAGGTGCATTACGGTATCTCGAAAGTATCTGTTGGGTTGACACGGATCGAGATCGGATTTGTCACTCCGTATGACGGAGAGGTATCTCTGGGCCCACTCGGTAATGCATCATCATAATGAGCTCAATGTGACCAAGGTGTTGGTCACGGATCATGCATTACGGATGAGTAAAGTGACTTGCCGTAACGAGACCGAACAAGGTATTGGGATACCGACGATCGAGTCTCGCAAGTAACGCATCGATTGACAAAGGAATTGCATACAGGTTTGATCAATCCTCGACATCGTGGTTCAACCGATGAAATCATCGAGGAGCATGTGGGAGCCAACATGGGTATCCAGATCCCGCTGTTGGTTATTGCCCGAGAGTCGCCTCGGTCATGTCTGCGTGTCTCCCGAACCCGTAGGGTCTACACACTTAAGGTTCTGGTGACGCTTAGGGTTAGTAGAAAGACTAGTATGTGAATACCGAATGTTGTTCGAGTCCGGATGAGATCCGGACGTCACGAGGAGTTCTGGAAGGGTCCGGAGGTAAAGAATAATATATAGGAAGTGGTGTTTCGGCCATCGGGAAAGTTTCGGGGACTCCCGGTAAAGTACCGGGACCACCGGAAGGGTCCCGGGGGTCCACCGGGTGGGGCCACCTACCCCGGAGGGCTCCATGGGCTGAAAGGGGAAGGGAACCAGCCCACAGGGGGCTGGTGCGCCCCCCTAGGCCCACCCCCTGCGCCTAGGGTTGAAACCCTAGGGGTGGGGGGGGCGCCCCACCTGGCTTGGGGGCACTCCACCCCTTGGCCGCCGCCCCGGAGATTGGATCTCCAGGGCGCCACCACTGAGGGGCCTATATAAAGGGGGGGAAGGGGCTGCTGTACCAATTCCCAAGGCGCAGCCCTCCCTCCCAACACATCTCCTCCTCCGTAAGAGCTCGTGAAGCCCTCTCGAGTCTTGCTTCTCCACCATCACCACGCCGTCGTCTTTGCCGGTGGAGCTGTCTTCCTCAACCTCTCCTTCCCCTTGCTGGATCAAGAAGGAGGAGACGCCGCTCGTCCCGTCACGTATGTTGAACGCGGAGGTGCTGTCCGCTCAGCACTTGGACATCGGTGATCTGAATCACGCTCGAGTACGACTCAATCATCACCTTGCAAGCTTCCGCACGCGATCTACAAGTGGTATGTAGATGCAAACTCTCTCCGCTACTCGTTGCTTAGATGAACTCATAGATGGATCTTGGTGAAGCCGTGGGAAAAATTTTAATTTTCTGCAACGCTCCCCAACAAAGGCATCATGAGCTAGGTCTATGCGTAGTTCTCTAATGCACGAGTAGAACACAATTTGTTGTGGGCGTTGATCTTGTCATCTTACTTGCCTCTACTAGTCTTTTCTTGCTCAACGGTATTGTGGGATGAAGCGCCCGGACCAACCTTACACGTGCGCTTCGTGAGACCGGTTCCACCGATCGACATGCACTAGTTGCATAAGGTGGCTGGCGGGTGTCTGTCTCTCCACTTTAGTTGGAGCGGATTCGATGAACAGGGCCCTTATGAAGGGTAAATAGAAGTTGACAAAATCACGTTGTGGTGATTCGAGGTAAGAAAACGTTCTTGCTAGAACCCAATCGCAGCCACGTAAAAGATGCAACAACAATTAGAGGACGCCTAACTTGTTTTTGCAGCGATTGATCATGTGATGTGATATGGCCGAAGTTGTGATGAATGATGAATTGTGATGTATGAGATCATGTTCTTGTAATAGGATTCACGACTTGCATGTCGATGAGTATGACAACCGGCAGGAGCCATAGGAGTTGTCTTTATTTTTGTATGACCTGCGTGTCATTGAAGAACGCCATGTAAACTACTTTACTTCATTGCTAAACGCGTTAGTCATAGAAGTAGAAGTAGTCGTTATGCGTGACAACTTCATGAAGACACGATGATGGAGATCATGATGATGGAGATCATGGTGTCAAGCCGGTGACAAGATGATCATGGAGCCCAAGATGGAGATCAATGGAGCTTGATGATATTGGCCATATCATGTCACAACTATATAATTGCATGTGATGTTTATTATGTTTATGCATCTTGTTTACTTAGGACGACGGTAGCAAATAAGATGATCCTTACAAAATTTCAAGAAGTGTTCCCCTAATCGTGCACCGTTGCTACAGTTCGTCGTTTCTAAGCACCACGTGATGATCGGGTGTGATGGATCCTTACGCTCACATACAACGGGTGTAAGACAGTTTTACACAAATAAAACACTTAGGGTTAACTTGACGAGCCTAGCATGTGCGGACATGGCCTCGGAACACGGAGACCGAAAGGTCGAACACGAGTCGTATGGAAGATACGATCAACATGAAGATGTTCACCGACGATGACTAGTCCGTCTCACGTGATGATCGGACACGGGCTAGTCGACTCGGATCGTGTAACACTTAGATGACTAGAGGATGTCTAATCTAAGTGGGAGTTCATAATTTTGATTAGAACTTTATTATCATGAACTTAGTCTAAAACCTTTGCAAATATGTCTTGTAGATCAATGGCCAACGCTAATGTCAACATGAACTTCAACGCTGCCCTAGAGAAAACCAAGCTGAAAGGTGATGGCAGCAACTATACGGATCGGGTCCTAACCCGAGGATCATCCTCATAGCTGCCAAGAAACAAGATGTCCTAGAAGCACCGTTAGGTGACCCACCTGTTCTCCCAAAGATCAAGAAGACGATTTGAACGTCTGGCGACTCGCTCGATGATTACTCCCTCGTTCGATGCGGCATGCTCTACAGCTTAGAACCGGGCTCCAAAAGCGTTTTGAGCATCACGGAGCATATGAGATGTTCAAGAGCTGAAACTAGTTTTCCAAGCTCATGCCCGGTCGAGAGATATGATGTCTCGACAAGTTCTACAGATTGTAAGATGGAGGAAAACAGTTACACAAGTGAGCACATCCTCAAGATGTCTCAGGTTGCACAACCGTATGACCCAGCTGAACATAAACCTCCCTGATGAGGCGGTCATTGACAGAATCCTCCATCGCTCCCACCAAGCTACAAGAGCTTTGTGATGAACTACAACATGCGGGGGATGGTAAAGACCATTCTGAAGTGTTCTCGATGTCAAGTCAGCAGAGGCTGAAATCAAAAGGAACATCAAGTGTTGATGGTCAATAAGACCACTAAGTTCAAAAAGGGCAAGGGTAAGAAGAACTTCATGAAGGACGGCAAAGATGTTGCCGCGCCCGTAAGTCTGTTGCGGGAAGAAGTCAAAGAATGGACCCAAGCCCGAGACCGAGTGCTTTTATTGCAAGGGAAGGGTCATCGAAGCGGAACTGCCCCAAATACTTAGCGGATAAGAAGGCCGCAACACCAAAGGTATATTTGATATACATGTAATTGATGTGTACCTTACCATTACTCGTAGTAACTCCCGGTATTTGATACCGTGCCGTTGCTCATATTTGTAACTCACAGCAGAGCTGCGGAATAAACGGAGACTGGCGAAGGGCGAGGTGACGATCGCGCGTCGGGAATGGTTCCAGTCGATGTGATCGCCGTCGACACGCTGCCTCTACATTTACCTACGGGATTAGTTTTGAACCTCAATAATTGTTATTTAGTGCCAAGTTTGAGCATGAACATTGTATCCGGATCTCGTTTAATACGAGATGGCTACTCATTTAAGTCCGAGAATAATGGTTGTTCGATTTATATGAGAGATATGTTTTATGGTCATGCTCCGATGGTCAATGGTTTATTCTTAATGAATCTCGAGCGTAATATTACACATGTTCATAGTGTGGATGCGAAAAGATGTAAAGTTGATAACGATAGTCCCACATACTTGTGGCACTTGCCGCCTTGGTCACATTGGTGTCAAGCGCATGAAGAAGGTCCATGCCGATGGACTTTTGGAGTCTCTTGATTATGAATCGTTTGACACATGCGAACCATGCCTCTTAGGCAAAATGACCAAGACTCCGTTCTTCGAACAATGGAGCGAGCAACCAACTTGTTGGAAATCATACATACCGATGTGTGCGGTCCAATGAGCGTTGAGGCTCATGGAGGATATCGTTATGTTCTCACTCTCACCGATGACTTGAGTAGATATGGGTATGTCTACTTAATGAAACACAAGTCTGAGACCTTTGAAAAGTTCAAGGAATTTCAGAGTGAGGTAGAGAATCAACGTGACCGAAAGATAAAATTCTACGATCGATCGTGGAGGAGAATACTTAAGTCACGAGTTTGGCACACACTTAAGGAAATGTGGAATTGTTTCACAACTCACGCCGCTGGAACACCTCAAATAAACGGTGTGTCCGAACGTCGAATCGCACTCTATTGGATATGGTGCGGTCTATGATGTCTCTTACCGATTTACCGCTATCATTTTGGGGATACGCCTAGAGACAGCTACATTCACTTTAAATAGGGCACCGTCTAAATCCGTTGAGACGACACCGTATGAATTATGGTTTGGGAAGAAACCTAAGCTGTCGTTTCTAAAAGTTTGGGGATGCGATGCTTATGTCAAGAAACTTCAACCTGAAAAGCTCGAACCCAAGTCGGAAAAATGCGTATTCATAGGATACCCTAAGGAAACTGTCGGGTATACCTTCTACTTAAGATCTGAAGGCAAGGTCTTTGTTGCCAAGAACGGATGCTTTCTGGAGAAAGAGTTTCTCTCGAAAGAAGTAAGTGGGAGGAAAGTAGAACTCGATGAAGTACTACCTCTCGAACGGGAAGGTGGTGCAGCACAGGAGACCGTTCCTGTGATGCCCACACCAACTGAAGAGGAAAACAATGATGATGATCAAGGTACTTCGGATCAAGTTACTCTTGAACTTCAAGGTCCATGAGGACACGCCCGCACTGAGTGGTACGGCAACCCTGTCATGGAAATCATGTTGTTAGACAACAATGAACCTTCGAACTATGAAGAAGCGATGGCGGGTCCGGATTCCAACAAATGGCTTGAGGCCATGAAATCCGAGATAGAATCCATGTATGAAAACAAAGTATGGACTTTGACAGACTTGCCCGATGATCGGCGAGCAATAGAAAACAAATGGATTTTTAAGAAGAAGACGGACGCGATGGTAATGTTACCATCTATAAGGCTCGACTTGTCGCTAAGGGTTATCGACAAGTTCAAGGGATTGACTACGACGAGACATTCTCTCCGTAGCGAAGCTTAAGTCCGTCCGAATCATGTTAGCAATTGCCGCATACTATGATTATGAGATATGGCGATGGACGCCAAAACGGCATTCCTTAACGGGCATCTTAAGGAAGAGCTGTATATGATGCAGCCGAAGGTTTTGTCGATCCTCGAACGCTAACAAAGTATGCAAGCTCCAATGATCCATTTATGGGTTGGTGCAAGCATCTCGGAGTTGGAACATTCGCTTTGATGAGATGATCAAAGCGTTTTGGTTTATGCGACTTATGGAGAAGCTGCGTTTATAAGAAAGTGAGTGGGAGCTCAGTAGCATTTCTCCTATTATATGTAGATGACATACTCTTGATGGGAAATGATACTGAAACTCTGGACAGCATTAAGGCCTACTTGAACAAGTGTTTTTCAATGAAGGACCTTGGAGAAGCTGCTTATATATTAGGCATCAAGATCTATAGGGATAGATCGAGACGCCTCATAGGTCTTTCACAAAGCACATACCTTGATAAGATTTTGAAGAGGTTCAAAATGGATCAGTCCAAGAAAGGGTTCTTGCCTATGTTACAAGGTGTGAAATTGAGCTCACTCGACCACCGACCACGGCAAAAGATAAAGAAGAGATGAGTGTCATCCCTATGCTTCAGCCATAGGATCTATTATGTATGCCATGCTGTGTACTGACCGATGTAAACCTTGCCGTAAGTTTGGTTGCAAGATACCAAAGTAATCCCGCAAGGAACACCGGACAGCGGTCAAGAATATCCTGAAGTACCGAAAAGGACAAAGGACATGTTTCGTTTATGGAGGAGACGAAGAGCTCGTCAGAAGGGTTACGCCGACGCTTAGCTTCGACTCAGATCCGATGACTCTAAGTCACAAACCGGATACGTGTATATGTTGAATGGTGGAGCAAGATGGCTGGTGCAGCCGCAAGCGAGCGTCGTGGCGGGATCTACGTGTGAAGCGGAGTACATGGCAGCCTCGGAGGCAGCGCATGAAGCGATTTGGGTGAAGGAGTTCATCACCGACCTAGGAGTCATACCCAATGCGTCGGGCCGATCAAACTCTTCCGTGACAACACCGGAGCTATTGCCCTTGCCAAGGAGCCCAGGTTTCACAAGAAGACCGAGCACATCAAGCGCCGCTTCAACTCCATCCGTGAAAACGTTCAAGATGGAGACATAGAGATTTGCAAAGTGCACACGGATCTGAATGTCGCAGATCCGCTGACTAAACCTCTCTCAAGTGCAAAACATGATCAACACCGTAACTCTATGGGTGTTCGATTCATCACAATGTAACTAGATTAGTGACTCTAGTGCAAGTGGGAGACTGTTGGAAATATGCCCTAGAGGCAATAATAAAAGTATTATTATATTTCAATGTTCATGATAATTGTCTTTTGTTCATGCTATAACCGTGTTATCCGAAATCGTAATACACGTGTGAACACTTAGACCCCAATATGTCCCTAGTGAGCCTCTAGTTGACTAGCCCACAGATCAATAGATGGTCATGGTTTCGACTATGGACATTGGATGTCGTTGATAACGGGATCACATCATTAGGAGAATGATGTGATGGACAAGACCCAATCATAAGCATAGCATAAAAGATCGTATAGTTCGCTTGCTAGAAGCTTTGCCAATGTCAAGTATCTCTTCCTTCGACCATGAGATCGTAACTCCGGTTACCGTAGGAGTGCCTTGGGTGTATCAAACGTCACAACGTAATCGGGTGACTATAAAGGTGCATTACGGTATCTCCGAAAGTATCTGTTGGGTTGACACGGATCGAGATCGATTTGTCACTCCGTATGACGGAGAGGTATCTCTCGGCCCACTCGGTAATGCATCATCATAATGAGCTCAATGTGACAAAGGTGTTGGTCACGGATCATGCATTACGGATGCGAGTAAAGTGACTTGCCGATAACGAGACCGAACAATGTATTGGGATACCGACGATCGAGTCTCGGGCAAGTAACGCATCGATTGACAAAGGAATTGCATACGAGGTTTGATCGAATCCTCGACATCGTGGTTCAACCAATGAAATCATCGAGGAGCATGTGGGAGCCAACATGGGTATCCAGATCCCGCTGTTGGTTATTACCCGAGAGTCGTCTCGGTCATGTCTGCGTGTCTCCCGAACCCGTAGGGTCTACACACTTAAGGTTCGGTGACGCTAGGGTTAGTAGAAAGACTAGTATGTGAATACGAATGTTGTTCGAGTCCCGGATGAGATCCCTGACGTCACGAGGAGTTCGGAAGGGTCCGAGGTAAAGAATAATATATAGGAAGTGGTGTTTCGCCATCGGAAAGTTTCGGGACTCCCAGAAATACCGGACCACCGGAAGGGTCTCGGGGGTCCACCGGGTGGGGCCACCTACCCCGGAGGGCTCCATGGGCTGAAAGGGGAAGGGAACCAGCCCACAGGGGGCTGGTGCGCCCTAGGCCCACCCCGCGCCTAGGGTTGAAACCCTAGGGGGGGCGCCCACCGGCTTGGGGGCACTCCACCCCTTGTCCGCCCCCCGGAGATTGGATCTCCAGGGCCGCCACTTCTGTGGGGCCTATATAAGGGGGGAGGGAGGGGGCTGCTGTACCAATTCCCAAGGCGCAGCCCTCCCTCCCAACACATCTCCTCCTCCGTAAGAGCTCGGCGAAGCCCCGCCGAGATCGCTTCTCCACCATCACCACGCCGTTGTTGCGGTGGAGCTATCTTCCTCAACTCTCCTTCCCCCTTGCTGGATCAAGAAGGAGGAGACGTCGCTCGTCCCGTATGTGTGTTGAACGCGGAGGTGCTTTCCGTTCAGCACTTGGACATCGGTGATCTGAATCACGTTCGAGTACGACTCCATCATCACCTTGCAAGCTTCCGCACGCAATCTACAAGTGGTATGTAGATGCAAACTCTCTCCCGTTACTCGTTGCTTAGATGAACTCATAGATGGATCTTGGTGAAGCCGTAGGAAAAATTTTAATTTTCTGCAACGTTCCCCAACACTGGTTAGGCTAGAGATATGATCCCATGGTAGTTAGATAGTTAGATTACTTGGAGATCAATCCTAGCCTAACCAACCCTGTAAATCTTCTGGCCTTGCACCCATATAAACACGCACGCGCCCCTGCAGGTTGCATACGCTTAAGCCTAGCTTTTCTACAATAATTTCGTCTGAATACTCTTACCAGTTGCAATGATCTCATATAGATTTGAAGAAATTCAGCGGAAGCCTCCGGTGAAGAAGCATCTTTACCATGCACTAAATGCAGGAATTTAGTCTATTCTGGGCCAGCCCAATATCATTTTCAGATTTCCTAATAAATCCTAGAGACTCACACAGTCCATTCGTGCAAGACAAAAGGTGGGACCAATGTTTAGTCCCACATTGTTAGTTTGGTGAGAGTTACGTGGTGGCTCTGGCGACTGGGGCAGATGTTTCCCCACATGTATGAGCATGAGAACAAGAGGGACGTCCACGCGCGCTCCTCCTCCACTGCCCGCCACGACGCGGGTTGCGAGAATGCAGACTGTTCGCTTCGTCTCCCTCGACAGAAATACACCGCAGGTCAGGACAGTAGGCCTCCGAAACTCCATCCCTTCCGGGTGATAAGGTTTTTGGGGAGCGACCACTTCCCCAACGACGACTTCTTTCCTGACGTCGACAACTTCTTGGACGACATGGCTAGCGAGGACACCAACACCAAGACCGATGCTTCTGCCGCTGCTCCGTACGGGTTGATGAGAGGAATGGAAGTGATTGACTGTCTTCGTGATCTCTCTGTTTAAGATCATGCAACAGTTTCTTGCTCTAATTTTTCTTGTTCAACCCTCTGTTCTACATGTTTCTATTTTAGTTCACATGTACAAATGCTATTTTCCTTCACTCTACTAGATTGCATGACTTGTTCCATCTCAACTATATTAGTCGTGTTTTATCTCATATTTATGTCAATAAAATCATATGATAAATTGCTCATATTTCCAACACTAAATACGTGTGAACCAACCAAATATGCCAAAGGAGCATAATTAAAATATCCCGTACCTTCTCCACACAGCTTGCTAGCAAATTCAAAACCCAGGAAACACACAAAGGAGCTTATCCCCTCCCGCGTCGCTCCCACGGGCGACGGGGAGGGTGACCGCACCACCATCGCCAGGGCACCCCTCCTCTCGCCTCCTCCTCCCTCTCTGCCACCAGAGAGCGCGGCCGGGCGAAGCCCGGTCGCCGCCGGCGGCGGCAGGCCCCCCCCTCATATCTTTGTGTGGGGTGGCGGCGCGGGACGATGACCCCGAATCTGGTGGTGGCGCTTCCGTGGAGCTCCACCGCACGGCGTCGCATCGGCGCTGGTGGTGGAGCGCGGGTGCGGTGGCGGTGTGACGGGCCTCGCCCTAGTGGTGCACGGCCGGTGTGGTGAAGGCGGGCTACCAAATCCAGACGTGATGGGTGCAGGCTGCGGATGGCATGGGCTACGGGCTGTCGTCTTAACGGTGGTGGGCTGCTGGCCAAGTTGGCTGCGCAGCGGTGTGGGTCTCGCCCTCCCTCTCCTCTGGTTTCGGTCGGGGGCTGGAGGAGGCTGGGGCTGGTGGTGATGGATGTGTGCCAGCCGGATCTGATGCTTTTTTTTGGCGGGCGGCATGGGTTGGGGTAGCGGCCCGGCGTGGAGGCTGCTCCGGTTGTGGGCAGCGGCGGGGAGGTAGCTCAGCCCTCTGGGCGTGGCGGCTTCCTTTCGCTGCGCCGACATCAAGGTAGTTTGGCAGGTCGGCTGCGGCGGCGAGGTGGCTCGGCCCTCTGGGCGTGGCGGCTTCCTTTATCTGCGCCGACATCACGGCAGTTTGGCGGGTCGGCTGCGGCGGCGACTGATTTCTGGCGTCGGCTCATTTGTAGGCGGCCCGTTTTGACCTCCGGTCCCTCTCCTCGTCATCGGGTCGCTACCATCGTCGAAGGTTCGGCCCTCCCCCGGCTACGATCCATCGCTTGTCTCACGCCCGACAGCAGGACCGACCTCGTCTCGTGCCTGGCTACAGGACCGTCCTCATCTCGCGCCCGGCAGCAGGACCATTCTCGTCTCGCGCCTGGCAGCCGGACCGACCTCATCTCGCGCCCGGGAGCAGGACGAGTCGATGAAGAAGTTGGGAGCAGGCTAGTGTTGGGGAACACGGTAATTTCAAAAAATTTCCTACGATCACGCAAGATCTATCTATGTGATGCATAGCAATTAGAGGGGAGAGTGTGTCCACGTACCCTCGTAGACCAAAAGCGGAAGCGTTATGACAACACGGTTGATGTAGTCATACGTCTTCACGATCAGACCGATCTTAGCACCGAACGTACGGCACCTCCGCGATCAGCACGTTCAGTTCAGGGACGTCCCTCATACTCTTGATCCAGTTGAGGCCGAGGGAGAGTTTTGTCAGCACGACATCGTGGTGACGGTGATGATGAAGTTACCGGCGCAGGGCTTCGCCTAAGCAGTACGACGATATGACCTAGGTGTGTAACTGTGGAGGGGGGCACCACACACGGCTAAACAATGTCAACTTGTGTGTTCATGGGGTGCCCCCCTCCCCCGTATATAAAGGAGTGGAGGAGGGGGGAGGGCCGACCCTCTATGGCGCGCCCTGGAGGAGTCTGATACGTCCATTTTGCATCATGCTTTTATATCAATATTTATTGCATTATGGGCTGTTATTACACATTATATATCAATACTTATGGCTATTCTCTCTTATTTTACAAGGTTTACCATGAAGACGGGAATGCCGCAGCTGGAATTCGGCCGAAAAGGAGCAAACGTTGAAACCTATTCGCACAACTCCAAAAGACCCGAGACTCCACGAAACACCTTTTAGATTTAATAAGAATTTTTGGGCAAAAGAAATAGGCCAGGGGCCCACACTGTCCAGAGACAGGGCGCGCCCCTATCTCCTGAGCCCCCGGTGGGCTTCCGCCGCCATCTTCGCTATATGAAGGGTTTTACCGAAAAATCGTGAGCAAGCTTACGGGACGAAACTCCTCCGCCACGAGGCGGAACCTTGGCGGAATCAATCTAGGGCTCTGGCAGAGCTGTTCTGCCGGGGACACTTCCCTCCGGGAGGGGGAAATCATCACCAACGTCATCACCAACGATCCTCTCACTTGGAGGGGGTCAATCTCCATCAACAGCTTCACCAGCACTATCTAATCTCAAAACCGTAGTTCATCTCTTGTATCCAATCTTGTATCCAAACCACAAATTGGTACCTGTGGGTTGCTAGTAGTGTTGATTACTCCTTGTAGTTGATGCTATTTGGTTTACTTGGTGGAAGATCATATGTTCAGATCCTTTATGTATATTATTACCCCTCTGATTATGAACATGAATATGCTTTGTGAGTAGTTATGTTTGTTCCTGAGGACATGGGTGAAGTCTTGCTATTAGTAGTCATGTGAATTTGGTATTCGTTCGATATTTTGATGAGATGTATGTTGTCTCTCCTCTAGTGGTGTTATGTGAACGTCGACTACATGACACTTCACCATTATTTGGGCCTAGAGGAAGGCATAGGGAATAATAAGTAGATGATGGGTTGCTAGAGTGACAGAAGCTTAAACCCTAGTTTATGCGTTGCTTCGTTAGGGGTTGATATGGACCCATATGTTTAATGTTGTGGTTAGGTTTACCTTAATACTCCTTTTTGTAGTTGCGGATGCTTGCAATAGGGGTTAATCATAAGTGGGATGATTGTCCATGTTAGGTGAGAATCCAAGTGTCGGTCCACCCACATATCAAATTATCAAAGTACCGAACGCGAATCTTATGAACGTGATGAAAACTAACTTGACGATAATTCCCAATGTGTCCTCGGGAGCTCCTTCTTCATTATTAGAATTTGTCCAGGCTTATCCTTTGCTACATAAAAGATTGGGCCACCTTGATGCACTTTATTTAATTTATTTACTTTTGCTCATTACTATTCATCTTATCACAAAACTATCTATTACCTACTATTTTAGTGCTTGCAGTGAAAACCTTATCGAAAACCGCTTATCATTTCCTTCTGCTCCTCATTCGGTTCGACACTCTTACTTATCGAAAGGACTATGATAGATCCCCTATACTTGTGGGTCATCAAGACTCTTTTCTGGCACCGTTGCTGGGGAGCGTAGCGCTCTTGGTGAGTGGAACTTGGTAAAGAAACATTTATATAGTGTGCTCAAATTTTCTGTTACTTGTTACTATGGAAACTAATCCTTTGAGGGGCTTGTTTGGGGTATCTTCACCCCAACCAGAAGAGCAAAGAGATGCTCCTCAACCTACTGAACCTACTGAACCTTATGAAAATATTCACTTTGAGATTCCTTCGGGTATGATAGAAAAACTGCTAGCTAATCCTTTTGCAGGAGACGGAACATTGCATCCCGACTTACACCTCATCTTTGTGGATGAAATTTGTGGATTATTTAAGCTTGCAGGTATTCCCGGTGATGTTGTCAAAAGGAAGGTCTTCCCTTTATCTTTGAAGGGAGATGAAATAACATGGTATAGGCTATGCGATGATACGTGATATTGGAATTATAAGCGATTGAAGTTGGAATTTCACCAGAAGTTATATCCTATGCATCTTGTTCATCGTGATCGTAATTACATATATAATTTCTGGCCTCGCGAAGGAGAAAGCATCGCTCAAGCTTGGGGGAGGCTTAAGTCAATGTTGTATTCATGCCCCAATCATGAGCTCTCCCGGGAAATGATTATTCAGAATTTTTATGCTCGGCTTTCTCTTGATAATCGCAACCTCCTTGATACTTCCCGTCTTTGGTTCCTATATGTCAAGACTATTGATTTCAAATGGGACTTATTGGAAATAATTAAACGCAACTCAAGATTGGGGTTCCGACGATGGTAAGGAGTCGTATGACACCTAAGTTTGATTGTGTTAAATCTTTTATGGATACCGATGCTTTCCGTGGATTTAGCTCTAAGTATGGACTTGACTCTGAGATAGTAGCTACTTTTTGTGAAACTTTTGCTACTAACGTTGATCTCCCTAAAGAGAAGTGGTTTAAATATAATCCTCCTGTTGAAGTGAAAGTAGTTGCACCTATTACAGTCGAAGAGAAGATTATTACATATAGTGATCCTATTATTCCTACCGCTTATGTTGAAAAACCCCCTTTTCCTGTTAGGATAAAAGATCATGTTAAAGCTTCGACTGTTGTTCGTAAGAGTAATACTAGGACTTATACACCTCCTGAGCAAATCAATGTTGAACCTAGTATTGTTATGATCAAAGATCTTTTGGATGAGGACTTAGATGGGCATGTTATCTCTTTTTGTGGTGAAACTGCTAATATTGCTAGACCCGATACTAAGACACGTAGACCTATTGTAGGCATGCCTGTTATTTCTGTCAAAATAGGAGATCATTGTTATCATAGTTTATGTGATATGGGTGCTAGTGCTAATGCAATACCTTATGATCTTTATAAATAAATTATGCACGATATTGCACCTGTTGAATTAGAAGACATTGATGTTACTATTAAGCTTGTTAATAGGGACACCATTAAACCTATTGGGATTGTTAGAGATGTTGAAGTCTTGTGTGGGAAGATTAAATACCCTACTGATTTTCTTGTTCTTACTTCCCCACAAGATAATTTTTGCCCCATTATTTTTGGTAGACCCTTCTTGAATACTGCTAGTGCTAAGATTGATTTTAAGAGAAAGGTTGTCACTGTTGGCATAGACGGTACGTCTCATGAGTTTAATTTTGCCAAGTTCAGTAGACAACATCGTGAAAAGGAACCATCTAGTAGGGATGAAATTATTGGTCTTGCTTCCATTGCTGTTCCTCCAACTGATCCGTTAGAACAATATGTGCTAGACCACGAAAACAATATGTTTATGAAGGAAAGGGAAGAAATAGATGAAGTGTTCCTTAAACAAGAACCTATGCTGAAACATAACCTTCCCGTTGAAATTCTTGGGGATCCCCCTCCACCCAAGGGTGATCTCAAACCATTACCTAATAATCTTAAGTATGCTTATCTTGATGAAACAGAAATATATCCTGTTATTATTAGTGCTAACCTTTCAGAGAAAGAAGAAAAAAGATTATTGAAAACTCTGAAGAAGCACCGAGTTGCTATTGGATATACTCTGGATGATCTTAAGGGCATTAGTCCCACATTACGTCAACACAAAATTTCAGTGGAGAAAGATGCCAAACCAGTTAGAGATCCTCAAAGATGATTAAATCCCAAAATGAAAGAAGTGGTAAGAAAGGAGATACTAAAAATCCTTGAGGCGGGTATTATTTATCCCGTTGCTGATAGTGAATGGGTAAGCCCTGTCCATTGTGTCCCCAAAAAGGGAGGTATTCCCGTTGTTCCTAATGATAAAGCTGAATTGATACTGCAAAGAATTATTACAGGTTATAGGATGGTAATTGATTTTCGTAAGTTAAATAAAGCTACTAAGAAAGATCATTGCCCTTTACCTTTTATTGATCAAATGCTAGAAAGGCTATCCAAACACACACATTTTTGCTTTCTAGATGGTTATTCTGGCTTCTCTCAGATACTGTGATCGTGGGGATCAATCTAAAACTACTTTTACTTGCCCTTTTGGTACTTTTGCTTATAGACGTATGCCTTTTGGTTTATGTAATGCACCTGCTACCTTTCAAAGATGCATGATGGCTATATTTTCTGATTTTTGTGAAAAGATTTGTGAGGTATTCATGGATGACTTCTCTGTCTATGGATCCTCTTTTGATGATTTTTTGAGCAACCTTGATCGAGTTTTGCAGAGATGCGAAGACACTAGTCTCGTCCTGAATTGAGATAAGTGTCACTTTATGGTTAATGAGGGCATTGTCTTGGGGCACAAGATCTCCGAGACAGGTATTGAAGTTGATAAAGTCGAAGTTGATGCTATTGAAAAGATGTCATGTCCCAAGGACATAAAAGGTACAAGAAGTTTCCTTGACTTTTCTAAAATCTCTAGGCCTCTGACTAATTTATTGCAAAAAGATATTCCTTTTGTCTTTGATGATGATTGTGTAGAAGCATTTGAAACACTTAAGAAGGCTTTGATCACTGCACCTATTGTTCAGCCACCTGATTGGAACTTACCTTTTGAAATTATGTGCGATGCTAGTGATTAAGCTGCAGGTGCTGTTTTAGGGCAAAGAGTCGATAAGAAATTGAATGTTATCCATTATGCTAGTAAGACTATTGATACTGCCCAGAGAAATTATGCTAATACTGAAAAAGAATTCTTAGCAGTTGTGTTTGCATGTGATAAGTTTAGACCTTATATTGTTGATTCCAAAGTTACTATTCACACTGATCATGCTGCTATTAAATACCTTATGGAAAAGAAAGATGCTAAGCCTAGACTCATTAGATGGGTTCTCTTGCTCCAAGAATTTGACTTGCATATTATTGATAGAAAGGGAGCTGAGAACCCCGTTGCCGACAACTTGTCTAGGTTAGAGAATGTTCTTGATGACCCACTGCCTATTAATGATAGTTTTCCTGCTGAACAATTAGCGGTCGTCAATGCTTCTCGTACTGCTCCTTGGTATACTGATTATGCTAATTCCATTGTTGCTAAATATATACCTCCTAGTTTCGCATACCAACAAAAGAAAAAGTTCTTTTATGATTTAAGACAGTACTTCTGGGATGATCCACACCTTTATAAAGAAGCGGTAGATGGTATTATTAGACATTGTGTGCCCGAGCATGAACAGAACAAATCCTACGCAAGTGTCACTCAATCCTATGGAGGACACCACGCTGAGACAGAACGCACACAAGGTACTACAATCTGGTTTTTATTGGCCTACTCTTTTCAAAGATGCTCAGAATTTGTCGATCTTGTGAGAATGTCAAAGAATAGGTAACATTAGTAGACGTCAAGAAATGCCTATGAATTATTCTCTTGTTATTGAACCGTTTGATGTTTGGGGCTTCGATTATATGGGACCTTTTCCTGCCTCCAATGGTTATACACGTATTTTAGTTGTTGTTGATTACGTTACTAAGTGGGTAGAAGCGATTCCAACTAGTAGTGCTGATCATAACACTTCTATTAAAATGCTTAAAGAAGTTATTTTTCCGAGGTTTGGAGTCCCTAGATATCTTATGACTGATGGTGGTTCACACTTTATTCATGGTGCTTTCCGTAAGATGCTCGCTAAGTATGATGTCAATCATAGAATCGCATCTCCTTATCACCCGCAGTCTAGTGGTCAAGTAGAGTTGAGCAATAGAGAGCTCAAATTAATTTTGCAAAAGACTGTGTATAGATCTAGAAAGAATTGGTCCAAAAAACTTGATGATGCATTATGGTCCTATAGAACTGCATACAAAAATCCTATGGGTATGTCACCATATAAGGTGGTTTATGGAAAAGCATGTCATTTACCTCTTGAACTTGTACATAAAGCATATTGGGCTATTAAAGAGCTCAATTATGAATTCAAACATGCCGGTGAGAAAAGGTTATTTGATATTAGCTCACTTGATGAACGGAGAACCCAAGCATATGAGAACGCCAAGCTTTTCAAAGAAAAAGTCAAACGATGGCATGATAAGAGGATACAGAAGCATGAGTTCAACGTAGGACATTATGTGTTATTGTTCAACTCTCATTTAAGATTTTTTGCAGGAAAACTTCTCTCAAAATGGGAAGGTCCCTACGTTATCGAGGAGGTCTATCGTTCTGGTGCTATAAAAATCAATAACTTCTAAGGCACAAACCCGAAGGTGGTAAATGGTCAAAGAACTAAACATTATATTTCAGGTAATCCTATCAATGTTGAAACTAATATTATTGAAACCATAACCCCTGAGGAATACAAAAGAGACACTTTCCAGAATGTTCCAGACTCCGAAAAGGCATAGGTATGTGGTACGGTAAGTAAACCGGCTCCAAAACAACTCTAATGGCAATTTTTATCAGTTTTGGATTATTTAAGGATTTTAGGAAGCAAGAAGTAGTCCAAAAGGGGCACGAGGCTCCCACGAGAGAGGAGGGCGCCCTCCTGTAGGGCGCGCCCCCTGTCTCGTGGGCACCTTGTGTGCCTCCCGGACTCCGTTTTCTTGTATGTTACGTATTTTGGTCGGTAAAAATTCATTATATATACTCCCGAAGGTTTTGACCACCGTATCACGCAAATATCCTCTGTTTTCGTTTCGAGTTGTTCCTGTTGCAGATTTGGAACAAGATGTCTTCCTAAGATTCAGAAGGAGAGAGCTAAATGGCTGATTATATTGCAAACCCAAAAGCATATGGGGATGTGGAACATTATGGTTGGACCACAGAAGAAGTAGGAGACTATGATCCAAAGAGGAAGGAGGAGACAGGCTCCGATGAAGAGGACGATCCACTGCCTCAACCTGGTGATATGCATGTGGAGTTCAAGAAGTCAAGCCTCCCTAAGGTCCAATCTATCCCACCACGTTTTTTGCAGGACAGCAAGGCAGTGCTATGCAAAAAGATAATGAAACTTGATCTCGAGAATGAGGATCTAAGGGAGGAAAATTTTAGCCTCAGACGCAAGCTAGAGAAGAAAAGTGCAACAACTCCTACTTCACCACTTCCGAAGAAATAATCACATGGGTATGGGCACTCCCCTTGGCAACTACCAAGCTTGGGGGAGGTGCTCCGATATCGTATCCCCATCACACTCCTATCTTTACCGCTTTATTTAGTTCGATCCTTTTAGTAGTATCTTGATCTATTAGTTCGAAGTTTTGATATCAAGTAGTTTTGAGTTTTCCTTTGTGATCCCTTTATGTAATCAAGTCCGTGTGCTATCTTAATAAAGATTAGTGTTGAGTTAAGGGCTTTGCTATGTTGCTATGATCTGGAAAAAGTAGAAAGAACAAAAGAGTTCATATTGATCTTATGGATAGTGATAACTCCACACATAGAAAGTATGAGGCATAAAATTTGTTGAGAGTTGATGAACGTAGCCTTGGTCATCGTTGCAATTAATAGGAAGTGATAAGGAAGGAGGGGTTCCCATATAAATATATTATCTTGGACATCTTTTTGTTGGGGAACGTAGTAATTTCAAAAATTTCCTACGCACACGCAAGATCATGGTGATGCATAGCAACGAGAGGGGGAGTGTATCTTCATACCCTTGAAGATCGCTAAGAGGAAGCGTTTATCAACGCGGTTGATGTAGTCGTACGTCTTCACGATCCGACTGATCCAAGTACTGAACGCACGGCACCTCCGAGTTCTACACACGTTTAGCTCGATGACGTCCTCGCCTTCTCGATCCAGCAAGACGATTGAAGTAGTAGATGAGTTCCGGCAGCACGACGGCGTGGTGATGGTGTTGGTGAAGAACAATCTCCGCAGGGCTTTGCCTAAGCACTACGGAAACTATGACGGAGGATCAACTAGAGGGGATGGGGTTGCCGGCACACGGCTTGGTGTTTCTTGATGTGTCTTTGGTGCTAGCCCTGCCCCTCTATTTATATGTTGAGCCTTGGGGTCGAAACTTGGAGTAAAAGCCTCCACAAAGTCGGTTTCACCCGAAAGGCGAGAGTCCTTCTCGGACTCGAGGGCCAGACGCCAGGTTCCCGCGTCTCGACCCGACGCCAGGACCCCGCATCGGCCCCGGACTCATAAAACTTTCTTTTGCGCTTTCAAAAACCTTGTGGGCTTTCCCTTTGGCCCAAATAACGTGTTCTCGTACCCAAACATTTCGGGAAACATCCGGAACCCCTTCCGGTGAATTCCGGAACCCTTCCGGAGATCAAACACTATTATCCCATATATCAAACTTTATCTCCGGACCATTCCAGAGTTCCTCGTCATGTCCATGATCTCATCCGGGACTCCGAACAACATTGTTACCAACATACATAACTCATATAACACTATATCGTCAACGAAATGTTAAGCGTGCGGACCCTACGGGTTCAAGAACTATGTAGACATGACCTAGAACTGTTTCCGGTCAATAACCAAAAGCGGAACCTGGAAGCTCATATTGGCTCCTACATATTCTACGAAGATCTTTGTCATCGGTATAACATACGTTGTTCCCTTTGTCAAACCGCATAATAACAAATGTTGTTCCCTTTGTCATCGGTATGTTACTTGCCCGAAATTCGATCGTCGGTATCTCAATACCTAGTTCAATCTCGTTACCGGCAAGTCTCTTTACTCGTTCCGTAATACATCATCTCACAAATAACTCATTAGTTGTAATGCTTGCAAGGCTTAAGTGATGTGTATTACCGAGAGGGCCTAGAGATACCTCTCCGACAATCGGAGTGACAAATCCTAATCTGGAAATACGCCAACCCAACAAGTACCTTCGGAGACACCTGTAGAGCACCTTTATAATCACCCAGTCACGTTGTGACGTTTGGTAGCACACAAAGTGTTCCTTCGATAAACGGGAGTTGCATAATCTCATAGTCATAGGAACATGTATAAGTCATGAAGAAAGCAATAGCAGAATACTTAAACGATCAAGTGCTAAGATAACGGAATGGGTCAAGTCAATCACAGCATTCTCCTAATGATGTGCTCCCGTTAATCAAATGACAACTCATGTCTATGGTTAGGAAACATAACCATCTTCGATTAACGAGCTAGTCAAGTAGAGGCATACTAGTGACACTCTGTTTGTCTATGTATTCACACATGTATTATGTTTTTGGTTAATACAATTCTAGCATGAATAATAAACATTTATCATGATATAAGGAAATAAATAATAACTTTATTATTGCCTCTAGGGCATATTTCCTTCAGTCTCCCACTTGCACTAGAGTCAATAATCTAGTTCACATCGCCATGTGATTTAACACCAATATTCATATCTGTATATGATTAACACCCATAGTTCACATCGTCATGTGACCAACACCTAAAGGGTTTACTAGAGTCAATAATCTAGTTCATATCACTATGTGATTAACACCCAAAGTGTACTAAGGTGTGATCATGTTTTGCTCGTGAGAGAAGCTTAGTCAACGGGTCTGTCATATTCAGAGCCGTATGTATTTTGCAAATATTCTATGTCTTCAATGCTCTGCATGGAGCTACTCTAGCTAATTGCTCCCACTTTCAATATGTATCCGGATTGAGACTTAGAGTCATCTGGATCGGTGTAAAAGCTTGCACCGATGTAACTCTTTACGACGAGCTCTTTTATCACCTCCATAATCGAGAAATATTTCCTTAGTCCTCACTAAGGATGTTCTTGACCAATGTCCAGTGATCTAATCCTAGATCACTATTGTACTCCCTTGCCAAATTCAAAGCAAGGTATATAATAGGTCTGGTACATAGCATAGCATACTTTATAGAACCTATGACTGGGGCATAGGGAATGTCTTTCATTCTCTTTTCTATTTTCTGCTGTGGTTGGGATTTGAGTCCAATTTCATACACAGGAAAGAACTCTTTCTTTGACTGTTCCATTTTGAACTACTTCAAAATCTTGTCAAGGTATGTACTCATTGAAAGTCTTATCAAGCGTCTTGATCTATCTCAATAGATCTTGATGCTCAATATGTAAGTAGCTTTGCCGAGGTCTTTCTTTGAAAAAACTCCTTTCAAACACTCCTTTATGCTTTGCAGAATAATTCTACATTATTTCCGATCAACAATATGTCATTCACATATACTTATCAGAAATGTTGTAGTGCTCCCACTCACTTTCTTGTAAATACAGGCTTCACCGCAAGTCTGTGTAAAACTGTATGCTTTGATCAACTTATCAAAGCGTATATTCCAACTCCGAGATGCTTGCACCAGTCCATAGATGGATTGCTGGAGCTTGCATATTTTGTTAGCACCTTTAGGATTGACAAAACCTTCTGGTTGCATCATATACAACTCTTCTTTTAAGAAAACCATTAAGGAATCCAGTTTTGACATCCATTTGCCAGATTTCATAAAATGTGGCAATTGCTAACTTGATTAGGATAGACTTTAAGCCTCGCTACTGTTGAGAAAATCTCATTGTAGTCACTACAAGAAATATGTCAACTTATGACCTTCTGTCAGTGATCCTCGAAGAATTGGTCATAAATTTATGACCATTTCAGACCAATTGGTCAAAAGCTGTTCGGGGGGCTCCAAACCCTAAACCATTGCGACCATTTTGGTCACAAAGGTCATAATTTCCTCACACGAAAAGGTCATAAAGCAAACAGCGCTAGTCCGCTGCCTTATTTCTAGTTGTTAACGACCAATATAGATGGTCATAGCCTTGTAAATTGTGGTGGGTTGCTATGACTAGGCACCACCTCATCAGTTTTGCCTATGTGGCATGTCCATGTGGCAGTTTTTTCCCTAGGTTGTGAAGCAACCTATATTTCTGTCATTCCCAAAATTCCCAAAAAAATCTCATAAATTCTTTGGGTCATATCTTCGTCAAATATGTAAAAACCTTCCTTGCCTAGTTAAAAATAATTCAAAATATTCATTTTCCTATTCTGCTCAGAGTAACAGCCAGTGAAGGAAGTACCACTTTGGCATATCCATATAGTATCCATTTTCTACAGTGCTTTCCTATGCCCAAATAACCATCCTCCACCAAATGCCAGCTCAATCCATTCATTATTTTGAGCCGAGCTTCAACATTCGTATTTATGTCCAGTGTGGTGGTTTGCAAAGCAAGTGCCAGCTAGGCTCCTCCTTTTGAGCTGAAAAATTGTGAAGACGGTCTTCTTAGTAACTGATCATCCTCAGCCAAAACTCACGCCCATTAGCCATGTACATTTCCTGTACCGCTAATGAAACACTTGGCTGCTAATTCATGTTTGAGCACCGATCGGTCTCCTCGTTAGAATCTTATGTTGTAATTTTCTTCCTAGCACCTACATGGGGAGTGACCAACCCACTAGACATGTCTAGGCCACCCAAAACACATGGCAACGCCACGGTGACGCGGTGACCACGCGGCAGGCATGCGAGCTTACGCGCTCTAGAGTTCGGGCCCTCGGCCACCGTCCAAACCTCGATGTCTCTCCATCAAACCATGTATTTCTGATTAAATAGATACTTATTTACCTAGAAATGATTTTTACACCCAACCATTTTGTCAATTGTGCATTAAATATGGCCTAGTATTTTATAAAAATGATTTGGTCCAATTTTGCAACAATTATTTGGTAGTTCCTTCACAAAAAACCTCCTTTCGGGCACTCGAAAAATGGAAAATGGTTTTTCCGTCCAACGAAAATGAAAACTTCCTTAGGCAGCATTGTTTGTCATTCCAATATGCACTCTTGTGCACAATATGAGATCATTTGAACAAACTATGCCATGAATGTGGCCATAAGATTGATCATTTGGCTTGAAAGCCATTGATCTCCACACGTGATAGCTCATTTCTGAGAACACTTTTTTATAATAATTGCCGTATTACAAGTTTGTTATTTTTCCTAGGAACTTGGCCACATATGATGACACAATGCAAAGGTTTCCCAATTTTTTGTTTTTTTTTGAATTTTTTATGCCCGTTTCAAAATGTGGTCAAAACGGCGGGAATGACCGTTCCTAGCTAGTGGTTGAATCTTGGAAAACTTTTGGTGTTTCTCTGATTAAATAGATACTTATGTACCTAGAAATGATTTTTGGAAAAAATAAATAGCAAACTATGAGGCAGCTGCAGTTCAAATTTGACCCGCTTCCAACTGAATCGGCGGAAATTTGCCTTTTTCACGAGAGGTGGATAAAATTTTTGTACACCCAACCATTTTGTCAATTGTGCATTAAATATGGCCTAGTATTTTATAAAAATGATTCGGTCCAATTTTGCAACAATTATTTGGTAGTTCCTTCACAAAAAAAACCTCCTTTCGGGCACTCGAAAAATGGAAAATGGTTTTTTCGTCCAACGAAAATGAAAACTTCCTTAGGCAACATTGTTTGTCATTCCAATAAGCACTGTTGTGCACAATATGAGATCATTTGAACAAACTATGCCATGAATGTGGCCATAAGATTGATCATTTGGCTTGAAAGCCATTGATCTCCACACGTGATAGCTCATTTCTGAGAACACTTTTTCATAATAATTGCCGTATTACAAGTTTGTTATTTTTCCTAGGAACTTGGCCACATATGATGACACAATGCGAAGGTTTCCCAATTTTTTGTTTTTTTTGAATTTTTTATGCCCGTTTCAAAATGCGGTCAAAACGGCGGGAATGACCGTTCCTAGCTAGTGGTTGAATCTTGGAAAACTTTTGGTGTTTCTCTGATTAAATAGATACTTATGTACCTAGAAATGATTTTTGGAAAAAATAAATAGCAAACTATGAGGCAGCTGCAGTTCAAATTTGACCCGCTTCCATCTGAATCAGCGGAAATTTGTCTTTTTCACGAGAGGTGGGTAATTTTTTTTTACACCCAACCATTTTGTCAATTGTGCATTAAATATGGCCTAGTATTTTATAAAAATGATTTCGATCCGTCCATCCATCCAACCCACGGCAGCAAACCCCCTCTCTCTCGAACCCCACCCACCCCCACCCCTCGTGACCTCCTCTCTCTCGCGCGAACCCTAGCACTGCATTTCTCCCTTGCCGCCGCCCTCAAGCGGGAATCCTGCCGTCCTCCTCTCACCCCGCCACCGATCCTTCCCGGCCAGATCCTACACTCAGTCCGCACCTCTCCTCTCTCCCATGGCACCAGATCGAGCCGACGAGGCTAGTCCACGGCCAGATCCGCCACCGCCACAGCAACCTCTCTCTCTTCCTCTCCCCGATCCAGATCGAAGACGGCGGCTCCCACCGCATCGCTCTCCCATCGTCTCCCACCGTCCTTCCACACCGGCCGTTTCACTATCTCTCGCACCCAATCCAGATCCCAACCTCCGGCTCTCTGTCCTACATCCAGATCCTGATCCGCGGTGGCGCCCTCCGATCCAACCCCTCCCTTCTTCTTCAACCGCACGCGCCCGCGTCTAGTGCTCAGAGTCCCACCTCCTTGCGACCAGCTCCGTTCCCGAGCGCCTTTGCCTCCTTGTCCCGCCGGAGGACGGCGACGACACCTCCTCGGTCTCCTCCGTCTCATCCACCACCACCGACGCGTCCGCGGCCGCCACCGCCGTCGCGGGGGCAAGATGGAGAGGCCGTTCCCGTCTCTAGGAGAAGAAGGGCGGAGCGCCGAGGAAGGAGGAGGTCATCACGAGGGAGTACACCGTCAACCTCCACAAGCGCCTCCATGGCTGGTATGCATCCTCCCAGCCCTGCTACTTCTTCTCACGCCGTCCTGCTGTATTCAATTGTCACGCCGTCCTGCTGTATTCGATTTGCGGTGCCAAGATCGTGCTCGCTGTTCTCGCTCGTCTTGGTTCGAATAGAATGTGCCCTTTCATACTGTTCTCGCTGAACAATTTCCTGATGCTGCTGTGACTGTTATCAACTTATTATAGAATGTGCCCTTTCATACTTCTCTAGTCTCGTTCAGACGCACTGGAAGCGGGTCAATCATGCTCCAAGACGAGTACAACTCTATCACGCTCCAACTTGACCCAATTCTCATGCAGTCCTTCAGGTTCAGACGCACTGGTTCCGGTAGTTAGTGACTGGATGTTAACTAGCCAGGTTCTTGCACGGGCATGAAAGTTGGTGGTAATATACAGTAGTGGCGTGAGTGGTACTACTACTGCCCATATCATAGTTCTCGATTCATGAGATATATGAACTAGCCAGGTTCTTGACTTGCATGAGAATTGGTGTTATAATTACCGTACTATATGCAGAGTGATGTGAGTGGGACTACTCCTGCTCGTGTCCTAGTTTTCAGTTCCAAGTAAAGTAAAGGGGTGATTTTATCCTTGTTCGAAAAAATGTCAATTGCTAAACTGATAGATCGGTAGTGATGTGGTGTGAATGTCAAATTGTGAGCCTGTGTATTGGAGCCTAATAACTTCTGTTACGCTGACGGCTTTGATTCACTGATTGCCGTGTAGGAGGGGCTGGTTTTGCTGCTGGATGTCGTCCTTTCGATGCACCGGGCGCTGCGGGAGGTCAAGAATGTCTGCACCACCCTCATGCGTAAGAAGGCAAGCAACACGCTCTTTCCATCCGAAAATCTGTGATTGACCCAACCCAATACAAATGCAAGCGTCTGTTAATCTGCCTTTGCGTTTTTTGTACTCTACAGCTGGTTTTTCATAGAGTGACGAGGTTGACGTTGTCCTGTTTCGAACTAAAGTACTATTCCTGCATTTGTGGTAACAGAACTTTGCATGTACATTGGGACTTCAAATATTGCGGGTCCATCATGTGACTAACTTGTACTTATTAGTTTTTTTCCTGTTAACTAGCAAGCCTTTTCTTGTTTTCTTGATCACTCCAGTATATCGTAGGTTTTAATGTATTGGTGAACTGAATGGAACTTCTATTTCTAGCGGCCTGTATATGTATGGTCCTGATTAATGTCACTCCAAGGAAGCCTTACAGTACATATGTTTGCACTGAACAAGTGTATTTATGGTTCAGAATGGAAAACAATCAAACAAGTAATTGTTTTCCTCCATAGCATGCATCTAGTCTTTGGGGAATATTTGTTCTGAAGTCATTACGACACTTTGTTTAGCTATGCCATCCTAGTGCTTGAGTCCTGATAACATCCAAGAATAGTATCTAGGACTGGCTTGCATTTATGCTTCTTAAAATTGAAAACTGTGCTACTTAAATTTTTACCTGATGTGACTAGCTTCCTACTTATCAGTTTTTGCCCTGTTAATAACTAGAAAACCTTTTCTTGTTATTTTTCACTACAGCATGTAGGTTTTAATGCAATGCTGAACTGAATGTAAATTCTATTTCCAAGGGTCTGTATATGTTTGGTCCTCATTAATGTCACTTTAGGGAAGCCTTACAGTACATATGTATGCACTGAACAAGTGCACATATATAATTTCCTAGTATATGTGAACTTCACATCAGCTTACATGCTTGTGTTTTCAGTTATACCTGATTAAGTAGCTCTTTTTAGTTGGTATTGTTGTTGTACAAGCGGGGCCCTCTCTCCTAGAGATATAATTCTGCGTGCAGGTTCATCATAGTTTTAGTGCAAATATTTGCATCAGATGGATGGATGGAGTATTCCTTTCTTCCTTATAAAGCTAGCCTACTATGTTGAAACTGACACACTTGTGCATGCATGATGATGCAGATTGTAGGCACGCCAAGCCTACTGGCGGATGCTTCTTCAGGGGCAAAGAAGAAGGTGCCCGAAGCTGATGCCGTGTCGAGTGACTGATCTTCCCTCGGAGTCGCCTGCTGTAGTCATATTGTCGCTGGATCTCCCCCCTTCTCTGTGCGTGTGTTTCTCTGTCAATAGCTAGTAGCATAAGTTGGGGCTGGCTGTACCAGGAACTTAATCTGCATTTATTCAACTAGATCAAGTACAAGTACATTAGTTCGTAATCTTCTATTAATACATCTCCTAGTCATAAATTTCCTGAAGTAGTGCATGTACATATTTAGGTGCTGGTTAATTAGAAAGTGGATGTGATTTCTAACTTGATTGTTGTAGGCTACAAGATATATCTTTGTTGGTTCATCTTGCTGTAGAATATGCCCCTACTCATTCATTTATGTGTATTGCTATTTACCTCTGGTGACATGTGAGAAGCGCTCATCTATATGTTTATATTTTGAGCAGCTGGGTACAACTACAGTTGTAGAATCATCTAGCCAAATTTTGGGAGGATGGCATAAAAGATTAGATAACCCATGCTTTTGAAATCATGGTAAGCTTCACAAGCTTGTAAGGTGTTTTCTATTTTCAAGTGACTTTACATCAAGTTACTGTTTCTTAACAGAAATTCTAGACTCCGTAGCTTTTTATTGTTCTCTCCACTTATTTGTACAGCCAAGGATGCTTACTTAACTGTATAGCTCTTTATTGTTCTTTTCCAGGTATTCTATTTATGCTCCATTCTGAAATCTATTGTGCATTGCCAAGTCCATGAGGCGAAGCGCTCACTGCTCAACTATTTCTTTACTGAACTGGGAGCAACAAAGGCAAGATATTCGAAACAAGCTGAAGTCCTTTTGACTCTTGATTTCTAGCATACACATGCAACCTGCTTGGTGATGTTACTATAGATATGATGTAGGTTCAATGCTTACAATTTTTTGATGTGATGCATGTTACCTTTTGAAATATGAAGATTCATGTAAGCACTGTTGCTGGCAATCTGGCATATCATAACAGTCTTACCCCTTGTTCTGTCACTAGCATACACCACAGTTTTAGATAAAAGGGGGGCATATCATTTGCTCTATAAAATGGATTGTTTATTAATTTATTTGGACTTGCACACATTACGTAAGGAAGGATCGCCAATCTGGGTGTCCAAATGATAGTAAAACCTAGGGCTCTTGCACAGTTCTTGGATTTATTTTTAGCATATATTACCCATATTGAGACTGAACATGTGGCTTTTCTTCTCATCTACAGGAGAGTTATGTGCTGATTTTTTTGAAGAAGCTGGAAGTCAACGACTTGCTTTATGTGTTTGTTGTAATGCTGTATTTTCTGGAATTTGGATGTATTGTTGATCTGGCTGAGAATTTGGTGTATATTTGCTTGCTGAACTTACAAATGCTAGGATATATGTACAAATCCTTGGAATACTATTCTATGTTTACTTGAAATGTATTCTTGGATTGAAAGTGGTCAAAAAGAGAATATGTTGTTGTAAATTGTATTTGAAATAAAGAGGTGTGGCCCAAATTAACAACTGGCCAAAATGTCTATTGGACCAAATGAAAAACTGGTTGAAATGGCTACAGCCCAAAAAAATTGGATCGCAAAGAGGCCAGGGCCCAAAAAATGGATCGCAAAAAGGCCAAGGCCCCAAAATTAAATGCACTATAAAAATCGCGAGGCCTAAATTTAAAATGGACCGCAAAATGCCCAAATCAATTGACCAAAATTGGCAGGAAAAAAATCATAAATGGGCCGAATTAATGGGCTCGGCCCATATAGAAAACCGAATTGGACAGGGCTGAATCTTGTGCCACATCAGCTTGCCACGCTGGATGCCTACGTGGCCTGGGGAGGTTGCTAGTGACCAAAACGCCACAGTAGGAATATTTTGGTCGTAAACGTCTTTGACCATTCCAGAAGAAAGGTCGCTATAGTCGATTACGACGGCCAGCTTTTGACCTTCTGTTTTTGGTCACAAAAAGGTCATAAATGGAAATTTGTGACCTTTCAGTGACCAATAGT
The DNA here is from genome assembly GCA_021437245.1 of Aegilops speltoides. Classification (NCBI taxonomy): domain Eukaryota; kingdom Viridiplantae; phylum Streptophyta; class Magnoliopsida; order Poales; family Poaceae; genus Aegilops; species Aegilops speltoides. Next base: position 512,876,857 of record CM038142.1, read on the forward strand.
GGTGGTCATAAGTTAACATATTTCTTGTAGTGAGTCAACACCTTGAAATTGTCAAAAACCTTTTTGCGACAAGTCGAGCTTTGTAGATAGTAACACTACTATCAACGTCCGTCTTCCTCTTGAAGATCCATTTAATTTTCTATGGTTTGCCGATCATCGGGCAAGTCCACCAAAGTCCACACTTTGTTCTCATACATGGATCCTATCTCAGATTTCATGGCCTCCAGCCATTTTGCGGAATCTGGGCTTATCATCGCTTCCTCATAGTTCGTAGGTTTATCATGGTCTAGTAACATGACTTTCGTAACAGGATTACCGTACCACTCAGTGCGGATCGTACTCTGGAAGACCTACGAGGTTCTCAGAGTAACTTGATCTCAAGTTTCATGATCATCATCATTAGCTTCCTCACTAATTGGTGTAGGAATCATCGAACTGATTTCAGTGATGAACTATTTTCCAATTCGGGAGAAGGTACGATTACCTCATCAAGTTCTACTTTCCTCCCACTCACTTCTTTCGAGAGAAACTCCTTCTCTAGAAAGGATCCATTTTTAGCAACGAATATCTTGCCTTCGGATCTGTGATAGAAGGTGTACCCAACAATTTCCTTTGGGTATTCTATGAAGACGCACTTCTCCGATTTGGGTTTGAGCTTATCAGGATGAAACTTTTCACATAAGCATCGCAGCCCCAAAATTTAAGAAACGACAACTTGGGTTTCTTGCTAAACCACAGTTCATATGGTGTCATCTCAACGGATATAGATGGTGCCCTATTTGAAGTGAATGCAGCTGTCTCTAATGCATAACCCCAAAACGATAGTGGTAAATCGGTAAGAGACATCATAGATTGCACTATATCTAATAAAGTACGGTTATGACGTTCGGACACACCATAACGCTGTGGTGTTCCATGTGGTGTGAGCTGTGAAACTATTCCAGATTGTTTTATATGAAGGCCAAACTCGTAACTCAAATATTCTTCTCCACGATCAGATCGTAGAAACTTTATTTTCTTGTTATGATGATTATCCACTTCACTCTGAAATTCTTTGAACTTTTCAAATGTTTCAGACTTGTGTTTCATTAAGTAGATAAACTCATATCTGCTCAAATCATCTTGTGAAGGTCAGAAAATAACGATACCTACCACGAGCATCAACACTCATTGGACCGCATACATCGGTATGTATTATTTCCAACAAGTCAGTATCTCGTTCCATTGTTCCGAAGAATGGAGTTTCAGTCATCTTGCCCAAAAGGCACGATTCGCAAGCATCAAATGATTCATAACCAAGTGATTCCAAAAACCCATCAGCATGGAGTTTCTTCATGCGCTTTACACCGATATGACCCAAACGGCAGTGCCACAAATAAGTTGCACTATTATTATTAACTTTGCATCTTTTGGCATCAATATTATGAATATGTGTATCACTATGATCGAGATCCAACAAACTATTTTCATTGGGTGTATGACCATTGAAGGTTTTATTCATTTAAACAGAACAACAATTATTCTCTGATTTTAAATGAATAACCATATTGCAATAAACATGATGAAATCATATTCATGCTCAACGCAAATGCAAATAACACTTATTTAGGTTCTACACTAATCCTGAAAGTATAGGGAGTGTACGATGATGATCATATCAATCTTGGAACTACTTCCAACACACATCGTCACCTCACCCTCAACTAGTTTCTGTTTATTATGCAACTCCCGTTTCGAGTTACTACTCTTAGCAACTGAACCAGTATCAAATACCAAGGGGTTGCTATAAACACTAGTAAAGTACACATCAATAACATGTATATAAAATATACCTATGTTCACTTTGCCATCCTTCTTATCTACCAAATACTTGGGGTAGTTCCACTTCCAGTGACCAGTCCCTTTGAAGTAGAATCACTTAATCTTAGGCTTAGGTCCAGACTTGGGCTTCTTCACTTGAGCAGCAACTTGCTTGCTGTTCTTCTTGAAGTTCCCCTTCTTCCCTTTGCCCTTTTTCTTGAAACTAGTGATCTTTGTCCACCATCAACACTTTGATGTTTTTCTTTGATTTCTACCTTCGTCGATTTTTGCATCGCGAAGAGCTTGGGAATTGTTTTCATCATCCTTTGCATATTATAGTTCATCACGAAGTTCTACTAACTTGGTGGTGGTGACTAGAGAATTCTGTCAATCACTATCTTATCTGGAAGATTAACTCCCACTTGATTCAAGCGATTGTAGTACCCAGTGATGGGGAACGTAGTAATTTCAAAAAATTTCCTACGCACACGCAAGATCATGGTGATGCATAGCAACGAGAGGGGAGAGTGTTGTCTACATACCCTTGTAGACCGGGCGAAGCGATCACAACGTAGAGGAAGTAGTCGACGTTCTCCTCGCAATCCGACCGATCCGGCGCCAAGCACTCCGCGCCCGAGTTCTTGACACACGTACAGCTCGATGACGTCCCTTGTACTCCGATCCAGCCGAGTGTCGAGGAGAGTTCGTCGGCCGACGGCGTGGTGACGATCTTGATGTTCTACGGCGCAGGCTTCGCCTAAGCTTCGCGACGATATGACCGAGGTGGAATATGGTGGAAGGGGCACCGACACGGCTAAGGAACGATCCGTAGATCAAACTTGTGTGTTCTAGGGTGCCCCTGCCCCGTATATAAAGGAGGGAGGGGGAGGTGCGGCCGCCCAAGGGAGGCGCTGCGGAGGAGTCCTACTCCCACCGAGTAGGACTCCCCTTCCTAGTTGGAGTAGGATTGGGGAGGGGAAGAGGGAAGGGGGCGCCGCCCCACCTCCTTGTCCTATTCGGACTAGGGGAGAGGCGCCGCCACCCCCGGCCGGCCCCTCCTCTTCTCCCTCGAGGCCCACTAAGGACCATTTAGTTCCCGGGGGGTTCCGGTAACCTCCCGGTACTCCGGTAAATTCCCGTTTTCACTCGGAACCATTCCGAACTCCAAATATAGGCTTCCAATATATCAATCTTTATGTCTCGACCATTTCGAGACTCCTCGTCATGTCCGTGATCACATCCAGGAATCCGAACTTCTTCGGTACATCAAAATACATAAACTCATAATAATTGTCATCGTAACCTTAAGCGTGCGGACCCTACGGTTCGAGAACCATGTAGACATGACCGAGACACGTCTCCGGTCAATAACCAACAGCGGGACCTGGATGCCCATATTGGTTCCTACATATTCTATGAAGATCTTTATCGGTCAGACCGCATAACAACATACGTTGTTCCCTTTGTCATCGGTATGTTACTTGCCCGAGATTCGATCGTCGGTATCCAATACCTAGTTCAATCTCGTTACCGGCAAGTCTCTTTACTCGCTCGTAATACATCATCTCACAACTAACTCATTAGTTGTAGTGCTTGCAAGGCTTCAATGATGTGTATTACCGAGAGGGCCCGAGATACCTCTCCGACAATCGAGTGACAAAACCTAATCTCAAATACGCCAACCCAACATCGCCTTTGGAGACACTGTAGTACTCCTTTATAATCACCCGATTCGTTGTGACGCTTTGGTAGCACCAAAGTGTTCCTCCGTAAACGGAGTTGCATAATCTCATAGTTATAGGAACATGTATAAGTCATGGATAAAAGCAGTAGCAACATACTAAACGATCGTGTGCTAAGCTAATGGAATGGGTCATGTCAATCGATCATTCTACTAATGATGTGACCTTGTTAATCAAATAACAACTCTTTGTTCATGGTCGGAAACATAACCATCTTTGATTAACAAGCTAGTCTAGTAGAGGCATACTAGTGACATATTGTTTTGTCTATGCATTCACACATGTATCATGTTTCCTGTTAATACAATTATAGCATGAATGATAAACATTTATCATGAAATAAGGAAATAAATAATAACTTTATTATTGCCTCTAGGGCATATTTCCTTGATCTCCCACTTGCACTAGAGTCAATAATCTAGATTACATAGTAATGATTCTAACACCCATGGAGTCTTGGTGCTGATCATGTTTTGCTCGTGGAAGAGGCTTAGTCAACGGTCTGCAACATTCAGATCCGTATGTATCTTGCAAATCTCTATGTCTCCCACCGGACTAAGTCCCGATGGAATTGAAGCGCCTCTTGATGTGCTTGGTCCTCTTGTGAAATCTGGATTCCTTCGCTAAGGCAATTGCTCCAAGATTGTCACGAAGATTTTCATTGGACCCGATGCACTAGGTATGACACCTAGATCGGATATGAACTCCTTCATCCGACTCCTTCATTAGCTGCTTCGAAGCTGCTATGTATTCCGCTTCACATGTAGATCCCGCCACGACGCTTTGTTTAGAACTGCACCAACCGACAGCTCCTCCGCTTAGTGTAAATCGATCCGGTCTGCGATTTAGAATCGTCCGGATCGGTGTCAAAGCTTGCATCAACGTAACTGTTTTTATGAGCTCTTTGTCACCTCCATATCGAGAAACATATCCTTAGTCCTTTTCGTATTTCAGATGTTCTTGACCGCTGTCGATGATCCACTCTGGATTACTTTGGTACCTCCTGCTAAACTTATAGCAAGGCACACATCATGTCCGGTACACAAGATTGCATACATGATAGAGCCTATGGCTGAAGCATAGGAACATCTTTCATTTTTCTCTATCTTCTGCAGTGGTCGGGCATTGAGTCTTACTCAACTTCACACCTTGTAACACGTGCAAGAACCCTTTCTTTGCTTGATCCATTTTGAACTTCTTCAAAATTTTGTCAAGGTATGTGCTTTGTGAAAGTCCAATTAAGCGTCTTGATCTATCTCTATAGATCTTAATGCCCAATATGTAAGCAGCTTCACCGAGGTCTTTCATTGAAAAACTCTTATTCAAGTATCCCTTTATGCTATCCAGAATTCTATATCATTTCCGATCAGCAATATGTCATCTACATATAATATCGAAAATGCTACTGAGCTCCCACTCACTTTCTTGTAAATACAGGCTTCTCCAAAAGTCTCAGATAAACCCAAATGCTTTGATCACACTAACAAAGCATTTATTCCAACTCCGAGATGCTTGCACCAGTCCATAAATGGATCATTGGAGCTTGCACACTTTGTTAGCTCCTTTGGATTGACAAAACCTTCGGGTGCATCATATACAACTCTTCTTCCGTAAATCCATTCAGAATGCGTCTTTACATCCATTTGCCAAATTTCATAATCATAAAATGCGCAATTGCTAACATGATTCGGACGGACTTAAGCATCGCTTCGGGTGAGAAGGTCTCATCATAGTCAATCCCTTGAACTTGTCGAAAACCCTTTGCGACAAGTCGAGCTTTGTAGACGATAACATTACCGTCGTCGTCTTCTTCTTGAAGATCCACTTGTTTTCTATTGCTTGCCTACCCTCGGCAAGTCAACCAAAGTCCATACTTTGTTTTCATACATGGATCCCATCTCAGATTTCATGGCCTCAAGCCATTTTGCGGAATCTGGGCTCACCATCGCTTCTTCATAGTTCGTAGGTTCATCATGATCTAGTAGCATGATTTCCAGAACAGGATTACCGTACCACTCTGGTGCGGATCTTACTCTGGTTGATCTACGAGGTTCTGCAGTAACTTGATCTGAAGTTTCATGATCAACATCATCAACTTCCTCACTACTTGGTGTAGATGTCTCAGAAACCGGTTTCTGCGACAAACTACTTTCAAGTAAGGGAGAAGGTACAATTACCTCATCAAGTTCTACTTGCCTCCCACTCACTTCTTTCGAGAGAAACTCCTTCTCTAGAAAGGATCCATTCTTAGCAACGAATGTCTTGCCTTCGGATCTGTGATAGAAGGTGTACCCAACTGTTTCCTTTGGGTATCCTATGAAGACACATTTCTCCGATTTGGGTTCGAGCTTATCAGGTTGAAGCTTTTTCACATAAGCATCGCATCCCCAAACTTTAAGAAATGACAACTTTGGTTTCTTGCTAAACCATAGTTCATAAGGTGTCGCCTCAACGGATTTGACGGTGTTCTATTCAAGGTGAATGCGGCCGTCTCTAGAGCATAACCCCAAAACGATAGCGGTAAATCTGTAAGAGACATCATAGATCGCACCATATCTAGTAAAGTGCGATTCTGACGTTCGGACACACCATTACGTTGTGGTGTTCGGGTGGCGTGAGTTGCGAAACTATTCCGCATTGTTTTAAATGTAGACCAAACTCGTAACTCAAATATTCACCTCCACGATGAGATCGTAGAAATTTAATTTTCTTATTACGATGATTTTCAACTTCACTCTAAAATTCTTTGAACTTTTCAAATGTTTCAGACTTATGTTTCATTAAGTAGATATACCCATATCTGCTTAAGTCATCTGTGAAGGTGAGAAAATAACGATATCCGCCACGAGCCTCAACATTCATCGGACCACATACATCTGTATGTATGATTTCCAACAAATCTGTTGCTCTCTCCATAGTACCGAGAACGGGTTCTAGTCATCTTGCCCATGAGGCACGGTTCGAAGTGCCAAGTGATTCATAATCAAGTGACTCCAAAAGTCCATCAAGATGGAGTTTCTTCATGCGCTTTACACCGATATGACCTAAACGGCAAGTTACCACAAATAAGTTGCACTATCATTATCAACTCTGCATCTTTTGGTTTCAACATTATGAATATGTGTATCACTACTATCGAGATTCATCAAAATAGACCACTCCTCAAGGGTGCATGACCATAAAAGATATTACTCATATAAATAGAACAACCATTATTCTCTGATTTAAATGAATAACCGCCTCGCATCAAACAAGATCCAGATATAATGTTCATGCTCAACGCAGCACCAAATAACAATTATTTAGGTCTAAAACTAATCCCAAGGTAGATGTAGAGGTAGCGTGCCGACCGCGATCACATCGACTTTGGAACCATTTCCCACGCGCATCGTCACCTCGCCCTTTGCCGTTGTTCGCAATTCGTAGTCCCTGCTTGAGTTGCAAATATTAGCAATGAACCAAGATCAAATACCAGTGCTATCATGAGCTCTAGTAAGGTACACATCAATAACATGTATATCACATATACCTTTGTTCACCTTGCCATCCTTCTTATCCGCCAAATACTTGGGGCAGTTCCGCTTCCAAAGGACCGATCGCTTGCGGTAGAAGCACTCGGCCAGTGGCTTAGGTCCAGACTTGGGTTTCTTCTCTGAGCAGAACTTGCTTGCTGTTCTTCTTGAAGTTCCCTTCTTCTTCCCTTTGCCTTTCTTCTTGAAACTAGTGGTCTTATTGACCATCAACACTTGATGCTCCTTCTTGATTTCTACCTCCGCAGCCTTTAGCATTGCGAAGAGCTCGGTATAGTCTTTACCAACCCTTGCATATTATAGTTCATCACGAAGCCTTTGTAGCTTGGTGGCGGTGATTGAAGAATTACATCAATGACACAATCATCCGGAAGATTAACTCCCAATTGTGTCAAGTGATTGTAGTACCCGGACATTTTGAGTATGTGCTCAATAATGAACTATTCTCCTCCATCTTGCAGCTATAGAACTTATTGGAGACTTCATATCTCTCAATCCGGGCATTCTGTTGAATATTAACTTCAATTCTGGAACATCTCATATGCTCCATGACGTTCAAAACGTCGTTGAAGTCCCGGTTCTAAGCCGTAAAGCATGGCACACTCGAACTATAGAGTAGTCATCAGCTTTGCTCGCCAGACGCTCACAACATCCGTGTTGCTCCAAAGCAGAGTTCGCACCCAGCGGTGCATCCAGACGTAACTCTTACAGGCAGCAATGAGGATAATCCTCAAATTACGGACCCGATCCGTGTAATTGCTACCATCATCTTTCAACTTTGCTTTCTCAAGGAACGCATTAAAATTCAACGGAACAACAAAGACGAGCCATCTATCTACATACATAAACAAGCAAGATACTATCAGGTACTAAGTTCATGATAAATTTAAGTTCAATTAATCATATTACTTAAGAACTCCCACTTAGACAGACATCTCTCTAGTCATCTTAAGTGATCACGTGATCCAAATCAACTAAACCATAACCGATCATCACGTGAAATGGAGTAGTTTTCAATGGTGAACATCTTATGTTGATCATATCTACTATATGATTCACGCTCGACCTTTCGGTCTCCGTGTTCCGAGGCCATATCTGCATATGCTAGGCTCGTCAAGTATAACCCGAGTATTCTGCGTGTGCAAAACTGGCTTGCACCCGTTGTAGATGGACGAGAGCTTATCACACCCGATCATCACGTGGTGTCCAGGCACGACGAACTTTGGCAACGGTGCATACTCGGGAGAACACTTCTTGATAATTTAGTGAGAGATCATCTTATAATGCTACCGTCAATCAAAGCAAGATAAGATGCATAAAGGATAAACATCACATGCAAATCAATATAAGTGATATGATATGGTCATCATCATCTTGTGCTTCGTGATCTTCATCTCCGCAGCACCACCATGATCACCATCGCCACCGGTAGCGACACCTTGATCTCAATCGTAGCATCGTTATCGTCTCGCCAATCTTATGCTTCTCGACTATCGCTACCGCTTAGTGATAAAGTAAAGCATTACAGTATGATTGCATTGCATACAATAAGCGACAACCATATGGCTCCAGCCGATTGCCGATAACCGGTTACAAAACATGATCATCTCATACAATAAAATATAGCATCACGTCTTGACCATATCACATCACAACATGCCCTGCAAAAACAAGTTAGACGTCCTCTACTTTGTTGTTGCAAAGTTTTACGTGGCTGCTACGGGCTTAAGCAAGAACCAGTCTCACCTCGCATCAAAACCACAACGATACTTCGTCAAATAGACTCCGTTTAACCTTCTCAAGGACCGGGCGTAGCCACACTCAGTTCAACTAAAGTGAGAGAGAGACACCCACCAGTCACCTTTAAGCAACGAGTGCTCGTGGCGGTGAAACCAGTCTCGCGTAAGCGTCTGCGTAATGTCGGTCCGGGCCGCTTCATCTCACAATACCGCTGAACCAAAGTATGACATGCTGGTAGGTAGTATGACTTGTATCGCCCACAACTCACTTGTGTTCTACTCGTGCAAAACATCAAACCATAAAAACTAGGCTCGGATGCCACCGATGGGGAACGTAGTAATTTCAAAAATTTTCCTCGCACACGCAAGATCATGGTGATGCATAGCAACGAGAGGGGAGAGTGTTGTCTACATACCCTTGTAGACCGAAGCGAAGCGATCACAACGTAGAGGAAGTAGTCGTCGTTCTCCTCGCGATCCGACCGATCCGGCGCCGTTACTCCGGCGCCCCGAGTTCTTGACACACGTACAGCTCGATGGCGTCCCTCGTACTCGATCCAGCCGAGTGTCGAGGGAGAGTTCCACAAGACGACGGCGTGGTGACGATCTTGATGTTCTACCGGCGCAGGCTTCGCTTAAGCTTCGACGATATGACCGAGGTGGAATATGGTGGAGGGGGCACCGCACACGGCTAAGGAACGATCCGTAGATCAAACTTGTGTGTTCTAGGGTGCCCCCCTGCCCCCGTATATAAAGGAGGGAGGGGGAGGTGCGGCCGGCCCAAGGGAGGCGCGCCGGAGGAGTCCTACTCCCACCGGGAGTAGGACTCCCCCCCTTTCCTAGTTGGAGTAGGATTGGGGAAGGGGGAAGAGGGAAGGGGGGCGCCGCCCCCCTCCTTGTCCTATTCGGACTAGGGGGGGAGAGGGCGCGCGGCCACCCCTGGCCGGCCCCTCCTCTTCTCCCTCGAGGCCCACTAAGGCCCATTTAGTTCCCGGGGGGTTCCGGTAACCTCCCGGTACTCCGGTAAATTCCCGTTTTCACTCGGAACCATTCCGAACTCCAAATATAGGCTTCCAATATATCAATCTTTATGTCTCGACCATTTCGAGACTCCTCGTCATGTCCGTGATCACATCCGGGAATCCGAACTTCTTCGGTACATCAAAATACATAAACTCATAATAACTGTCATCGTAACCTTAAGCGTGCGGACCCTACGGTTCGAGAACCATGTAGACATGACCGAGACACGTCTCCGGTCAATAACCAACAGCGGGACCTGGATGCCCATATTGGTTCGTACATATTCTACGAAGATCTTTATCGGTCAGACCGCATAACAACATACGTTGTTCCCTTTGTCATTGGTATGTTACTTGCCCGAGATTCGATCGTCGGTATCCAATACCTAGTTCAATCTCGTTACCGGCAAGTCTCTTTACTCGTTCCGTAATACATCATCTCACAACTAACTCATTAGTTGTAGTGCTTGCAAGGCTTCAGTGATGTGTATTACCGAGAGGGCCCAGATACCTCTCCGACAATCGGAGTGACAAAACCTAATCTCGAATACGCCAACCCAACATCCGCCTTTGGAGACACCTGTAGTACTCCTTTATAATCACCCGATTCGTTGTGACGTTTGGTAGCACCAAAGTGTTCCTCCGTAAACGGAGTTGCATAATCTCATAGTTATAGGAACATGTATAAGTCATGGATAAAAGCAGTAGCAACATACTAAACGATCGTGTGCTAAGCTAATGGAATGGGTCATGTCAATCAGATCATTCTACTAATGATGTGACCTTGTTAATCAAATAATAACTCTTTGTTCATGGTCAGGAAACATAACCATCTTTGATTAACAAGCTAGTCTAGTAGAGGCATACTAGTGACATATTGTTTTGTCTATGCATTCACACATGTATCATGTTTCCGGTTAATACAATTATAGCATGAATGATAAACATTTATCATGAAATAAGGAAATAAATAATAACTTTATTATTGCCTCTAGGGCATATTTCCTTCACCCAGACAATCTGAGCACATGCTCACTAGTTGAGCGATTCTCCTCCATCTTTTAGATATAGAACTTGTTGGAGACTTCATATCTCTCAACTCAGGTATTTGCTTGAAATATTAACTTCAACTCCTGGAACATCTCATATGGTCCATGACGTTTAGAACGTCTTTGAAGTCCCGATTCTAAGCCATAAAGCATGGTGCACAAAACTATCAAGTAGTCATCATATTGAGCTAGCCAAACGTTCATAATGTCTGCATCTGCTCCTGCAATAGGTCCGTCACCTAGCGGTGCATCAAGGACATAATTCTTCTGTGCAACAATGAGGGTAAACCTCAGATCACGGATCCAATCCGCATCATTGCTACTAACATCTTTCAACATAGTTTTCTCTAGGAACTTATCAAAATAAACATATGAAAGCAACAATGCGAGCTATTGATCTACAACATAATTTGCAAAATACTACCAGGACTAAGTTCATGATAAATTTAAGTTCAGTTACTCATATTACTTAAGAACTCCCACTTATAAAGACATCCCTCTAATCCTCTAAGTGATCACGTGATCCATATCAACTACACCATGTCCGATCGTCACGTGAGAAGGAGTCGTTTCAACGGTGAACATCAATATGATGATCATATCTACTATATGATTCACGCTCGACCTTTCGGTCTCCGTGTTCCGAGGCCATATCTATTATATGCTAGGCTCGTCAAGTATAACCTGAGTATTCCGCGTGTGCAACTGTTTTGCACCCGTTGTATTTGAACGTAGAGCCTATCACACCCGATCATCACATGGTGTCTCAGCACGAAGAACTTTCACAACGGTGCATACCCAGGGAGAACACTTCTTGATAATTTTAGTGAAAGATCATCTTAAAATGCTACCGTCAATCAAAGCAAGATAAGATGCATAAAGGATAAACATCACATGCAATCAATCTAACTGATATGATATGGCCATCATCATCTTGTGCTTGTGATCTCCATCTCCGAAGCACCGTCGTGATCACCATCGTCACCGGCGCGACACCTTGATCTCCATCGTAGCTTCGTTGTCGTTACGCCATCTATTGCTTCTACAACTATCGCTACCGCTTAGTGATAAAGTAAAGCAATTACAGGGCATTTGCATTTCACACAATAAAGCGACAACCATATGGCTCCTGCCAGTTGCCGATAACTTCCGTTACAAAACATGATCATCTCATACAATAAAATATAGCATCACTCTTTACCATATCACATCACAACATGCCCTGCAAAAACAAGTTAGACATCCTCTACTTTGTTGTTGCAAATTTTACGTGGCTTCTACGGGCTTAGCAAGAACCGTTCTTACCTACGCATCAAAACCACAACGATAGTTCATCAAGTTAGTGCTGTTTTAACCTTTGCAAGGACCGGGCGTAGCCACACTCGGTTCAACTAATGTTGGAGAAACAGACACCCGCTAGTCACCTGTGTGCAAAGCACGGCGGTAAAACCAGTCTCGCGTAAGCATACGCGTAATGTTGGTCCGGGCCGCTTCATCCAACAATACCACTGAACCAAAGTATGACATGCTGGTAAGCAGTATGACTTGTATCGCCCACAACTCACTTGTGTTCTACTCGTGCATATAACATCAATGCATAAAACCTAGGCTCGGATGCCACTGTTGGGGAACGTAGTAATTTCAAAAATTTCCTACGCACACGCAAGATCATGGTGATGCATAGCAACGAGAGGGGGAGTGTATCTTCATACCCTTGAAGATCTCTAAGCGGAAGCGTTTATCAACGCGGTTGATGTAGTCGGACATCTTCACGATCCGACCGATCCAAGTACCGAACACACGACACCTCCGAGTTCTGCACACGTTCAGCTCGATGACGTCCTCGCCTTCTCGATCCAGCAAGACGGGCGAAGTAGTAGATGAGTTCCGGCAGCACGACGGCGTGCTGATGGTGTTGGTGAAGAACAATCTCCGCAGGGTTTCGCCTAAGAACTACGGGAACTATGACAGAGGATAAACTAGAGGGGACGGGGTTGCCGGCACACGACGTGGTGTTTGTTGATGTGTCTTTGGTGCTAGCCCTGCCCCTCTATTTATATGTTGAGCCTTGGGGTCGAAACTTGGAGTAAAAGCCTCCACAAAGTCGGTTTCACCCGAAAGGCAAGAGTCCTTCTCGGACTCCAGGGCCAGACGCCAGGGTTCCCTGGCGTCTGGCCCCTGGACTCCACAAAACTTTCTTTTGCGCTTTCCAAAAACCTTGTGGGCTTTCCCCTTTGGGCCAAATAACGTGTTCTCGTACCCAAACATTTAGGGAAACATCCAGAACCCCTTCCGGTGAATTCCGAAACACTTCCGGAGATCAAACACTGTTATCCCATATATCAAACTTTATCTCCGCACCATTCTAGAGTTCCTCGTCATGTCCATGATCTCATCCGGGACTCCGAACAACATTCGGTTACCAACATACCTAACTCATATAATACTATATCACAACGAAAGCGTTAAGCGTCACGGACCCTACGGGTTCGAGAACTATGTAGACATGACCTAGAACTGTTTCCGGTCAATAACCAATAGCGGAACCTGGATGCTCATATTGGCTCCTACATATTCTATGAAGATCTTTATCGGTCAAACCGCATAACAACATACGTTGTACCCTTTGTCATCGGTATGTTACTTGCCCGAAATTCGATCGTCGGTATCTCAATACCTAGTTCAATCTCGTTACCAGCAAGTCTCTTTACTCGTTCCATAATACATCATCTCACAACTAACTCATTAGTTGTAACGCTTGCAAGGCTTAAGTGATGTGTATTACCGAGAGGGCCCAGAGATACCTCTCCGACAATCGGAGTGACAAATCCTAATCTCAAAATACGCCAACCCAACAAGTACCTTCGGAGACACCTGTAGAGCACCTTTATAATCACCCAGTTACGTTGTGACGTTTGATAGCACACAAAGTGTTCCTCCGGTAAACAGGAGTTGCATAATTTCATAGTCATAGGAACATGTATAAGTCATGAAGAAAGCAATAGCAGAATACTTAAACGATCAAGTGCTAAGCTAACGGAATGGGTCAAGTCAATCACATCATTCTCCTAATGATGTGATCCCGTTAATCAAATGACAACTCATGTCTATGGTTAGGAAACAAAACCATCTTCGATAAACGAGCTAGTCAAGTAGAGGCATACTAGTGACATTCTGTTTGTCTATGTATTCACACATGTATTATGTTTTCGGTTAATACAATTCTAGAATGAATAATAAACATTTATCAAGATATAAGGAAATAAATAATAACTTTATTATTGCCTCTAGGGCATATTTCCTTCACTTTTATGATTGTGAAGCACTCATTAAGTATGACATGCTAAAAGAGTTGACGCTGGAGAAGGAAGACAACGTAATGGTTTATGTTTTCCGGCATCTGAGTTAAAGTATATTGTCATTGACCTTTCAAACATGTTGAGCTTGCCTTTCCCCCTTATGCTAGCCAATTTCCTTGCACCAAGTAGAGATACTACTTGTGTTTCCAAATATCCTTAAACTCAGTTTTGCCATGAGAGTCCATCATACCTACCTATGGATTGAGTAAGATCCTTCAAGTAAGTTGTCATCGGTGCAAGCAATAAAAATTGCTCTCTAAATATGTATGACTTATTAGTGCAGAGAAAATAAGCTTTGTACGAACTTGTTGTGGAAGTAATAAAAGCGACGGATTGCATAATAAAGGTCCACATGCAAGGGGCAATATAAAGTGACGTTCTTTTTCACTAAGATTTCGTGCATCAAGCCTAAACGCGCATGACAACCTGTGCTTCCCTCTGCAAAGGGCCTATCTTTTACTTTATATTTTTACTTTATGCTTGAGTTAAGGTGATCCTCACATTTCCCTTTTTCATTTTATCCTTTGGCAAGCTCCTCGTGTTTGAAAGATCATGATACATATATCCAATTGGATGTAATGTGACGCCCGAATAATTAAGCTACAGTAATTCTTTGCTAATGGTGCCACGTCACTTTGATTACTGTTGCTAATCTGCGTTAGTTCGAAACCGATACAAATTCAAATTCAAAATCAAGCAAACAATAAAATTTTTGAAATATTAAAACTAAAATGTTAGGAGTGAACCAAATATTGCCTAAGTAATTATGGTTGAGAAACAACACCTTTATAAAATGCTTAAATACCATATAAGATGAATAAAACAGCAGTAAAAACAATAATTTAAATACCTTTGGTAATTAATAAAATATCAAACTAATTTTTTTGGGGACTAGACTTTTTGTGACTATGGGATAAGTTGAAATACTAATTTATATGCTACGTGTATATTTTACTAAAACTAAAATTAATAAGAAACAAGACTAAAACAGAAAAAGTAATATAAATGAAAAAGAAAAAGGCAAATCCGAAAATAAAACAAGAGAAAAGGAAAACCCCCCTCCCCCGGGGCCAAGGCCCAGCTGGCCAGCCCAGGCCGGCCCACTCCCAACGTCGCCTCCTCCTCTATTCACAGAGGGGGACGTGGGCAGAGCCGATGCCCGCCACGGCACCGGCCGACGCCGTGGCGGCCATCCGGCCGGCGACCCCGGCCTACAAGACCCCGGTGCCCCTCTCTAAACCTAGCCGGACCCCCACTCCCCCTCCTCGCGCCCCCATCTCCCTCCCCTCGTCTTCCCCGCGGCGACCCGACGCCGTTGCCCGAAGCTGCTGTCGCCGCGCCGCCATCGTTGTCGTACATGTTGCCATCGGCCACCTTCGTCGTCCGTTGGCGTCCGGGAGGTTCACCGTCGTCCGCTACGTCGTCTACGCACCACTGTTCGAGCCCGAGGCCACTACATCGAGCGGATCGAACTCTTCTTCAACCTTCGTCCACCGGCGCGCCTCCGTCGACTCCGTCGTCGTCCTGCGCTCCGGGCCCTCATCGAGCCTTTCGTGCGCTCCCCGGTGAGCTCCCGCTCGAAAGCCTTCTCCCTAGTTCTCGAATCCGTGTCCGTAGCCGCCGTTCCCGTCGCGGCCAAAGCTCATCGCCGCCGGCCATGTCGTCGCAAAGCTCACAGCTGCTGTCGCTCGCACCCGTGCTTGGTCTCGAGCTCCTTGAGCTCCCACGAAGACAACGCGCCCGTCCGCTCACGCCATGGCCGCCCTCGACCCTTGTGCTCCCCTGCATCCCCGCGCACAGTCTGGCCGCACACCTACAACCACCCGTGCGCCTGCGTGCGGCAGCCCGTGCGGCGGCTGCGCCTACTGCTGTGCGCGCTTGTAGCCGTCGCTGCCGTGGCCCCTATTGCTGCTGCCGTTGTTGTTTGACACTGAATCCTGCTGCTTCCTTCTTCAGTTAGGCTAGGTGTCGATTTATTCAGTTTCGTCAGTATAAGCATGCACCGTACATGCAAGTCTTTGTTTTGTGTATGTAGTAGCTAGTGTCGCGGTGTTAGCTCCCGTGGGATAGTGTGGCCATTAGCTCAAACGTGGCTGGTAGATTAGGAAGGATCTCTTGCTGTAACGACATGGCGCTGCAGTTAGTAGCACGCAACACAAAGTACTCTCTCACAGTTCTTCAGTTACAGAGCGTCGAGAGAGTGCGAGGACACCGACAGCAACTACAACTGCCTCAGCCGCTCGCGCCGTGCCCTACGCCCGTCCGTGCGCGCCCGCCTGCAATGGTCACGCCCGCACCCGCTACGTCCTGGCGCCCGGCCTTCATGCGCGCCTGCGCACAACCACGCGGGTGCTGGCCTTTGTGCCTCTGCCAGCGGGTCCCCAACCAGCCCAATTAAGGGGCTAATCCCCTATTAGCCCATAACACCCTCCTGTTTAGTTTATTTTGGTTTAACTGATTAGTTAGTCTAGACCCTATGACATGTGGACCCTACTGTAAATTAAAATGATCAGACAAGTTAAAAATGCTTAAGTCTATGACACGCGGGAACCATGCACTATTCACTAATTGACCTAGTCAACACCGACTGTGCTGTTGACTTTGACCTGCCCCCACATGTCATTGACTGTGGCTGGCACTACACTAGCTGACAAGAGTAATTTTACTGTTTTATTTTCGAAATAATAATAAATCCAGAAATTCTAGGATATTGTTAAAAGTTTAGGAAATCATATAAGATAAACAGTAAGTCGGATGAAAATAATTTGTATATGAAAGTTGCTCAGAATGACGAGACGAATCCGAATACGCTCTCCGTTCGTCTGCCACGCATCCCTAGCATAGCAAACACACAACTTTCTCCCTCTGTTCATCTGTCCGAAAACGCGAAACACCGGGGATACTTTCCCGGATGTTTTCCCCCTTTGCTGATATCACCTACTAACGCGTTAGGGCACATCTAGCACCGCGTTTGTCATGTTATGCTTTGTGATGCTTGATTGCTCTGTTATTTATTGTGTTCCCCCTCCGTTACTTCTTTCCGATAGACACCGAGACCGCTGCCGGTACCCATGTGATCGACTACATCGACGACGAATCCTTCTTGCCAGAGCAACCAGGCAAGCCCCCCTTGATCACCAGATATCGCCTATTCTTCTCTATACTGCTTGCATTAGAGTAGTGTAGCATGTTACTGCTTTCGTTAATCCTATTCTGCTGCATAGCCTGTTATTGTTGCTACAGTTTGTTACCCTTACCTGTCTGCTTAGTATAGGATGCTAGTTTTTCATCAGTGGCCCTACATTCTTGTCCGTCTGATGTGCTATACTATCGGGCTGTGATCACTTAGGAGGTGATCACGGGTATATACTATGTAATTTATACATGACACATGTGGTGATTAAAGTCGAATCACTTCGTTGAGTACATAAGTGATTCTGATGAAATTTGAAAGGACAGGTGGCTCCATCCCGGTAGAGGTGGGCCTGGGTTCCTAACGGCCCCCGACTGTTACTTTGTGGCGGAGCGACAGGGCAGGTTGTGAAGGAAATATGCCCTAGAGGCAATAATAAAGTTATTATTTATTTCCTTATTTCATGATAAATGTTTATTATTCATGCTAGAATTGTATTAACCGGAAACATAATACATGTGTGAATACATAGACAAACATAGTGTCACTAGTATGCCTCTACTTGACTAGCTCATTAGTCAAAGATGGTTATGTTTCCTAACCATAGACATGTGTTGTCATTTGATTAATGGGATCACATCATTAGGAGAATGATGTGATTGACATGACCCATCCGTTAGCTTAGCACTTGATCGTTTAGTATTCTCGCTATTGCTTCCTTCATGACTTATACATGTTCACAGTAACTATGAGAATTGTGTAACTCCGTTTACGGAGGAACACTTTGGTACTACCAAACGTCACAACGTGAATCGGGTGATTATAAAGGAGTACTACAGGTGTCTCCAAAGGTACATGTTGAGTTAGCATAATTGAGATGAGGTTTTGTCACTCCGATTGTCGGAGAGGTATCTCTGGGCCCTCTCGGTAATGCTCATCACATAAGCCTTGCAAGCATATAACTAATGAGTTAGTTATGAGATGAAGTATTACAGAACGAGTAAAGAGACTTGTCGGTAACAAGATTGAACTAGGTATTGGATACCGACGATCAAATCTCGGACAAGTAACATACCGATGACAAAAGGGAACAACGTATGCTGTTATGCGGTTTCACCGATAAAGATCTTCGTAGAATATGTAGGAACCAATATGGGCATCCAGGTCCCGCTATTGGTTATTGACCAGAGACATGTCTCGGTCATGTCTACATCGTTCTCGAACCGTAGGGTCCGCACGCTTAAGGTTTCGATATGGTTATATTATGAGTTTATGTATTTTGATGTACGAAGTTCGTTGAGTCCGGATGTGATCACGGACATGACGAGGAGTCTCGAAATGGTCGAGACATAAATATCGATATATTGGACGGATATATTTGGACAGGAAAGGTTAGGAAGAGTTTGGAGCTCGGGAGGTTACCGAACCCCGGGAGGTATATGGGCCTTATTGGGCCCATGTAGGAGGAAGGGAGAAGGAGCAAGGGAGGGGGGCGCGCCCCCCCAAGCCCAATCCGAATTGGGGAGGGGGGCCGGCCCCCCCTTTCCTTTCTCCTTCCCCCTCTTCATTTCCTACTACTAGTACTACTTCCTAATACTAGTACTCCTTCCTTCCCCCTCCAAATAAGATAAGGAAAAGAGGGGGAAACCTACTCAAGAGAGGGAAACCTACTTGGAGTAGGTTTCCCCCTTCCTATGGCGTGCCCCCCCTTGGGCCGGCCACCTCCTCCCTCCCTCCTTTATATACGGGGGTAGGGGGCACCCTAGAGCACACAAGTTGATCTTTGATCGTTCCTTAGCCGTGTGTGGTGCCCCCCTCCACGATATTACACCTCGGTCATATTGTAGTGGTGCTTAGGCGAAGCTCTGCAACAGGAGAACATCAAGATAGTCACCACGCCGTCGTCTTGTGGAACTCCCCCTCGAGCCTCTCTTGGATTGGAGATCGAGGTGCGTCATCGAGCTGTGTCGTGTGTCAAGAACTTCGGAGGTGCCGGAGTAACGGTGCTTGGATCGGTCGGACCGGGAGGACATCGACTACTTCCTCTCGCTGCATCAACGCTTCGCCCGGTCTACAAGGGTACGTAGACAACACTCTCCCCTCGTTGCTATGTCATCACCATGATCTTGCGTGTGCGTAGGAAATTTTTTGAAATTACTACGTTCCACAACAAGTTGAGACTACCTAGGAGAGAGGTGGGCCTGGCCCTGGTCGGCGTCCATGGATACTTAAAAATAACACGCTTAACGAGTTCTTGGTATTTGATCTGAGTCTGGCCATTTGGTCTATACGCACTAACCAACTACGTGGGAAAGTTATGGGCACTCGACGTCGTGGTATCAGCCGAAGCCTTCGTGATGTCAGCGACTAAGCGGCGCTACGCGGATTGGACCGAACGCCGCTAGGCTAGGTGCGCTTCCCGCGCCCTCGCAAGCGTCTTGGTGTGCTAAGGCGATGGGCCCGCACCCTGCGTGCTTAGGTTTAGACCGGCGTGCTGACCTCTCTGTTGGCCTAGGTGGGGCTGCGACGTGTTGATCTTCCGCGGCCGGGCATGACCCAGAAAAGTGTGTCCGGCCAAATGGGGTCAAGCGTGTTGGGTTATGTGGTGCACCCTGCGGAAGTTTATCTATTCGAATAGCCGTGATCTTGATGCAGGGACGACTTGGAGTTGTACCTTGACCTTATGATAACTAGAACTGGATACTTAAGAAAACACACCCTTGCAAGTGCCAGATATAACCCGGTGATCGCTCTCTAATAGGGCGACGAGGAGGGGATCGCCGGGTAGGAGTATGTTATATGATGCTACTTGGAGGACATCAGTCTACTCTCTTACGCATCTTTGCAAAGGCGAGGCTGCCGAGGTTTAGTCTTGACGGACTAGCTATCCCCCCCTTATTCTGGCATCCTGCAGTTCAGTCCACTGATATTGCCTCTTTACACATATACTCATGCATATGTAGTGTAGCTCCTTGCTCGCGAGTACTTTGGATGAGTACTCACGGTTGCTTTTCTCCCCTTTTCCCCCTTCCCTTCTACCTGGTTGTCGCAACCAGATGTCGAACCGAGAACTGTGACGCCACCGTCGGCGGCGACTCCTACTACACGGAGGTGCCTACTACTCCGTGCGGGCGGCGGCGACGACCACTGGGAGTAGTTTAGGAGGATCCTAGGCAAGAAGCCTGCGCCTCTTTCGATTTGTATCCCAGTTTGTGCTAGCCTTCTTAAGGCAAACTTGTTTAACTTATGTCTGTACTCAGATATTGTTGCTTTCGCTGACTCGTCTATGATCGAGCACTTGTATTCGAGCCCTCGAGGCCACTGGCTTGTATTATGATGCTTGCATGACTTATTTATGTTTTAGAGTTGTGTTGTGATATCTTTCTGTGAGTCCCTGATCTTGATCGTACACGTTTGCGTGCATGATTAGTGTACGTTTGAATCGAGGGCGTCACATGTAAGTTGGCATAGGTTGTTATTGTTGACATCACCTAAAGGTGAATACGTTGGGAGGCAACACAATAACCCCTATCTTTCTCAGTGTCCGGCTGAAACTCTATAACCACAAGTATTGCGTGAGTGTTAACAATTATAGGGGACTACGAGATAGTTGAGTATGTGAGCTTGCTGAAAAGCTCTATTATTGACTCTTTCTGATATTACGATAAATTGCAATTGCTTCAATGACTGAGATTATAGTTTGTTAGTTCCCAATGAAGTTTTTTGAACCATACTTGGCACTGTGAATTGCTTATTACTTGAACATAGGAAATCATATGAAAAAATCCATATATGTTGATGTTATTAGAATGATCATGATGCCCTCATGTCCGTATTTTATTTTTGTCGACACCTCTATCTCTAAACATGTGGACATATTTTTCGATTTCGGCTTCCGCTTGAGGGCAAGCGAGGTCTAAGCTTGGGGGAGTTGATACGTCAATTTTGCATCATGCTTTTATATCAATATTTATTGCATTATGGGCTGTTATTACACATTATATCTCAATACTTATGGCTATTCTCCCTTATTTTACAAGGTTTACATGGCTATACTCAAGTCTGTATAAAACCATATGCTTTGATCACACTGTCAAAGCGTTTATTCCAACTCCGAGATGCTTGCACCAGTCCATAAATGGAACACTGGAGCTTGCACACTTTGTCGAAGACTTTTGGATCAACAAAACCTTCAGCTGCATCATATACAACTCTTCTTCTAGAAATCCATTCAAGAATGCAGTCTTGACATCCATTTGCCAAATTTCATAATCATGAAATGCAGCAATACCAACATGATTCGGACAGACTTAAGCATCGCTACGGGTGAGAAAGTCTCATCGTAGTCAACCCCTTGAACTTGTCGAAAACCTTTTGCAACAAGTCGAGCTTTGTAGACAGTAACATTACCATCAGCGTCAGTCTTCTTCTTAAAGATCCATTTATTCTCAATGGCTTGCCGATCATCGGGCAAGTCAACCAAAGTCCATACTTTGTTTTCATACATGGATCCTATCTCAGATTTCATGGCCTCTAGCCATTTTGCGAATCTGGGCTCATCATCGCTTCCTCATAGTTCGTAGGTTCATCATGGTCAAGTAACATGACTTCCGCAATAGGATTTCCGTACCACTCTAGTGCGGATCTTACTCGGTAGACCTCGAGGTTCAAGAGAAACTTGATCTGAAGTTTCATGATCAATATCATTAGCTTCCTCACTAATTGGTGTAGTTGTCACAGGAACCGGTTCTTGTGATGAACTACTTTCCAATAAGGGAGTAGATACAGTTATCTCATCAAGTTCTACTTTCCTCCCACTCACTTATTTCGAGAGAAACTCCTTCTCTAGAAAGGATCCGAATTTAGAAACGAAAATATTTCCCTCAGATCTGTGATAGAAGGTGTACCCAATAGTCTCCTTTGGGTATCCTATGAAGACACATTTCTCCGATTTGGGTTCGAGCTTATCTGGTTGAAGTTTCTTCACATAAGCATCGCAGCCCCAAACTTTGAGAAACGACAACTTTGGTTTCTTGCCAAACCACAGTTCATAAGGTGTCGTCTCAACGGATTTTGATGGTGCCCTATTTAACGTGAATGCGGCCGTCTCTAAAGCATAACCCCAAAACGATAGCGGTAAATCGGTAAGAGACATCATAGATCGCACCATATCAAGTAAAGTACGATTACGACGTTCGGACACACCATTTCGTTGTGGTGTTCCAGGTGGCGTGAGTTGCGAAACTATTCCACATTGTTTCAAATGTAAACCAAACTCGTAACTCAAATATTCTCCTCCACGATCAGATCGTAGAAACTTTATTTTCTTGTTACGATGATTTTCTACTTCACTCTGAAATTCTTTGAACTTTTCAAATGTTTCGGACTTGTGCTTCATTAAGTCGATATACCCATATCTACTCAAATCATCTGTGAAGG
Source organism: Aegilops speltoides (assembly GCA_021437245.1). Taxonomy (NCBI): domain Eukaryota; kingdom Viridiplantae; phylum Streptophyta; class Magnoliopsida; order Poales; family Poaceae; genus Aegilops; species Aegilops speltoides. The sequence continues at coordinate 512,899,670 of CM038142.1, forward strand.
TGAGAAAATAACGATATCCGCCACGAGCCTCAACATTCATCGGACCACATACATCCAGTATGTATGATTTCCAACAAATCTGTTGCTCTCTCCATAGATCCGGAGAACGGTGTTTTGGTCATCTTGCCCATGAGACACGGTTCGCAAGTACCAAGTGATTCATAATCAAGTGATTCCAGAAGTCCATCAATATGGAGTTTCTTCATGCGTTTTACACGATATGACCTAAACGGCGATTGCCACAAATATGTTGCACTATCATTATCAACTCTGCATCTTTTGGCTTCAACATTATGAATATGTGTATCACTACTATCGAGATTCAATAAAAATAGACCACTCTTCAAGGGTGCATGACCATAAAAGATATTACTCATATAAATAGAACAACCATTATTCTCTGATTTAAATGAATAACCGTCTCGCATCAAACAAGATCCAGATATAATGTTCATGCTCAACGCAGGCACCAAATAACAATTATTCAGGTCTAAAACTAATCCCGATGGTAGATGTAGAGGTAGCGTGCCGACCGCGATCACATCGACTTTGGAACCATTTCCCACGCGCATCGTCACCTCGTCCTTAGCTAATCTTCACTTAATCCGTAGTCCCTGTTTCGAGTTGCAAATGTTAGCAACAGAACCAGTATCAAATACCCAGGTGCTACTAAGAGCATTAGTAAGGTAAACATCAATAACATGTATATCACATATACCTTTGTTCACTTTCCCATCCTTCTTATCCGCCAAATACTTGGGGCAGTTCCGCTTCGATGTCGATCTCTTGCGGTAGAAGCACTCGTTTTAGGCTTAGGTCCGACTTGGGTTTCTTCTCTTGAGCAGCAACTTGTTTGCTGTTCTTTTGAAGTTCCTTCTTCTTCCCTTGCCCTTTTCTTGAAACCAGTGGTCTTGTTGACAATCAACACTTGATGCTCCTTTTGATTTCTACCTCCATGACTTTCAAATCGCGAAGAGCTCGGGAATAGTCTTGTTCATCCCTTGCATATTATAGTTCATCACAAAGCTCTTGTAGCTTGGTGGCGTGATTGGAGAATTCATCAATGACGCTATCATCCGGAAGATTAACTCCCAGTTGAATCAAGTGATTATTATACCCGGACATTTTGAGTATATGCTCACCGTGAACTATTCTCCTCCATCTTGCAGCTGGAGAACTTATTGGAGACTTCATATCTCTCAATCCGGGCATTTGCTTGAAATATTAACTTCAACTCTGGAACATCTCATATGCTCCATGACGTTCAAAACGTCGTTGAAGACCCGGTTCTAAGCCGTAAAGCATGGCACATCAACTATAGAGTAGTCATCAGCTTTGCTCGCCAGACGTTCTTAACGTCGCCGGTTACATCGGCAGCAGTTCGCACCCAGCGGTGCTTCGAACGTAACTCTTCGTGCAGCAATGAGGATAATCCTCGAGTTACGGACCCGATCCGTAATTGCTACCATCATCTTTCAACTTTGCTTTCACAAGGAACACATTAAAATTCAACGAACAACAAAGACGAGCCATCTATCTACAAACAAACATAGACAAGCAAAATACTATCGGTACTAAGTTCATGATAAATTTAAGTTCAATTAATCATATTACTAAAGAACTCCCACTTAGACAGACATCTCTCTAGTCATCTAAGTGATTACGTGATCCAAATCAACTAAACCATGTCCGATCATCACGTGAGATGGAGTAGTTTCAATGGTGAACATCTCTATGTTGATCATATCTACTATATGATTCACGCTTGACCTTTCGGTCTCTGTGTTCCGAGGCCATATCTGTATATGCTAGGCTCGTCAAGTATAACTGAGTATTCGCGTGTGCAACTGTTTTGCACCCGTTGTATTTGAGCGTAGAGCCTATCACTCCCGATCATCACGTGGTGTCTCAAAGACGAAGAACTTTCGCAGCGGTGCATACTCGGGAGAACACTTCTTGATAATTAGTGAGAGATCATCTTAAAATGCTACCGTCAATCAAAGCAAGATAAGATGCATAAAGGATAAACATCACATGCAATCAATATAAGTGATATGATATGGCCATCATCATCTTGTGCTTGTGATCTCCATCTTTGAAGCACCGTCGTGATCACCATCGTCACCGGCGCGATACCTTGATCTCCATCGTAGCATCGTTGTCGTTACACCATCTATTGCTTCTCGACTACGCTACCGCTTAGTGATAAAGTAAAGCAATTACGAGCGTTGCATTTCATACAATAAGCGACAACCATATGGCTCCTGCCATTGCCGATAACCGGTTACAAAACATGATCATCTCATACAATAAAATATAGCATCACGTCTTGGCCATATCACATCACAACATGCCTGCAAAAACAAGTTAGGCGTCCTCTACTTTGTTGTTGCAAATTTTACGTGGCTGCTACGGGCTTAAGCAAGAACCAATCTTACCTCGCATCAAAACCACAGCGATAGTTTGTCAAATAGACTCGTTTTAACCTTCACAAGGACCGGCGTAGCCACACTCGGTTCAACTAAAGTTGGAGAAACCGACACCGCTAGTCACCGTGTGCAAAGCACGGCGGTAAAACCAGTCTCGCGTAAGCGTCTGGCGTAATGTCGGTCGGGCCGCTTCATCCAACAATACCGCTGAACCAAAGTATGACATGCTGGTAGGCAGTATGACTTATATCGTCCACAACTCACTTGTGTTCTACTCGTGCATATAACATCAAACCATAAAACCTAGGCACGGATGCCACTGTTGGGGAACGTAGTAATTTCAAAATTTTCCTACGCACACGCAAGATCATGGTGATGATATAGCAACGAGGGAAGAGTGTTGTCTACGTACCCTTGTAGACCGAAGCGGAAGCGTTGACACAACGTAGTGGAAGTAGTCGTACGTCTTCCCGGTTCAACCGATCCAAGCATCGTTACTCCGGCACCTTCGAGTTCTTGACACGCGTATAGCTCGATGACGCAACCTCGATCTCCAATCCAGTAGAGACTCCGAGGGGGAGTTCCGTCAGCACGACGGCATGGTGAAGATCTTGATGTTCTCCAGTCGCAGGGCTTCGCCTAAGCACCGCTACAATATGACCGAGGTGTAATATCGTGGAGGGGGGGCACCGCACACGGCTAAGGAACGATCAATGATCAACTTGTGTGTCCTAGGGTGCCCCTACCCCCGTATATAAAGGAGGGAGGGAGGAGGTGGCCGGCCCAAGGAGGGGGCGCGCCATAGGAGGAGGAAACCTACTCCAAGTAGGTTTCCCCTCTTTTTCCTTATCTTATTTGGAGGGGGAAGGAAGGAGTACTAGTAGTAGGAAGGAGTACTAGTAGTAGGAAAGGAAGAGGGGGAAGGAGAAAGGAAAGGGGGGGCCGGCCCCCCTCCCTTGCTCCTTCTCCCTTCCTCCTACATGGGCCCAATAAGGCCCATATACTTCCCGGGGGGTTCCGGTAACCTCCCTGAGCTCCGGTATATTCCCAAACTCTTCCGGAACCTTTCCGGTGTCCAAATATATCCGTCCAATATATCAATCTTTATGTCTCGACCATTTCGAGACTCCTCGTCATGTCTGTGATCACATCCGGGACTTCCGAACAACCTTCGGTACATCAAAATACATAAACTCATAATATAACTGTCATCGAAACCTTAAGCGTGCGGACCCTACGGTTCGAGAACAATGTAGACATGACCGAGACACGTCTCTGGTCAATAACCAATAGCGGGGCCTGGATGCCCATATTGGTTCCTACTTATTCTACGAAGATCTTTATCTATCAAACCGCATAACAGCATACGTTGTTCCCTTTGTCATCGGTATGTTACTTGTCCGAGATTCGATCGTCGGTATCCAATACCTAGTTCAATCTCGCATACGACAAGTCTCTTTACTCGCTTCGTAATACTTCATCTCATAATTAACTCATTAGTTACATGCTTGCAAGGCTTAGGTGATGAGCATTACCGAGAGGGCCCAGAGATACCTCTCCGACAATCGGAGTGACAAAACCTAATCTCGAATTATGCTAACTCAACGTGTACCTTCGGAGACACCTGTAGTACTCCTTTATAATCACCCGATTACGCTGTGACGCTTGGTAGTACCAAAGTGTTCCTCCGGTAAATGGGAGTTACACAATTCTCATAGTTACAGAACATGTATAAGTCATGAAGGAAGCAATAGCGAGAATACTAAACGATCAAGTGCTAAGCTAACGGGATGGGTCATGTCAATCACATCATTCTCCTAATGATGTGATCCTATTAATCAAATGACAACACATGTCTATGGTTAGGAAACATAACCATCTTTGATTAATGAGCTAGTCAAGTAGAGGCATACTAGTGACTATATGTTTGTCTATGTATTCACACATGTATCATGTTTCCGGTTAATACAATTCTAGCATGAATAATAAACATTTATCATGATATGAGGAAATAAATAATAACTTTATTATTGCCTCTAGGGCATATTTCCTTCACATTGGTGTTTCATTGAGAGTTCCTCTGTGTCGTCACCGATAGGCTTGATGGCTCCTTCAAATAACAACGACGCAGTCCAGGGTGAGAATTTTCTCCCCGGACAGATCTTCGTGTTCGGCGGCTTTGCATTGCGGGCCAATTCGCTTGGCCATCTGGAGCAGATCGAAGCTACGCCCCTGGCCATCAGGTCGGGTTTGGAATCCTAAACTTCACGGCCGACATCCGCGGAGACTTGATCTTCGACGGATTCGAGCCACAGCCGAGCGTGCCGCACTGTCACGATGGGCATGATTTAGCTCTGCACCGGACAAGGTGCCACGAGGCCGCTGCGAGTCCGCTCTGAACCATAGTTCGGAGAAGACCACGCAGATCGAGGACAGGTGGCTGGACACCGCCTCGGGAGCTGCAACTTCTACGGCGATGGAGCCGAATACTGACCTTGTCCCTTATAAAGCTCGTGACTCCGAGGCGCCGGACTCCTCGCCGGACTCCGAACCTCCCGCGCCCCCGCCAATCGAATCCGATTGGGCGCCGATCACGGAGTTCACCGCAGCGGACATCTTTCAGCGCTCACCCTTTGGCGACATCCTAAATTTGCTAAAGCATCTCTCGTTATCAGGAGAACCCTGGCCGGACTGCGGTCAGGATGGTTGGGATGCGGACGACGAAGAAATTCAAAACCCACCCACCACCCACTTTGTAGCCACTGTCGACGATCTAACCGACATGCTAGACTACGACTCCGAAGACATCGACGGTATGGACGATGATGCCGGAGACGATCAAGAACCAGCGCCTACAGGGCACTGGAAGACCACCTCGTCATACGACATATACATGGTGGACACCCCAAAGGATGGGGACGGCGAAGAAACAGCGGAGGCAGATTCTGCTAAGAAACAGCCCAAGCGCCGACGTCAGCGGCGCCACTCTAAATCCCGCCACAGTTAGAATGGAGATTCCGGCACCAGAGATATTAACACCCCAGAGAGTGCGAAGACAACCCCTCCAAAGAAGATTCAGCACAGAAGACGGGAAGCCAGCCCTCGAGAGAGCGCGGCGAGGAGGATGAAAACTACATGCCTCCCTCCGGAGAAGAGGCAAGCCTCAACGACGCAATTAATTGCGTGCGGAGGATCCCGTCAAAGAAGAGCGTTTTAAACGCAGGCTTATCGCCACGGCAAATAGCCTGAAGAAAAAGCAGCAACAACTAAAAGCTGATCAAGACCTGCTGGCCGACAGATGGACTGAGGTCCACGCGGCCGAAGAGTATGAACTCGAACGCCCCTCCAAGAGCTACCCAAAACGCGAGTTGCTCCCCCGACTAAAGGAGGAAGCATACAAACCTTCACCACCAGCGCACAATACGGCAGACCGACCACCCCGTGGTCGCGACAGAGAGGCATCTAGGCCCTCCATCAAGAACGTACCCCGGCATCGCTCGAAAAGTACGTAGCCACGAGGGAATGCGCCAAACTTGCGGGATATATTGGAGGACAAGGCAAGACAATCCAGATCTATCTACGGATCACGTGGGCGCCCCACGACCCACGACGACTACCGTCGTGCCGGATACAGCAACTCCGGCCGGGCTGAACACAGCAGACAACGCTCTCTTGAGCTACGTCGTGATATTGCTCAATATAGAGGCGCCACACACCCACTATGCTTCACTGTGAAGTAATGGATCATCAAATCCCTGAAGGGTTTAAACCCGTGAACATTGAATCCTACGATGGCACAACAGACCCCGCGGTTTGGATCGAAGATTATCTCCTTCATATCCATATGGCTCGCGGCGACGATCTCCACGCCATCAAGTATCTCCCACTCAAGCTTAAAGGACCAGCTCGGCATTGGCTTAACAGCTTGCCCGCAGAGTCAATTGGGTGTTGGGAGGACCTGGAAGCCGCATTCCTCGACAACTTCCAGGGCACATATGTGCGACCACCAGATGCCGATGACCTAAGCCACATAATTCAGCAGCTAGGCGAATCGGCTAGACAGTTCTGGACACAGTTCTTAACAAAGAAAAACCAAATCGTCGACAGTCCGGATGCAGAGGCCCTCGCAGCCTTCAAACACAACATCCGCGACGAGTGGCTGGCCCGGCACCTAGGACAGGAAAAGCCAAAATCCATGGCAGCCCTCACATCACTCATGACCCACTTCTGTGCGGGAGAGGACAGCTGGCTAGCTCGCAGCAATAACCTCAGCAAAAATGCTGGCAGTCCGGATACTAAGGACCACAATGGCGGTCGCGTCGAAACAAAACAAACGCGCGTTAACGGCGATAACAATGAGGATACTGGCGGTCAATGCCGGATTCGAGGCTCTAAACCCGTCGTGAAGAAGCCATTCAAAAGAACTACTCCGGGTCCGTCCAATTTGGACCGAATACTCGACCGCTCTTGCCAGATACATGGTAACCCCGAAAAGCCAGCTAATCACACCAACAGAGATTGTTGGGTATTCAAGCAGGCAGACAAGTTAATTGCCGAAAACAATGACAAAGGGCTGCACAGCGACGACGAGGAAGAGACTCGGCCACCGAACAGTAGAGGACAGAAAGGTTTTCCCCCACAAGTGCGGACAGTAAACATGATATACGCAACCCATATACCCAAGAGGGAGCGGAAGCGTGCACTTAGGGACGTATCTGCGATGGAGCGATCGCCCAAGTTCAATCCATGGTCCTCTTGCCCGATCACTTTCGATCGAAGGACCACCCTACCAAGATCCGTCATGGTGGGTTCGCCGCATTGGTTTTAGACCCAATCGCCGATGGATTTCACCTCGAGAGAGTCCTCGATGGACGGCGGCGGCAGCTGAACCTGCTTTATCGGGATACGGTGCGCAAGATGGGCATAGACCCCTCAAGGATTAAACCTACAAAGACGACCTTCAAAGGCGTCATACCAGGTGTCGAGGCCAATTGTACAGGCTCAGTCACAGTGGAAGTGGTCTTCGGATCCCCGGATAACTTCCGAAGCGAGGAGTTAATCTTCTACATAGTCCCGTTCCGCAGCGGCTATCACGCTCTGCTCGGACAAACCGCGTTTGCGAAGTTCAACGCGGTGCCGCATTATGCATACCTCAAGCTCAAGATGCCAGGCCCTCGTGGAGTCATCACGGTCAACGGAAATACCGAACGCTCCCTCCGAACGGAGGAACACAAAGCGGCTCTCGCGGCAGAAGTACAGAGCAGCCTTTTAAGGCAATTTTCGAGTCCGGCAGTTAAACGACCGGACACAGCCAAACGCGCCCAGAGTAACATCAATCAAGACCACCTGGCACGTTCCGAGCACGCGTAGCAATGCGGCCCCAACCCCAGCCCTTGCATGATTGCAAGACCATCTCTTCGCGTACATCATTACGCTCTGGAGATACCATGGGCATAGGGGAAGGGGCATGACCACGACAGGCCCAGAGTGCGGCTTAACCACACCAGGGGCTCCCAAGTGTGTCACTTTTTTCTCTTCTTTTTTTATTTTTTCACAGGACTCCGTTCAACAGAGGCCCTGTCCGGCAGTAGATCTGCCGAACTCACGATGCAACAGCCAGGGAGGGACAAAGGCTACGACGAACACTCAGGTGGTCTCCATTATGAGCATTAAATTTGTTAAATACACCAGTCCGCAGCCCACCCCTGGAGGGGTACATGTTTAATTAGTCCAATCCCTTGCTTACCGCACTATTTGTATCATCCTGCACTCATAGCAGAATTCCTTGAATAAACAATGCAGCACTTTTTGCCTATAATTGCATTACCTTTCTTTTACATATATGTTCATTGATGACATCTTGCACCCGTACATTTTGGTACGGCCGAATACACCAGGGGCTTATGTTCCCCGCATTATGGTGTGATAAGTCCGAACACTTTCACAAGTGCGGCACCGAACTTATAACACTATATGCATCGGCTCGAATCATGTCTTGGTCAATAGTTGGGTTTGCCTGCTCCCATGTTTTGGTACCTTACGTTCCGCTCACGGGCTAAGGTAGCACTAGGAGAACCATTGCGATTGCGCCCGGTTGAGCTGGGCGAGCGCCTCGGAGAAAGCTAAAACCGATCGCATGATAAGGCGAGACTGGTCGCTGTTCGAGAGGTCTTTTCGAGTCCCTAAAGACTTATGCCGCTTGAGCGAGGAACCGGCTGCGTCTGCCCAGTGTGGATAGCGCCCGAACTCGGTCTTCGAATACTAGGGGCTTCACGAAATTTAAAATTATAGAATTCTATGGCTAAGTGAGAGTGTTCAAGCATTATAAGTCCGGTTGCCTTGTTCGTTGTGTTGAGCGCCTTCCTAGATGGACCCAAAAATGTGAACAAGAGTGCTCAAGTTTATCCCGAACACCCCAGCACTCGTGGCATGGGGGCTGAAGCCCACGACTTGCCATCTCTCAGATTTTATAAACGGCCGCACAAAAGGTAATATTTTCAATCAATAAGCGTTGCTTAGCGCATAGGAACAAAGTTTTCAGCGCACAGGATAACACATTGCGAGTTTACTCAATAATTACATCTCTGGGGCACTCATCCGCAATCTTGCGGGCACCCTTCAGGACAGTCTTATAGTACATCTCGGGCGTATGATACTCCTTGCCCGCTGGTGGCGCGTCAGTGATAAGCCTCTCCGCATCCAGCCTGCCCCAATGCACCTTTGCGCGGGCAAGGGCCCGACGGGAACCTTCAATGCAGGCGGAGCGCTTGATGACTTCCACCCGGGGCACGATCCACCAGCCACCGTGACGAGGCCGGTAACTCCTGTGCATGGCCTCTCGAGCCACACCGGACTATGAGGCCCTTCATGGCCTGCTCAGCTACCTTGTGGAGTTCGACCAGCTGCTTCAGCTGGTCGATAGGGGGCACCGGATAACCGGCCTTAGCGTACTGAGACCAGAAGACCTTCTCCGTTGAGCTCCCCTCCTCGGCTCGGTAGAATCTGCGACATCGGACACACTCTGAGGCAGATCTGCAACGCCCTAGAGAGCTCCGAATTGGGTAAGTAACAGGTAATTTACATTAACATGCTTGCTTTGCATGAAAAATGCCTTACCTGCCGCTATTTTCTTCACATCCTCAATCTCCTGGAGGGCCTTACGGGCCTCGGCCTTAGCGGCTTTGGCACTTTCAAGAGCCGAGGCAAGCTCGGACTCTCGAGTCTTGAGTCGCGCTCAAACTCTCATGCTTTTCCATGAGAGCACAGGAGCTCTTGCTGCACCTCCGCCACCCGCCTCCTGCTTCTCTCGCTCCGCCCGTTCATGATCGCATTGCTCGACGCGACACGGCCTCCTTCAGGGTCGCCACCTCATCCGTGGCCCCTGCAGTACCCACGTTATCCTTGTTATTTCTATTGCAACCGAAATCCTTTTCTGTAAGGTAAAATTTTTAAAGTGGTGTTACTCACCTTCTCTATCCTCGAGCTGCTTTTTGGCAAGGCCGAGCTCTTGCTCGGACCGCTCGAGGTCCTGCTTCAAAGCACCAACCTCCGCAACAAGGTCTGGCGAGGTCAGCAGCGCAGCCTGCAAACCCATATTGACATGATTTTTAGCACTCCTGCGTATATCTTTTTAGATCCTCAGTCCGGTTTTCTTTCCAACACCGAACCGAGCATCGGGGCTACTATCTATGCGGTATTACATTACATATTTTAAACTTCTTACCTCAAAGCCTGTTAGAAGGCTATCAGAAGCTTTAGTCGGCCCGCTCTTGGCGAAGTGAACCTTTCAATCACCGCACTCATGATAGTGCGGTGTTCTTCTCGATGGAAGCACTGTTAAGCGCCTCCAACAAGTTGTCCGGCGCCTCGGTTGGGCGGAGGCTGCGGCGTCAGGTCTTGCCCTTCTTCACGAAGGGCATTGCGGACTCGGAACCATCTGCGGGTTCCGCATAGAGTCCGGCGCAAAGTCCGGAGGCTGCCTTGCGGCACCTCCGGAGCCTCCCCCGATGGGTCCCTCTCACAGGATCCCACCTCGGCGTCGTCGGCGTCACGAGGGGTGGAGGCGGTCGGAATGGAATCCACGTCCGACGGAGCCAAGGACCCGCTCGATGAAGCGGGAAGATCATCATCGGCCGGACTACAGGCAGTGTGCGGCATTAGAAGGACACTATGTGACACAAAAGATAAATTATAAATCATTCAGGAATCCGGATACTTACGATCTTGCGGAGGCTGGCCCTTGAGGGCCACTCTTAAATCGCCAACATTGGCGTTGGCGGAGCTGTCCGGGGGAAGGGTCCTTCCCCTCTTGGACCCTTCGGCCTCCCCCGTTGGGGAAGCCTTCCTCTTCCTCTCTCCCTCCTCTGGGAGAGAGTCCTCTTTCTCCTCCTCGTCTTCGGGGGAGGAGTCCGCCTCGGAGCCATCAAACGATGAGTCCGATATCACCTGGCACCGGGAACTTCTTCGAGTTCCCGTGGCCTTCTTCTTGGCCTTCTTCTCCGGCACCACATAAAGTGCCGGGACTAGCATCCCCGTTAAACGGGCATCCGCTGGGTCTTCGGGAAGGGGAGCCGGACAGTCTACCTGTCCGAACGTCCTCTGCCAGTCCTGTCAAAGGCATTGGAAGTTTCAAATCCCGCATAGAATTAAACTATGAAAGAAAAGAAGTGTCCCATAGAGGATAACAAAGCTTACCTCGGCCGGGCGCCTGGTGCTGAATCTGCGGTCTTCCGTTGCGGATGCGGGGCTTCTCCGCCCTTGAACAGTACCCTCCGGTGCAGCTTCAGACGCGTCGTGTCAAGAGCCCGCTCAGGTCGGTGCTTTGTGCGGATCAAACTCCCACAAAGTAAAGGCCCGCTGTAGGCGGGGAGAATCCGTGACGAGCATGACTGGATCACATTGACAAGCCTAAGCTTCTTGTTCACCAAGGTGCAGAGACAGATCGAGTCTGTCGGCTCCTCCGAACTGCCCCATAGCAAGCCCTTCTTTTTCCAGAGGTGAGCTGCATAGGGCACCAGATCTGAACTCGGGGCCGCTGCCCATTTAGGGTCCCGCGGCTCGGTGATATAGAACCACCCGATTGCCACCCTTTGATGGTTTCCACAAAGGCGCCCTCGAGCGAGGACGTTGGGCATCTTGCCCACCATGGCGCCTCAGACTCCGCTGGACGCCCTTCACTACCTTCACAGACGTTGAAGGTCTTGAGCCATAAGCCGAAGTGGGGCCGGATGCAGAGAAAGGCCTCGCACACGACGATAAACGCCGAGATGTTGAGGATGAAGTTCGGCGCCAGATCATGGAAATCAAGGCCGTAGTAGTACCTGAGCCCCCGGACGAAGGGATGAAGTGGGAAGCCCAGTCCATGGAGGAAGTGGGAAGGAATACGACCCTCTCATGGGGCCTGAGGGTGGGGATGAGCTACCCCTCGTCGGGCAGCCGGTGCGCGATGTCGCTGGAAAGGTATCTGGCGCCGCGCAACTTTGCGATGTGCTCCTCCGTAACGGAGGAGGCCAATGTTGGGGAACGTAGTAATTTCAAAATTTTCCTACGCACACGCAAGATCATGGCGATGCATTGCAACGAGAGGGGAGAGTGTTGTCTACGTACCCTCGTAGACCAAAGCGGAAGCGTTGACGCAACGTAGAGGAAGTAGTCGTACGTCTTCCCGGTCCAACCGATCCAAGCACCGTTACTCCGGCACCTCCGAGTTCTTGACACACGTACAGCTCGATGACGCACCCCGGGCTCCGATCCAGCAAAGCTTCGGGGAGGAGTTCCGTCAGCACGACGGCGTGGTGACGATCTTGATGTTCAACCGTCGCAGGGCTTCGCCTAAGCACCGCTACAATATGACCGAGGTGTAATATCGTGGAGGGGGCACCGACACGGCTAAGGAACGATCACGAAGATCGACACTGTATCTATGAGGTGCCCCCTGCCCGTATATAAAGGAGTGGAGGAGGGAGGCGGCCCTCTCTATGGCGCGCCTTAGGGGAGTCCTACTCCCACCGGAGTAGGATTCCCCTTCCTAGTCCAACTAGGAACCCTTCCATGTAGTAGGAGTAGGAGAGAAGGAAAGGGAAGAGAGAGGAGAAGAAAGGAAGGGGCGCCTCCCTAGTCCAATTCGGACTAGTCCAAGGGAGGGTGCGGCCACCCTTTGGCCCTTTCTCTCCTTTCCCGTATGGCCCAATGAGGCCCAATACGAATTCCCTTAACTCTCCCAGACTCAAAAATATACCGAATCACTGGAACCTTTCCGAACTCGAATATAGTCGTTCAATATATCGATCTTTACGTCTCAACCATTTCAAGACTCCTCGTCATGTCCCCGAACTCATCCGGGACTCCGAACTCTTTCGGTACACCAAAACTCATAAACTCATAATATAACTGTCATCGAAACCTTAAGCGTGCGGACCCTACGGTTCGAGAACAATGTAGACATGACCGAGACACGTCTCCGGTCAATAACCAATAGCGGGACCTGGATGCCTATATTGGTTCCTACATATTCTACGAAGATCTTTATCGGTCAGACCGCATAACAACATACGTTGTTCCCTTTGTCATCGGTATGTTACTTGCCCGAGATTCAATCGTCGGTATCCAATACCTAGTTCAATCTCGTTATCGGCAAGTCTCTTTACTCGTTCCGTAATGCATCATCTCGCAACTAACTCATTAGTTGCAATTCTTGCAAGGCTTAAGTGATGTGCATTACCGAGAGGGCTCAGAGATACCTCTCCGACATTCGGAGTGACAAATCCTAATCTCGAAATACGCCAACCCAACAAGTACCTTTGAAGACACCTGTAGAGCACCTTTATAATCACCCAGTTACGTTGTGACGTTTGGTAGCACACAAAGTGTTCCTCCGGTAAACGGGAGTTGCATAATCTCATAGTCATAGGAACATGTATAAGTCATGAAGAAAGCAATAGCAACATACTAAACGATCGGGTGCTAAGCTAACGGAATGGGTCATGTCAATCAGATCATTCAACTAATGATGTGATCCCGTTAATCAAATAACAACTCTTTGTCCATGGTTAGGAAACATAACCATCTTTGATTAACAAGCTAGTCAAGTAGAGGCATACTAGTGACACTCTGTTTGTCTATGTATTCACACATGTATTATGTTTCCGGTTAATACAATTCTAGCATGAATAATAAACATTTATCATGATATAAGGAAATAAATAATAACTTTATTATTGCCTCTAGGGCATATTTCCTTCAGTCTCCCACTTGCACTAGAGTCAATAATCTAGATCACATCACCATGTGATTAACATCGATAGTTCACATCATCATGTGATTAACACCCATAGTTCAAATCGCCATGTGACCAACACCCAAAGGGTTTACTAGATTCAGTAATCTAGTTCACATCGCTATGTGATTAACACCCAAAGAGTACTAAGGTGTGATCATGTTTTTGCTTGTGAGAGAATCTTAGTCAACGGGTCTTTCACATTCAGATCCGTTATGTATTTTGCAATTTTCTTATGTCTACAATGCTCTGCACGGAGCTACTCTAGCTAATTGCTCCCACTTTCAATATGTATCTAGATCGAGAATTAGAGTCATCGAGATCGGTGTCAAAACTTGCATCGACGTAACCCTACTTACGAACCTTTTGTCACTTCCATAATCGAGAAACATATCCTTATTCCACTAAGGATAATTTTGACCGCTGTGCAGTGATCTACTCCTAGATCACTATTGTACTCCCTTGCCAAACTAACTGTAGGGTATACAATAGATCTGGTACACAGCATGGCATACTTTATAGAACCTATGGCTAACGCATAGGGAATGACTTTCATTCTCTTTCTATCTTCTGCCGTGGTCGGGTTTTGAGTCTTACTCAATTTCACACTTTGTAATACAGGCAAGAACTCTTTCTTTGACTATTCCATTTTGAACTACTTCAAAATCTTGTCAAGGTATGTACTCATAGAAAAAACTTATCAAGCGTCTTGATCTATCTCTATAGATCTTGATGCTTAATATGTAAGCAGCTTCACCGAGGCCTTTCTTTGAAAAACTCCTTTCAAACACTCCTTTATGCTTTGCAGAATAATTCTACATTATCTCCGATCTACAATATGTCATTCACATATACTTATCAGAAATGCTGTAGTGCTCCCACTCACTTTCTAGTAAATACAGGCTTCACCGCAAGTCTGTATAAAACTATATGCTTTGATCAACATATCAAAGCGTATATTCCAACTCCGAGATGCTTGCACCAATCCATAGATGGATCGCTGGAGCTTGCATATTTTGTTAGCATCTTTAGGATTGACAAAACCTTCTGGTTGCATCACATACAACTCTTTCTTTAATAAATCCATTAAGGAATGCAGTTTTGTTTATCCATTTGCCAGATTTCATAAAATGCGGCAATTGCTAACATGATTTGGACAGACTTAAGCATGGATACGAGTGAGAAACTCTCATCGTAGTCAACACCTTGAACTTGTCGAAAACCTTTTGCGACAATTCCAGCTTTGTAGATAGTAACACTACTATCAGCGTCCGTCTTCCTCTTAAAGATCCATTTAATCTCAATGGCTCGCCGATCATTTGGGCAAGTCAATCAAAGTCCATACTTTGTTCTCATACATGGATCACATCTCAGATTTCATGGCCTCAAACCATTTTGCGGAATCTGGGCCCATCATTGCTTCCTCATAGTTCGTAGGTTTATCATGTCTAGCAACATGACTTTCAGAACAGGATTACCGTACCACTCTGGTGCGGACCGTACTCTGGAAGACCTACGAGGTTCTGTAGTAACTTGATCTAAAGTTAAATGATCATCATCATTAGCTTCCTCACTAATTGGTATAGTAGTCACAAGAACAGATTTCTGTGATGAACTACTTTCCAATAAGGGAACAGGTACAGTTACCTCATCAAGTTCTACTTTCCTCCCACTCACTACTTTCGAGAGAAACTCCTTCTCTAGAAAGGATCCATTATTAGCAACGAATGTTTTGCCTTCGGATCTATGATAGAAGGTGTACCCAACAATTTCCTTTGGGTATTCTATGAAGACGCACTTCTCCGATTTGGGTTTGAGCTTATCAGGATGAAACTTTTTTCACATAAGCATCGCAGCCCCAAACTTTAAGAAACGACAACTTTGGTTTCTTGCTAGACCACAGTTCATATAGTGTCGTCTCAACGGATTTAGATGGTGCCCTATTTAACGTGAATGCAGTTGTCTCTAATGCATGATCCCAAAACGATATTGGTAAATCGGTAATAAACATCATAGATTGTACTATATCCAATAAAGTACGATTACGACATTCGGACACACCATTACATTGTGGTGTTCCAGGTGGCGTGAGTTGCGAAACTATTTCACATTGTTTCAAATGAAGACCAAACTCGTAACTCAAATATTCGTCTCCGCGATCAGATCGCAGAAATTTTATTTTCTTGTTACGATGATTTTTCTACTTCACTCTGAAATTCTTTGAACCTTTCAACTATTTCAGACTTATGTTTCATTAAGTAGATATACCCATATCTGCTCAAATCATCTTGTGAAGGTCAGAAAATAATGATACTTGCCACGAGCATCAACACTCATTGGATCGCATACATCAGTATGTATTATTTCCAATAAGTCAGTAGCATGTTCCATTGTTCCGGAGAACGGAGTTTTAGTCATCTTGCCAAAAGGCACGGTTCGCAAGCATCAAATGATTCATAATCAAGTGATTCCAAAATCCCATCAGCATGGAGTTTTCTTCATGCGCTTTATGAAGAAAATATGCCCTAGAGGCAATAATTAAGTTATTATTTATTTCCTTATTTCATGATAAATGTTTATTATTCATGCTAGAATTGTATTAACCGGAAACATAATACATGTGTGAATACATAGACAAACATAGTGTCACTAGTATGCCTCTACTTGACTAGCTCGTTTATCAGAGATGGTTATGTTTCCTAGCCATGGACAAAAGAGTTGTCATTTGATTAACGGGATCACATCATTAGGAGAATGATGTGATTGACTTGACCCATTCCGTTAGCTTAGCACTTGATTGTTTAGTATGTTGCTATTGCTTTCTTCATGACTTATACATGTTCCTGTAACTATGAGATTATGCAACTCCCGTTTACCGGAGGAACACTTTGGGTACTACCAAACGTCACAAAGTAACTGGGTGATTATAAAGGAGTACTACAGTTGTCTCCAAAGGTACATGTTGAGTTGGCGTATTTCGAGATTAGGTTTTGTCACTCCGATTGTCGAAGAGGTATCTTTCGGCCCTCTCGGTAATACTCGTCACTTAAGCCTTGCAAGCATTATAACTAATGAGTGAGTTACGAGATGACGTATTACAGAACGAGTAAAGAGACTTGCCGGTAACGAGATTGAACTAGGTATTGGATACCGACGATCAAATCTCGGGCAAGTAACATACCGATGACAAAGGGAACAACATATGTTGTTATGCGGCTTGACCGATAAAGATCTTCGTAGAATATGTAGGAACCAATATGGGCATCCAGGTCCCGCTATTGGTTATTGACCGAGAATGGTTTTAGGTCATGTCTACATAGTTCTCGAACCCGTAGGGTCCGCACGCTTAACGTTTCGTTGACGATATAGTATTATATGAGTTAGGTATGTTGGTAACTGAATGTTGTTCGGAGTCCCGGATGAGATCATGGACATGACGAGGAACTCTAGAATGGTGCGGAGATAAAGTTTGATATATGGGATAATAGTATTTGATCTCCGGAAGGGTTTCGGAATTCACCGGAAGGGGTTCCGGATGCTTCCCGAAATGTTTGGGTACGAGAACACGTTATTTGGGTCAAAGGGGAAAGCCCACAAGGTTTTTGGAAAGCGCAAAAGGAAGTTTTATGAGTCCAGGGCCAGACGCCAGAGGTCGGGTCCAGACGCCGGGAACCTGGCGTCAGCCCTGAGTCCGAGAAGGACTCTCGCCTTCGGGTGAAACCGACTTTGTGGAGGCTTTACTCCAAGTTTCGACCCCAAGGCTCAACATATAAATAGAGGGGTAGGGCTAGCACCAAAGACACATCTAGAAACACCAAGCGGTGTGCGGCAACCCCGTCCCTCTAGTTTATCCTCCGTCATAGTTTTCGTAGTGCTTAGGCGAAGCCTCGGAAATTGTTCTTCACCAACACCGTCCACCACGCCGTCGTGCTGCGGAACTCATCTACTACTTCGCCCGTCTTGCTGGATCGAGAAGGCGAGGACGCCATCGAGCTAAGCGTGTGCGAGAACTTCGGAGGTGCCGTATGTTCGGTACTTGGATCGGTCGGATCGTGAAGACGTACGACTACATCAACCGCGTTGATAAACGCTTCCGCTTAGCGATCTTCAAGGGTATGAAGATACACTCCCCCTCTCGTTGCTATGCCATCACCATGATCTTGCGTGTGCGTAGGAAATTTTTTGAAATTACTACGTTCCCCAACACTTTACACCAATCTGACCTAAACGGCAGTGCCACAAATAAGTTGCACTATCATTATTAACTTTGCATCTTTTGGTTTCAATATTATGAATATGTGTATCACTATGATCGATGTCCAATGAACCATTTTCATTGGGTGAGTGACCATATAAGGTTTTATTCATGTAAACAGAACAACAGTTTATTCTCTTACTTAAATGAATAACTGTATTGCAATAAACACGATCAAATCATATTCATGCTCAACGCAAGCACCAAATAACATTTATTTAGGTTCAACACTAATCCCGAAAGTATAGGGAGTGTGTGATGATGATCATATCAATCTTGAAACTACTTTCAACACACATCGTCACTTCACCCTTAACTAGTTTCTGTTTATTCTGCAACTCCCGTTTCGAGTTACTACTCTAAGCAACTGAACCAGTACCAAATACCGAGGGGTTGCTATAAACACTAGTAAAGTACACATCAATAACATGTATATCAAATATACCTTTGTTCACTTTGCCATCCTTCTTATCCGCCAAATACTTGGGGTAGTTCTGCTTCCAGTGACCAGTCCCTTTGCAGTAGAAGCACTTAGTCTCAGGCTTAGGTCCAGACTTGGGCTTCTTCACTTGAGCAGCAACTTGCTTGCCGTTCTTCTTGAAGTTCCCTTCTATTCCTTTGCCCTTTTCTTGAAACTAGTGGTCTTGTTAACCATCAACACTTGATGTTCTTTCTTGATTTCTACCTCATCGATTTCATCATCATGAAAAACTCAAGAATCATTTTCATCATCCCTTGCATACTATAGTTCATCACGAAGTTCTACTAACTTGGTGATGGTGACTAGAGAATTCTATCAATCACTATCTTATCTGGAAGATTAACTCCCACTTGATTCAGCGATTGTAGTACCTGCACAATCGAGCACATGCTCACTAGTTGAGTGATTCTCCTCCATCTTTTAGCTATAGAACTTGTTGGAGACTTCACATCTCTCAACTCGGGTATTTGCTTGAAATATTAACTTCAATTCCTGGAACATCTCATATGGTCCATGATGTTCAAAACATCTTTGAAGTCCCGATTCTAAGCCATAAAGCATGGTGCACAAAACTATCAAGTAGTCATCATATTGAGCTAGCCAAACATTCATAACATCTTCATCTGCTCCTGCAATAGGTCTGTCACCTAGCGGTGCATTAAGGACATAATTCTTCTGTGCAGCAATGAGGATAAACCTCAGATCGCGGATCCAATCCGCATCATTGCTACTAACATTTTTCAACACAATTTTCTCTAGGAACATATCAAAATAAACATATGAAAGCAACAACGCAAGCTATTGATCTTACAACATAATTTGCAAAATACTACCAGGACTAAGTTCATGATAAATTTAAGTTCAATTAATCATATTACTTAAGAACTCCCACTTAGACAGACATCTCTCTAGTCATCTAAGTGATCACGTGATCCAAATCAACTAAACCATAACCGATCATCACGTGAGATGGAGTAGTTTTCAATGGTGAACATCTTATGTTGATCATATCTACTATATGATTCACGCTCGACCTTTCGGTCTCCGTGTTCCGAGGCCATATCTGCATATGCTAGGCTCGTCAAGTTTAACCTGAGTATTCCGCGTGTGCAAAACTGGCTTGCACCCGTTGTAGATGGACGTAGAGCTTATCACACCCGATCATCACGTGATGTCTGGGCACGACGAACTTTGGCAACGATGCATACTCAGGGAGAACACTTCTTGATAATTAGTGAGAGATCATCTTAAAATGCCACCATCAATCAAAGCAAGAATAAGATGTATAATAGATAAACATCATATGCAATCAAAATATGTGACATGATATGGCCATGATCATCTTGCGCCTTTGATCTCCATCTCCAAAGTACTGTCATGATCTCTATCGTCACCGGCACGACACCATGATCTTCATCATCTTGATCTATATCAATGTGTCATCACATGGTTGTCTCACCAACTATTGCTCTTGCAACTATTGCTATCGTATAGCAATAAAGTAAAGCAATTATTTGGCACTTGCATCTTATGCAACAAAGAGACATCCATAGGGTTTCTGCCAGTTGCCAATAACTTCAACAAAACATGATCATCTCATACAACAACTTATATCTTATCACGTCTTGACCATATCACATCACAACATGCCCTGCAAAAACAAGTTAGACGTCCTCTACTTTGTTGTTGCAAGTTTTACGTGGCTGCTACGGGCTGAGCAAGAACCGTTCTTACCTACGCATCAAAACCACAACGATAGTTCGTCAAGTTGGTGCTGATTTAACCTTCGCAAGGACCGGGCGTAGCCATACTCGGTTCAACTAAAGTTGGAGAAACTGACACCTGCTAGTCACCTATGTGCAAAGCACGGCGGTAAAACCAGTCTCGCGTAAGCGTACGCGTAATGTCGGTCCGGGCCGCTTCATCCAACAATACCGCCGAACCAAAGTATGACATGCTGGTAAGCAGTATGACTTATATCGCCCACAACTCACTTGTGTTCTACTCGTACATATAACATCAAACCATAAAACCTGGCTCGGATGCCACTATTGGGGAACGTAGTAATTTCAAAAATTTCCTACGCGCACGCAAGATCATTGCGAAGCATTGCAACGAGAGGGGAGAGTGTTGTCTACATACCCTCGTAGACCAAAGCAGAAGCGTTGACGCAACGTAGAGGAAGTAGTCGTATGTCTTCCTGGTCCAACCGATCCAAGCACCGTTACTCCGGCACCTCCGAGTTCTTGACACACGTACAGCTCGATGACGCACCCCGGGCTCCGATCCAGCAAAGCTTCGGGGAGGAGTTCCGTCAGCACGACGACGTGGTGACGATCTTGATGTTCAACCGTCGCAGGGCTTCGCCTAAGCACCGCTACAATATGACCGAGGTGTAATATCGTGGAGGGGGGCACCGCACACGGCTAAGGAACGATCACGAAGATCAACTTGTGTGTCTATGGGGTGCCCCCTGCCCCCGTATATAAAGGAGTGGAGGAGGGGAGGGCCGGCCCTCTCTATGGCGCGCCCTAGGGGAGTGCTACTCCCACCGGGAGTAGGATTCCCCCTTTCCTAGTCCAACTAGGAACCCTTCCATGTAGTAGGAGTAGGAGAGAAGGAAAGGGAAGAGAGAAGGAGAAGGAAGGAAGGGGGCGCCCCCCCTCCCTAGTCCAATTCGGACTAGTCCAAGGGGAGGGGTGCGGCCACCCTTTTGGCCCTTTCTCTCTTTCCTATATGGCCCAATGAGGCCCAATACGAATTCCCATAACTCTCCGGTACTCCGAAAAATACCCGAATCACTCGGAACCTTTCCGAACTCCGAATATAGTCGTCCAATATATCGATCTTTACGTCTCGACCATTTCGAGACTCCTTGTCATGTCCCCGATCTCATCCGGGACTCCGAACTCCTTCGGTACACCAAAACTCATAAACTCATAATATAAGCATCCATCGAAACCTTAAGCGTCAGGACCCTACGGTTCGAGAACAATGTAGACATGACCGAGACACGTCTCCGGTCAATAACCAATAGCGGGACCTGGATGCCCATATTGGTTCCTACATATTCTACGAAGATCTTTATCGGTCAGACTCCATAACAACATACGTTGTTCCCTTTGTCATCGGTATGTTACTTGCCCGAGATTCGATCATTGGTATCCAATACCTAGTTCAATCTCGTTACCGGCAA
This sequence comes from Aegilops speltoides, assembly GCA_021437245.1. NCBI lineage: Eukaryota > Viridiplantae > Streptophyta > Magnoliopsida > Poales > Poaceae > Aegilops > Aegilops speltoides. The sequence goes on from CM038142.1 coordinate 512,921,306, forward strand.
GTCTCTTTACTCGTTCCGTAATGCATCATCTCGCAACTAACTCATTAGTTGCAATGCTTGCAAGGCTTAAGTGATGTGCATTACCGAGAGGGCCCAGAGATACCTCTCCGACATTCGGAGTGACAAATCCTAATCTCAAATCGCCAACCCAACAAGTACCTTTGGAGACACCTGAGAGCACCTTTATAATCACCCAGTTACGTTGTGACGTTTGGTAGCACACAAAGTGTTCCTCCGGTAAACGGGAGTTGATTAATCTCATAGTCATAGGAACATGTATAAGTCATGAAGAAAGCAATAGCAACATACTAAACGATCAGGTGCTAAGCTAACAGAATGGGTCATGTCAATCAGATCATTCAACTAATGATGTGATCCTGTTAATCAAATAACAACTCTTTGTCCATGGTTAGGAAACATAACCATCTTTGATTAACAAGCTAGTCAAGTAGAGGCATACTAGTGACACTCTGTTTGTCTATGTATTCAAACATGTATTATGTTTCCGGTTAATACAATTCTAGCATGAATAATAAACATTTATCATGATATAAGGAAATAAATAATAACTTTATTATTGCCTCTAGGGCATATTTCCTTCAGCCAACCACTTGCCTCCCGCTCCGGACATGACTGGAGGAGGTTGAGACGAGATGTGCGGACTTGGGCGTTGGAGCTCGAGTGCGCAGAGATGGATAAGCAAAGGAGGAAGAAGGCATAGGTGAAAAGGTGGATCCTTATCCCCTTATATATAGGTGGACGAAGACTATGCGTCCCCACCGGCCTGGTAAAACTCGCTTATCTCCCAAGCGCCACCATCAATGGCGCGGTTGGGTTACCCACGTCCGTATTGATGGGAATCCCGGAACAAGGGGAACACGATCTCTGCTTCGACAAGACGTGCCAAGGAAACCGCTTCGCTAAACGCGCTGAGGTGGTATAATAAAAAACGATTCAAGTAAAGGCTTGGTGGTGGTATGACGTCATGCCGCAAAATACGTCAGCAGATTGAACTTGTGTACATATTATTCTCTCTACGGTGGAATGTGGAAATTATTTTGCAGAGCTGGACACTATCCTGGTGTTCACAATCTTCTATGAATTATTCGGAGGAGGAACCCGCCTTGCAATGCCGAACAATATGCGCGCCGGACTCATCGTCATTGAAGCCTGGTTCAGGGGCTATTGAGGGAGTCCTGGACTAGGTGGTGTCCGGACAGCCGGACTCCAAGACTATGAAGATACAAGATTGAAGACTCCGTTCCGTGTCCGGATGGGACTTTCCTTGGCGTGGAAGGCAAGCTTGGCGATACGGATATGTAGATCTCCTACCATTGTAACCGACTCAGTGTAACCCTAGCCCTCTCCGTTGTCTATATAAACCGGAGGGTTTTAGTCCATAGGACAAAACAACCATTACAACAATCATAACATAGGCTAGCTTCTAGGGTTTAGCCTCCTTGATCTCGTGGTAGAACCACTCTTGTACTACCCATATCATCAATATCAATCAAGCAGGAGTAGGGTTTTACCTCCATCGAGAGGGCCCGAACCTGGGTAAAAACATCGTGTCCCTTGTCTCCTGTTACCATCCGCCTAGACGCATAGTTCGGGACCCCCTACCCGAGATCCGCCGGTTTTGACACCGACAGGCCCCTTGTTGGGGTAAATTTCTCCAATAATTTCCCGTTGAACTTGACTATATTGCTGAAATATATTGCCCGCCTCCCTCCATCAGTTTGGACTTTTGGATGAGTTGGCTGAAACATGAATTCAATATGGTATCAGAGCCAAGAGCTCTTGAGTTCAAGACCCTGCCAACGTAGTATTAAATAAAGAAACGATTATGCGGCCTACATCGATTGCACATCTAAGGACTAAAATAGCCTAGACGTAAGGGAGAGTGTTGAAATATATTGCTCGCCTCCCTCCATCTGTTTGGACTTTTGGATGAGTTGGCTGGAGCATGAACTGAATATGAATATTTAACACTTTTAACACAAGCCATTGTCCAAGATATCCAACCAACAGAAATGACCCGTTTTTTCAAAGCTCTCTCCGGAAAGTATCAATCCACACAATCATCCGCCTTTGACAGATCCAATTTATATACACACGCAGCAGGCTGGTCTTGTTTTAAGCACTTGATGTAGTGAATGCATTCAAAAGCAATTATTCAATTACCCGAAATAAGCTGTCCCGAGATAAAAGCGCTTTGATTCTAAAAAATGAGCTCAGTGAGGAAAGGCCGTAAGCGATTCACCAAGCACTTCGAGGCAATCTTATAAACAACATTGTAGATACTAATAGGCCTAAAATCAATAAGTTCCTTGGGATGAGTGACCTTAGGAATTAGGATGATAGCAGCATATCCGGCATGACCCCAGGCTACAAAAAAAGTATCAACACATCAACAATAATCTCCTTCTTGAGAACCGATCAGTTTCGCTGACATAACCTAGCATGAAAGCCGTCCGTGCCAGGTGCCTTAAGAGGACCAATCTGAAATAAGGCACCCGGCACTTCTTGTTCTGAAAACAGTGCACACAAAGTTGTATTCATATAAACAGTTACCTTTGGCTCTATGCAATTTAGGACCACATCAGGACTCAAGGTTGGGTCCTTAATTAGTATACACCTCTTTGAAATAGGAGGTTGCCATCCCCTCCATGTCTCACGACACGCTACACCATATGCCCCTTATCTTTGCGAACTTTTTGTACGTAATTCCTTCTTGCCCGCTAGACCGCCTGAGGATGCAAATACGCAATATTCCGCTCCCGTTCTTTCAACCTTGTAATATGTAACCGTTGTAACTACTAACTACAACATTTCTTCCCTGTAAAGAAGCCCATCAAGAAGATTCATCTTTTGATGTATAGGCCCTGTTTGGTTCAGATTTTATCCATGGATTCCGCTGCCGCGCAGCAGAATCTGAACCAAAGGGTAAACCCAGCGGAATCTGATTCCAGAAATCCGCTGCCAAAATCTGAACCAAAAGCGGAAGCAGCCCAGGACATGCTTTCCAAAATCTGATTTCGCTGTGGGCCAAAATCTAAAAAAGCTGTATCAGCTGGTTTGCCAAATGACCTACATCTTTTTCACATCAGATTTTGCACAGCTGTTTTTCCACAGCAGATTTGTCACAGCTGCTTTTAGAAATCAACAGCCGAACCAAACAGGGCCATAGTTGCATGATCTGCACTACCCATCTGTAATTCAGAAATTTCTTTCCTCAAATTTTCTAGCGCTTTGGTGACATGTCCAAGTGTTCATTACTCCAAGGTCTCAAGCTATTCATCATATTTTCGGAGCATCACAGAACTGATCCTGATTCTCCATTGGGTTTCCTCATATTCCATGTATTAGCAACCTGCCCAGACAAAGCCGTGTCCCTTACCCACATTATCTCATATCGTGGGGAGGGCCGACATCGCTTGGCATCATGCTTGTCTAGCTTATTGAGTATAGGGCTGTGATCGGAACAGGAGCTAGCCAAGTGCACCACCTACGCATCAGGAAACAGCTCCCTCCACTTCTCATCTGCACACGCTCGGTCTAACTGAACTTGAACGTTTCTGTCGCCCTGCTGCCCATTGTCGTACGTGAATGGCGCACCAGAGAAACCCATATCCTCAAGTTCACACACTATCAAACAGTCCCGGAACAGTGACCTGACTTTCCACACGGGTCGTCCGTGAAAATTGTTCGTGCTGCCACATCGCCTCGTTAAAGTCTCCGCACATATTCCACGATCTGTCGATATCGCCCTGAGATTAGCAACGTGAGCCCACATACGATAACGGTTCTCTACACGTTTAGTATAAAGTTATACTAAATCATCGAGAAGTAATATCTGTCACGTGTTGCGGCAAATTGTCACCGCTACGCACTAGGAAGTGTATGAGTGAACATATGGACTTGCCTATTTGACCTTTTCCCTCGTTCCAGTTTTGGGAACCTTCTATATTGGTTCTTAATTGGTTTTGGGAACCTTCTAGAAGGTTTCTAAAACAGTATTTTTCTTCTTCTCTTTTTCTGCTTTCTTAAGTTTTCTTCTTGTTTTTATTTTCATTCCTTTTTTCAAGTTTATTTTTCTTTTTTCAAAAGAATTATTGGAAATTTCAAATATTTTCAGAATTCAGAAAATTGTTCCTGGTTTTCAAAATGTGTTCACAATTTTAAAAAAATATTTTAGTTTTTTTAAATGTTTGGAAGTTCTAATATTGTTCATGGTTCCTGTAAAGTATTTGGGATCTTAAGAAAATGTTCAAATTTAACCAAAATGTTCCAGTTTCATAATTTGGTCACAAATTAAAAAACAAATCGTATTGTTAAAAATTGTCCAGGGATTTTTAAAATATATTTCTCTTTTTTAAAAAAATTCGGCATCACAAATTTTTTCCCACTTTTTCAAATTTGTTCAAGATTTTAGAAAACTATTCCCATTTTCTAGAAATTGTTCATACTTTTTCAAAAAAGTTTGGACTTTGAAAATTTGCTCGGTTTGTTCATAAAATGTTCAATATTTAAAAAACCATTCACAAATTTTAAAAGTGTTTGGAATTTTGAAAGCAGTTCATAATTTTTTGGAAGTCGAATTTGTGGCTATTTCTTATAATTTGGCCACCTCATATTTAAAAAGGATTAAAGTGGCTAAGCAAGAGCCCCTACCATGCATTCCCAGTTCTACCACTCATTCCATCATGAGCCAACACGTGACATCAGTTTTTTTGTTTCACTCCTGGTTTTGTCGTGGTTTTTCACGTTCATCTCTCCACGACCACCAGCCACGACCCCGCTAGAAAGCCCGGTCAAGACCACGACCCCTCTAGAAGCCCATCCACCACAACCAAACAAGTCGTCTTTTCCCCAGTCCTCTCACTCTGCATCTCAGACACACACCTCCGCCACGAACCACATGAGCTTGCGCGCGAGCTAGCTACAGTTGGAACTCTGTGATGCCCTAACGCCTCTTCTTCCCCGTGCTCCTCCTCCCCCGCCTCTCTGTTCTCCGAGCTCCTCCTCCTGAGTCATCCAGCGTCCACGCCGTGCTTCCGCGTTGTGGCCGGTGCCGGCGACCACAACGGATGTGGCCTGTCGTGTGGTTACGTGGGCGGTCGTGTATTCTGGCCACCACCGAAGCGTTGGCGGTAGGCTGTTATACCCTATCGCTATCGATCCCGTCGGTACGAAAAGGGTCAGATCCCAACAAAATTGAACCAGGGTCAGATCTGGCTACACTTTCGCAAAAAGGTCAAAACACCAAATTTAACATTCCATCTCAGTTACTTTTTGTCTATCTTCATGCCTAATTCCTTAGATTAAAATCCCTGTCCTATAATGTATGCTCAACTGTTGTTTCATCCTATTTTCGAACTTTAATAAACTTCAAGAATCTTATAGGCAAGTACCACCCTTTATCAAGACGAGGAAAACCAACTCTTCTGGCTTGAAGAATATTAATTAATGCCAACTGAAAGAAGAATATTTGACATGACTCCAGGAAAAGAAACCAACCCCACAAAAATAATTATGATCTCATCCGAAAAGACAACGACGGCAAAAAAATGCATATCAAAGGCAAGTCATCTGAAATACTTACAAACTACTACCAAATCCACAGAGCTCTTCTCCTTATCTAGGTCTATGAAGCTAGAATTTGGCCACCATGAGCATAAAGGGACCTCTTTGCAACTAGATCGACCTCAATGCCACCACCACTCCTTCTCTTACTTCATATTAAAAAACAACACAAACATATGCAGAGGCTCAACTACGGGCGCGGCATGCCGCCGCACCTTCTGCCTGCTAGTTGGTAACTTATATTCACATGCCCAATTAGTTGCGAACACCCTTTAACGAGCTTGTGTTTTGATTCGTTGCAAAGCAGCGAGGCAACCCCCCTTCAGTGAAGGCCAATAGAAAAAGGGAGTTATGGGGAAGTGTCTACGTGTCCTTCAGTAAGGACTTTTTGATTCTCGGTGAGCTCCACTTGCATGTCAAACTAGCATTTCTCTGTAATAGAGGCATATGGAGAGGATGTGGGCACCAACTCTTGGTGCTTGACAATAGTGAGTATTCAGGCATCCTTGATGGAAACAAGGGCTCTTCTTGTATGGCGTTTGTTAAGTATCGTGATTATTAGGAAAGACAAGATAGACTAGGATTTGTTCTGGCTTCTCTTGTACTCCAAGTAGAACATTGTACTTCTATATATATGCCCATGAGGCTCAAGCAATACATCGACTATTCCACCAATCCTCTCTCTCCCTTCTAACAACGTTGATGGGCTAATGGCGGCCTCCTACACCATCATAGGGAGTTGATGATTGAGCTAGAATTTTTGTGGAACTATATTATGCCTTCTCGTGAGACAGACGTCGCCACCAACATATTCTCCACCGAAACCTAAGCTGCCGTCTCCTCCCACCTTTTCGTCCTCCCTACCCATCGCTATTGCTAGAGACAATTGGTTGGTATAAACCCCGACAATGGTCGATGAAGACCACGGTGGGGAGGTCTTCGGCGGTGAGATGTGATCTATGTACAATGGTTTGGGAAGAGGGCATGGCCTTGCGACAGCGGTAGTGGATTTTCTAGCCGGGTCGACGGTCTCTAGCAATGACCTGCTATGGCCTAATAAGGTGATTCTCTACTCGGGAGTGTAGGTGACGTCGTCATCTTACGTTTCTACGCAACTGCCGCGACGGGGCAGGGTTCTCTGATCATTACGTCAGGCGGCAACGACGAGTGATTTTGCCACCACAGACGAGAACTGGCGGAGCATGAGGACAATGCATGACTGGTTGCTGGAGTGTCTTGAAATTGGGATTTTAGCAGCGACCTTCGCTGTTCGGAGCCATTCGTGGCAACCGGCTCTTATCACTGCTCGACTGCCTGCTTGTGCAAGCATGGTCTTCACTTACATGGCATCTCATGTTGTGACTGTTCTACACAAGTGGAGGTGGCAACACAAGGTGACTTCGTTTTGGTTGTGCTTCTCAAATACCATTCTCGGTGAAAACCCGATGTATGACCCTAATTGGTTCTATCTGGCAATGGCAAAGTTTTTTGCGTTGTTACCTTGTTAAAGACATTGCTCGAACTTGATCTTCAAGATGAAAACTTAATTAGGATTTAACTTTGGTTGGTTGGATCTGGCGATGGCAGCACTTGAGCGAATTTCCCTTTCTAAGGTGTTGTTGTTGCACAATATCTCTCTCTCGTTGTACTTTTCATGTAAGAGATCATTGGTGTGGACATGGTCGCTGTTGTAGCTTGAAGATCACTATTTCGATCAGGTTGGAGTTTGTTTTTACTCTACCTAGGCATAGCTTCAATCTGCAAATTATTTTTAAATGATTCCACTGCCATAAGTTATATTCTACTCCCTTCACTCGGTTTAATAGGCCCCATCTTGTTATTTACGGTACCCTGGTACTGTAAAAGATTTCTAAATTTAAGTGACGGTAAAATGTAAGCAATTATGTGACAAGAATTGTACCAAGAAAAATCTCTTTTAAATACAAATCCAACAATGTAATTTTTGTAACATATAATATTTTATATTTTGTTGGTTATATAGATGGTTAAAATTTGACGCCTAGTATGAGGGTGTACAATAAACATGGAGTGCGAGAGTAGTGCTATCGTAAATCATTTGTTCTGTTTGTAAATTCGGGAATTGCAAGCTAAAAGTATATTCAACTTTCTTCATTTTCTTAGGACTGGAGCAATTTTAGTGGCAGGATTAGTGCGGGAACTAATATATGGTAAATATGACAAAATGTTCTACACTAGTACTCTACCTGTCAACCAACCTCTCCTACAAGAGATGATTTATATTTACAAAAAAAAAAAAAAAAAAAAATCTGCTCCATGGAAATTACTTCTGGCTTTGATTACTTCCTGGCGACGGGTACCTTCTCCTCGGGGCTCTTTTCCAAATCAAGCATGGGGAAACTTTTCATGAGGTGTTTGAACCTGTCGGTCGCGATCACTGCAATCATTGATTCCTCTGACGACAGAAACTCGAGGCAGGCATCCTTGAGCCGCTCACATCTATACTGATCCGCCAGTGCCAATGTGGCCATGACGGTATTAGCATCAATGCGCCCGCACAACTCTCCTTGGCACATCGCCTTCAGCCTGCCTAGCCCGTACCGATCAGCTGCGGCCAGCAAGTGCTCCACTGCGGCGGTGCTATAACCTTGGCCGTCGCACGGCGGCAACGAGTCCGTGTAGACGTAGTGAAGAAGGATCTGGAAGATGTCCGGCTCCATGTCGGCGACCTCCATCGTCGGACCAAAGATCTGAGCGTCGAGAAGCGGCGCCCGCATGGCCAGCATGAACCTGTGCGCCCTGAACCGCCGGCCTCCGACGAGGATGGTGACGTCCGCGCCTATCCCGTCCTTGAGGGTGCGCTCGAGCTGGCCGGGAAGCTCCGTCGGAGGGTCCGCGGCAAGGCTCGTCCTGCACTCCGCGGGCGGTTCTTTGATCACGGCGACGACGCACCTCAGCGTCAAGAGGTGAGACGACGATCTCAGCTTCGATTTCTCGACGAATTTGTTAAAGCCAAAGCCAGTGGAGGATTCTGGAGAGAAGACGTGACTCCCTACCTGCCTGGTCTCTTGTACATGGCCTTGATCGTCCAGCATGGTTAATGTGAACATTGCCCTCACCTCGTACTTGGCCAGTTGGCAAAGACAACACAAGTAGGCCCCCGCGTTGCCGGCAGCGTCCTCCTTGCCTCCGTCCGGGTAGAACCTGATGTTCCAATCGTAGCCGCCGACGGTGAACGTGCTCGACCTAATGTACCTCCCGAAGCCCATGCCGTCGAGCAGCGAGTAGTTGGTCACCACGAAATCGTGCGTCGCGCCCTCCGTCACGCACCTCGACGACGTCTCGGCTACCCGGAGGCCTTCGCCGTGATCAACCGCAGCGGCCGCGTTAACCTGCGCCATGGCTAACGTAGACGCGGGTGTTCCTGCTGTTGATCAACGATCCTTTTTCCGGGAGTCACCGTATATATACATGGAGAGGATTGTTAGTGGTTGGAGTACTTTACAGTAGAAACATGTTTCCTTTCGGAAATCATCCCGATTAAGCTAGTCGTGTCGTAACCTTCCCCAACTGACTTTGCCTTTGCCTTCCACGATGGATCTTGGACTTGGATTCCTCTCGGAGTTCTAGTTTAGCACGATTGTTTACCGCTTTTCCAACCGGGCATTAACACACACACACACACACCCTCCATTACTTTGCAATAAGCACGCCACGCTGGGTTCAACGTGCAAGACGGGCGTACGCACTAGGCCCCGCGCGACCGCCTCGTTCCCTACACGCCTCCATCCCCTACCTTCAGCCGTATTTCTCCACACGCGCCGCATCCCCATCTTTTCCCCGTGCTGCGACCGAGCCACCACGAGCTCCCTCGCCGTGCTCCCATGGCGGTGACCACATGCTGCAACCATGGCGGCCAGGTGTGCCTGACGGCGGTGACCGAAGGTGACCATGGGGGCTGCAAACATGCTGGAGAATGCTGCAACCAGCAAGGATATGCTGCCATGGCTGTCTGCCACCATGGCCGGACCCGCGCATATACAAGTGTTGCAACCGTCACCTAAAACAGCTTCAACAGTTGTTGAGAAAAGCTTGAACCATAGATATAGAAAGCTTCAACCGGCACTGCTCAACAAGGAAAAGCTGCAACCATAGTTGGATTTTGCTACTAACCTGTGAAGTTTTTTGCTACATCCATCAAGATGGAGCTGCGACCTCGTGATGGCGGCGACGATAATTTGCTGCAACCGTAGTTGGATTTTGCTACTATCGGCCAAGTTTTTTGCTACATCCATCAAGGCGGACCTGCGACCTCGCGGCGGCGGTGACGAAGATTTGCTGCAACCGTAGTTGGATTTTGCTACTGCCGGTGTAGGTTCTTGCTACATACATTCAACGGCGTTGACTGGCTGGTGGCCGTCGTCGAAGCAATTCCATGTAGCGAGCATCAACAGCGAGGGGTGGTGGCGGAGCTACAACCGTTGCCGTTGAGAGCTGCAACCGCAGGTGCAGCTGTAGCATGCGTCAAGGCGACGACGAGAACGGCCGACGAGGGTGGGGACCAGCGACGAGGACGGCCGGTGAGGGTGGGGACCGGCGACGAGGACGACCAACGAGGGAGGGGACCGACAGTGAGGATTGCCGGCGAGGGTGGGGACCGGCGATGAGGATAGCCGGGGAGGGTGGGAACCAGCGATGAGGACGGCCGGCGAGGGTGGGGACCGGCGATGAGGACGACCGACGAGGGTGGGAACCGGCAATGAGGATGGCCATCAAAGGGGACAGGAAGCACGGCGCTGCACACCCTGAGTGGGAGATGTGGATCCAGCCCGAGGAAGAAGAAGCTGGCGGGCGAATAGTTTTTTTTTTTTTGGCCCGGATCCAATGGCCACACGGCTCACATCCAACGTCTGGTGTGCGATCGGCTGAAACTTTGGGCCGACGCGCCGACCCCTAGCAGTTGCTTAATGGAAATACGATCTGCTCCAAATATATTACAGCTAAATATAAGAGGGGAAGAGGGGAGAGAGCTGGAGCAGGACTAGGAAACCTGTTGCGGTTGATTCGCCATCAAGAACGACCGCTATAGGGAAAAAAACTAATGCCACTAACAGAAGTGTTCAAAGTAAAAAAAAAATTACATTATTTTGCTGGTAAGTAGAGTTCATTGTAATTTTTTTGATAAACGGCGATTTTATTAACTCGGAATGTAGCATCAAGTAGATACAAAGCATTATGAGTAACACTCAGCCTCTGCATAATTAGGATGCACACAGCCGAACACCAAAAGTCTGACAACCAGAAGAAAAAAAACGACAAATTGGAAATAGCAGAGTCCTATAGACTGACACTGTAGCCTATGTCGAAATGTGAGATGGACCAATCCGAAGGTTATGCTGCCATCCAGGTTGGGTAAAAACCTTCGGAGCCACCTGCTCCAACCGCGTGCACACTGCCTTGAACAGCGGTTGGATCTCCGCTCATTGTAGCATAGACCACGTACGAAGCGAGTGTGTACAATGGTAAATAGCCTGCAAAGGAGAAGTATTTTTGTCATTAAAAACAAAATCATTTCTACATAGCCAAAGCGACCATAGTAAGGCATACGCTCGCACCCTCAATAGCGTTTTGAACCTATTTGAAATACCGTCCAACCAGTGGCCAAAAATATTGGCAACACGTGAGGGTGGATACAAACTTGACGCTATTTGGATGACTGACCACGTAAAATATGCAAAGTTGCATTGGAAAAAGAGGTGTCTGATTGTCTTATCATGAGTACATGTATTATGTTGGCATAGGTTACATCATGTGTCTACCCCCACTATATAAGAGAGGCCTAGGATACAAATGTCCTACTAGGACACGACACCACATCCTATCTAAACACAATACAACTGCCAGTCCAACTGTAACCTACCTTGTACACTATATTCGACACAACTCCAACAATACAAAAGCAACACTTCTTACTCCCTTGCCAATTGCGCAGTGTGAGGTTGTCTTTGGTTAGGACAACTCCCCTACGCAAATATCACATGAAGATTTTAACTTTTAATGGTATCTTCGACCTCTAAATTTTCTTATTATTACTCACCGGTACCTCAAAATGCGTGAGCGCACGATACATAGAGTCTATAATGAAAGACCCTGATGTGGTAAGGTTTCAACGAAACACGTCCCGACCTTGTGTTAGGCTAATCGCATCCAGACGGGACAAAAGATTGGAAAAATAGTGGTTGAACCCCTCTCGGTGCACCCACGGAGAAAAGATATCAAAGCATTTCAAAAAAATCTGAAACTTTGTGGAAATGATCATCAACAAATGTTAGAGAGGCTTGCCAAGTTTGATCATCAAACGACATCCGAGGAAAACTGAAAAAAAACAAAATTACAAATTTTGGTCAAACAGTGCACGTACATTTTGAGAAATTTTCAGTAATTTTGCCTTTTTTATAGATACCCTCGGATGTCATTTGAACACCAAAATTGGCAAGCTTCTCTAACATTTGTTGATGCTGATTCTCACAAAGTTTTAAAATTTTTCAAAATGTTTTGATATGTTTTCTTGCGTGGGTACACCGTGGGTGCACCAAGGATGGGTGTAAAAAACCACACTCCAAAAGATTATGCCATGACATAAGTCAGGGGCTTGTCAAATCCCGCACTACAAGAAATATGTCAACTTGTGACCACCACTATTGGTCACTGAAAGGTCACAAATTTCCATTTACGACATTTTTGTGACCAAAAATAGAAGGTCAAAAGCTGGCCGTCGTAAACTGACTATAGCGACCTTTCTTCTGGAATGGTCGAATACGTTTACGACCAAAATATTTCTACTGTGGCGTTAACCTGCGCCATGGCTAACGTAGACGCGGGTGTTCCTGCTGTTGATCAACGATCCTTTTTCCGGGAGTCACCGTATATATACATAGAGAGGATTGTTAGTGGTTGGAGTACTTTACAGTAGAAACATGTTTCCTTTCGGAAATCATCCCGATTAAGCTAGTCGTGTCGTAACCTTCCCCAACTGACTTTGCCTTTGCCTTCCACGATGGATCTTGGACATTGATTCCTCACGGAGTTCTAGTTTAGCACGATTGTTTAGTACGTTTGCGTTCGGCACGCCGGCCAAACTTTCAGCCGGCTTGCACGCCACACTGGCTTCAACGTGCCGGACCGGCATACAAAGTGGCCCCGCGCGACCGCCTCCTTCCCTACGCGCCTCCATCCCCTACCTCCAGCTGTATTTCTCAACGCGCTGCATCCCTCCTTCCCCCGTGCTGCGACCGAGCCACCACGAGCTCCCTCGACGGCGACCGGGTGGTCCCATGGCGGTGACCACGTGCTGCAACCATGGCGGCTGGGTGTGCCTGACGGCGGTGACCGAAGGTGACCACGGGGGAGCAAACGTGTTGGGAGAATGCTGGAACCAGCAAGGAGATACCATGGCTGCCTGCCGACATGGCCGGACCCGCATGTATACAAGTGTTGTAACCATCACCTAAAACAGCTTCAGCAGTTGTTGAAAAAAGCTTCAACCATAGATAGAGAAAGCTGCAACCGGCATTATTGCCCAACAAGGAAAAGCTGCAACCATAGTTGGATTTTGCTACTATCGGCTAAGTTTTTTACTACATCCATCAAGGCAGAGCTGTGACCTCGCGACTTCGGCGACGACGATGTGCTGCAACCTGTTGGGGAACGTAGCAGAATTTTAAAATTTTCTACGCATCACCAAGATCAATCTATGGAGCCATCTAGCAACGACGGAGAGGGAAGTGCATCTACATACCCTTGTAGATCGCGAGCGGAATCGTTTAAGAAAACGGGGTTGATGGAGTCGTACTCGTCGTGATCCAAACCACCGATGATCCTAGCGCCGAACGGACGGCACCTCCGCGTTCAACACACATACGGTTGGGAGAGACGTCTCCTCCTTCTTGATCCAGCAAGGGAAGGAGAGGTTGATGGAGATCCAGCAGCACGACGGTGTGGTGGTGGAAGTAGCGGGATCCCGGCAGGGCTTCGCCAAGCGCAAGCGGGGAGGAAGAGGTGTCACGGGAGGGAGGGAGGCGCCAGGGCTTGGGGTGCGGCTGCCCTCCCTTTCCTCCACTATATATAGGGGCCAAGTGGGGCGCCGGCCCCCTTGTAGATCCCATCTAGGGAAGGGCGGCGGCCAAAGGGGGGGGGCTTGCCCCCCAAGTTTGGTGGAGGCGCCCCCCTTAGGGTTCCCAACCCTAAGCGCATGGGGAGGCCCAATGGGGGCGCACCAGCCCACCAGGGGCTGGTTCCCACGTCACTTCAGCCCATGGGGCCCTCCGGGTTAGATGGCCCCACCCGGTGGACCCCTAAGACCCTTTCGGTGGTCCCGGTACAATACCGGTGACCCCCGAAACTCTCCTGGTGGCCGAAACTAGACTTCCTATATATAAATCTTTACCTCCGGACCATTCCGGAACTCCTCGTGACGTCCGGGATCTCATCCGGGACTCCGAACAACTTTCGGGTTACCGCATACTAATATCTCTACAACCCTAGCGTCACTGAACCTTAAGTGTGTAGACCCTACGGGTTTGGGAACCATGCAGACATGACCGAGACTACTCTCCGGCCAATAACCAACAGCGGGATCTGGATACCCATGTTGGCTCCCACATGTTCCACGATGATCTCATCGAATGAACCACGATGTAGAGGATTCAATCAATCCCGTATTCAATTGTCTATCGGTACAATACTTGCCCGAGATTCGATCGTCGGTATCCCGATACCTCGTTCAATCTCTTCACCGGTAAGTCTCTTTACTCGTTCCATAACACATCATCCCGTGATCAACTCATTGGTCACATTGTGCACATTATGATGATGTCCGACCGAGTGGGCCCAGAGATACCTCTCCGTTACACGGAGTGACAAATCCCATTCTCGATTCGTACCAACCCAACAGACACTTTCGGAGATACCCGCAGTGCACCTTTATAGCCACCCAGTTACGTTGTGACGTTTGGTACACCCAAAGCATTCCTACGGTATCCGGGAGTTGCACAATCTCATGGTCTAAGGAAATGATACTTGACATTAGAAAAGCTCTAGCATACGAACTACACGATCTCGTGCTAGGCTTAAGATTGGGTCTTGTCCACCACATCATTCTCCTAATGATGTGATCCTGTTATCGACGTCATCCAATGTCCATGGTCAGGAAACCGTAACCATCTATTGATCAACGAGCTAGTCAACTAGAGGCTTACTAGGGACATGGTGTTGCCTATGTATCCACACATGCATCTGAGTTTCCTATCAATGCAATTCTAGCATGGAGAATAAACAATTATCATGAACAAGGAAATATAATAATAACTAATTTATTATTGCCTCTAGGGCATATTTCCAACAGTCTCCCACTTGCACTAGAGTCAATAATCCAGTTCACATCGCTATGTGATTAACACTCAACGTCACATCCCCATGTGACTAACACCCAAAGAGTTTACTAGAGTCAATAATCTAGTTCACATTACCATGTGATTAACTCTCAATGAGTTCTGGGTTTGATCATGTTATGCCTGTGAGAGATGTTATAGTCAACGGGTCTGAACCTTTCAGATCCGTGTGTGCTTTACAAATCTCTATGTCATCTTGTAGATGCAGCTACCACGCTCTATTTGGAGCAATTCCAAATAACTGTTCTACTATACGAATCCGATTTACTACTCAGAATCATCCAGATTGGTGTCAAAGATTGCATCAGTGTAACCCTTTACGACGAACTCTTTTACCACCTCCATAATCGAGAAAATTCCTTAGTCCACTAGTTACTAAGGATAACCTTGACCGTTGTCTTGTGATCCATTCCTAGATCACACTTGTACCCCTTGACTGACTCATGGCTTGGCACACTTCAGGTGCGGTACACAACATAGCATACTTTAGAGCCTAAGTCTAAAGCTTAGGGGACGACCTTCGTCCTTTCTCTCTATTCTGCCGTGGTCAGGTCTTGAGTCTTACTCAATACTCATACCATATAACACAGCCAAGAACTCCTTCTTTGCCGATCTATTTTGAACTCCTTCAAAATCTTGTCATGGTATGTGTTCATTTGAAAGTACTATTAAGCGATTTTGATCTATCCTTATAGATCTTGATGCTCAATGTTCAAGTAGCTTAATCCAGGTTTTTCATTGAAAAACACTTTTCAAATAAGCCTATATGCCTTCCAGAAAGTCTACATCATTTTTGATCAACAATAGTCAACAACATATACTCATCAGAAATTCTATAGTGCTCCCACTCACTTCTTTGGAAATACAAGTTTCTCATAAACTTTGTATAAACCCAAAATCTTTGATCATCTCATCAAAGCGTACATTCCAACTCTGAGATGCTTACTCCAGTCCTTAGAAGGGTTGCTGGAGCTTTGCATATTTGTTAGCATCTTTCAGGATTGTCAAAAACTTCTGGTTTTATCACATACAACCTTTCCTCAAGAAAATCGTCGAGGAAACAATGTTTTGACATCCTATCGGCAAGATTTCATAAATAATGCAGTAATTGCTAATATAATTCCAACAGACTCTTAGCATCGCTACGAGTGAGAAAGTCTCATCGTAGTTAACTCCTTGAACTTGTCGGAAAACATCTTAATGACAAGTCGAGCTTTCTTAATGGTGATACTTACCATCATTGTCCGTCTTCCTTTTAAAATCCATATGTACCCAACAGCCTTACGACCATCAAGTAGTTCTTCCAAAATCTACACTTTGTTTTCATACATGGATCCTCTCTCGGATTTTATGGCCTCGAGCCAATTTTTGGGAATCCGGGCCCACCATCGCTTCTCCATAGCTCGTAGGTTCATTGTTGTCTAGCAATATGACTTCCAAGACATGATTACGTACCACTCTGAAGTAGTATGCATCCTTGTCGTCCTACGAGGTTTGGTAGTGACTTGATCCGAAGTTTCATGATCACTATCATAAGCTTCCACTTCAATTGGTGTAGGTGCCACAGGAACAATTCCCTATGCCCTGCTACACACTAGTTGAAGTGACGGTTCAATAACCTCATCAAGTCTCCACCATCCTCTCACTCAATTCTTTCGAGAGAAACTTTTCCTTGAGAAAGGACCCGATTTTAGAAACAATCCCAATTACTTTCGGATCTGAGACAAGAGGTATACCCAACTGTTTTGGGTGTCCTATGAAGATGCATTTATCCGCTTTGGGTTCGAGCTTATCAGCCTGAAACTTTTTCACATAAGCGTCGCAGCCCCAAACCTTTTAAGAAACGACAGCTTAGGTTTCTCTAAACCATAGTTCATACGGTGTCGACTCAAATGGAATTTCGTGGTGCCCTATTTAAAGTGAATGTGGTTGTCTCTAATGCATAACCCATAAACTATAGTGGTAATTCGATAAGAGACATCATGGTATGCACCATATCCAATAGGGTGCAGTTATGATGTTCGGACACACCATCACACTATGGTGTTCCAGGCAGTACTAGTTGTGAAACAATTTCCACAATGTCTTAACTGTGTGCCAAACTCGTAATTCAGATATTCATCTCTATGATCATATCATAGATATTTTATCCTCTTGTCACGACGATCTTTCAACTTCACCCTGAAATTACTTGAACCTTTCAATAATTCAGACTCGTGATTCATCAAGTAAATATACTTAGCATCTACTCAAATCATCTGTGAAGTAAGAACATAACGATATCCACTACATGCCTCAGCACTCATTGGACTATACACATCAAGATGTATTACTTCCAACAAGTTGCTTTCTTGTTCCATCTTACTGAAAACGAGGCCTTTCAGTCATCTTGCCCATGCGGTATGATTTGCATGTCTCAGGTGATTCAAAATCAAGTGAGCCCAAATGATCCATCTGTATGGACTTTCTTCATGCATATATACCAATAGGCATGGTTCACATGTCTCAAGTGATTCAAAATCAAGTGAGTCCAAAGATCCATCAACATGGAGCTTCTTCATGCGTTTTATACCATTATGACTCAAATTGCAGTGACACAAGTATGTGGTACTATCATTACTATCTTGTATCTTTTGGCATGAACATGTGTATCACTACGATTGGGATTCAGTAAACCATTCGTTTTAGGTGCAAGACCATTGAAGGTATTATTCAAATAAACAGAGTAACCATTATTCTCCTTAAATGAATAACTGTATTGCGATAAAAATAATCCAATCATGTCTATGCTCAACGCAAACACCATAACAATTATTTAGGTTTAACACAATCCCGATGGTAGACGGAGCGTGCGATGCTTGATCACATCAACCTTGGAAACACTTCCAACACATATCATCGTCTCACCTTTGGCTAGTCTCCGCTTATTCTGTTCCTTTTATTTCGAGTTACTAACACTTAGCAACCGAACCGGTGTCTAATACCCTGCTGCTACTAGGAGTACTAGTAAAGTACAAATTTAATATAATTTATGTCCAATACATACTTCTATCAGCCTTGCCAGCCTTCTCATCTACCAAGTATCTCGGGTGGTTCTGCTTCAGTGACCGTTCCCCTTATTACAGAAGCACTTAGTCTCGGGCTTGGGTTCAACTTTTGGTTTCTTCACTAGAGCGGCAACTGATTTGTCGTTTCATGAAGTACCCCTTTCTTGCCCTTGCCCTTCTCGAAACTAGTGGTTTTACTAACCATCAACATTGATGCTCCTATTTGATTTCTACTTTCGCGGTGTCGCGATTAGCTCAAGGATCATCATATCTATCCCTGATATGTTATAGTTCATCACGAAGCTTTAATATCTTGGTGGCAGTGACTTTGGAGAACCATCACTATCTCATCTGAAAGATCAACTCCCACTCGATTCAAGCGATTGTAGTACTCATACAATCTGAGGACATGCTCAACGATTGAGCTTTTCTCCTTAGTTTACAGGCTTAGGAAACTTGTCAGAGGTCTCATACCTCTTGACGTGGGCAGTATCCTGAAATCCCAATTTCAGTCCTTGGAACATCTCATATGTTCTACGATGTTTCAAAAAACGTCTTTGGTGCCTCAATTCTAAATCATTTAGCATTATGCACTGAACTATCATGTATTCATCAAAACGTGTATGTCAGATGTTCGCAACATCCACAACCGACGCTCGAGGTTTAGCTCACTGAGTGGTGCATTTAGGGCATAATCCTTTTGCGCAGCAATGAGGACAATCCTCAGTTTACGGACCCAGTCCGCATAATTGCTACTATCAACTTTGAACTAAATTTTCTCTAGGAACATATCTAAAACAGTAGAACTAAAGCGTGAGCTACGACATAATTTGCAAAGTCTTTTTGACTATGCTCATGATAGTTAAGTTCATCTGATTATTTAATGAACTCCCACTCAGATAGACATCCCTCTAGTCATCTAAGTGATACATGATCCGAGTCAACTAGGCCGTGTCCGATCATCAAGTGAGACGGACTAGTCATCATCGGTGAACATCTTCATGGTGATCATATCTTCTATACAACTCATGTTCGACCTTTCGGTCTTCCGTGTTCCGAGGCCATGTCTGTACATGCTAGGCTCGTCAAGTCAACCTAAGTGTATTGCGTGTGTAAATCTTGCTTACACCCGTTGTATTCGAATGTTAGAATCTATCACACCCGATCATCACGTAGTGCTTCGAAACAACGAACCTTCGCAACGGTGCACAGTTAGGGGGAACACTTTCTTGAAATTATTGCGAGGGGTCATCTTATTTAAGCTACCGTCGTTCTAAGAAAATAAGATGTAAAACATGATAAACATCACATGCAATCAAATAGTGACATGATATGGCCAATATCATTTTGCTACTTTTGATCTCCATCTTCGGGGCGCCATGATCATCATCGTCACCGGCGTGACACCATGATCTCCATCATCATGATCTCCATCATCGTGTCTTCATGAAGTTGTCTCGTCATCTATTACTTCTACTACTACGGCTAACAATTTAGCAATAAAGTAAAGTAATTACATGACGTTTATGTTGACACGCAGGTCATAAATAAATTAAGACAACTCCTATGGCTCCTGCCGGTTGTCATACTCATCGACATGCAAGTCGTGATTCCTATTACAAGAACATGATCAATCTCATACATCACATATATCATTCATCACATCCTTTTTTGGCCATATCACATCACACGGCATATGCTGCAAAAACAAGTTAGACGTCCTCTAATTGTTGTTGCAAATTTTTACGTGGCTTCTATAGGTTTCTTGGCAAGAACGTTTCTTACCTATGCCAGGACCACAACGTGATGTGCCAATTTCTATTTACCCTTCATAAGGACCCTTTTCATCGAATCCGATCCGACTAAAGTGGGAGAGACAGACACCCGCTAGCCACCTTATGCAACTAGTGCATGTCAGTCGGTGGAACCTGTCCCACGTAAGACTACGTGTAAGGTCGATCCAGGCCGCTTCATCCCACGATGCCGCCGAATCAAGATAAGACTAGTAACGGCAAGTAAATTGACAAAATCGACGCCCACAACAACTTGTGTTCTACTCGTGCATAGAAACTACGCACAGACCTAGCTCATGATGCCACTGTTGGGGAACGTAGCAGAATTTTAAAATTTTCTACGCATCACCAAGATCAATCTATGGAGTCATCTAGCAACGAGGGAGAGGGGAGTGCATCTACATACCCTTGTAGATCATGAGCGTAAGCGTTCAAGAGAACGGGGTTGATGGAGTCGTACTCGTCGTGATCCAACTCACCGATGATCCTAGCGCCGAACGGACGGCACCTCCGCGTTCAACACACATACGGTTGGGAGAGACGTCTCCTCCTTCTTGATCCAGCAAGGGAAGGAGAGGTTGATGGAGATCCAGACCTGACGGTGTGGTGGTGGAAATGGCGGGATCCCGCGAGGCTTCGCCAAGCATAGCGGGAGGAAGAGGTGTCACGGGAGGGAGGGAGGCGCCAGGGCTTGGGGTGTGGCTGCCCTCCCTTTCCTCCACTATATATAGGGGCCAAGTGGGGCGCCGGCCCCCTTGTAGATCCCATCTAGGGAGGGGCGGCGGCCAAGGGGGGGGGCTTGCCCCCCAAGTTTGGTGGAGGCGCCCCCCTTAGGGTTCCCAACCCTAAGCGCATGGGGAGGCCCAATGGGGGTGCACCAGCCCACCAGGGGCTGGTTCCCACGTCACTTCAGCCCATGGGGCCCTCCGGGTTAGATGGCCCCACCCGGTGGACCCCTAAGACCCTTCCGGTGGTCCCGGTACAATACCGGTGACCCCCGAAACTCTCCTGGTGGCCGAAACTAGACTTCCTATATATAAATCTTTACCTCCGGACCATTCCGGAACTCCTCGTGACGTCCGGGATCTCATCCGGGACTCCGAACAACTTTCGGGTTACCGCATACTAATATCTCTACAACCCTAGCGTCACTGAACCTTAAGTGTGTAGACCCTACGGGTTCGGGAACCATGCAGACATGACCGAGACTACTCTCCGGCCAATAACCAACAGCGGGATCTGGATACCCATGTTGGCTCCCACATGTTCCACGATGATCTCATCGAATGAACCACGATGTAGAGGATTCAATCAATCCCGTATTCAATTGTCTATCGGTACGATACTTGCCCGAGATTCGATCGTCGGTATCCCGATACCTCGTTCAATCTCTTCACCGGTAAGTCTCTTTACTCGTTCCATAACACATCATCCCGTGATCAACTCATTGGTCACATTGTGCACATTATGATGATGTCCGACCGAGTGGGCCCAGAGATACCTCTCCGTTACACGGAGTGACAAATCCCATTCTCGATTCGTACCAACCCAATGAGACACATTCGGAGATACCCGCGATGCACCTTTATAGCCACCCGATTCGTTGTGGCGTTTGGTACACCAAAGCATTCCTACGGTATCCGGGAGTTGCACAATCTCATGGTCTAAGGAAATGATACTTGACATTAGAAAAGCTCTAGCATACGAACTACACGATCTCGTGCTAGGCTTAAGATTGGGTCTTGTCCACCACATCATTCTCCTAATGATGTGATCCTGTTATCGACGTCATCCAATGTCCATGGTCAGGAAACCGTAACCATCTATTGATCAACGAGCTAGTCAACTAGAGGCTTACTAGGGACATTTTGTTGTCTATGTATCCACACATGTATCTGAGTTTCCTATCAATACAATTCTAGCATGGATAATAAACGATTATCATGAACAAGGAAATATAATAATAACTAATTTGTTATTGCCTCTAGGGCATATTTCCAACACAACCGTAGTTGGATTTTGCTACTACCGGCGAAATTTTTGCTACATCCATGAAGGGGAGATGCGACAACGATTTGCTGCAACCGTAGTTGGATTTTGCTACTACCGGCGAAGTTTTTGCCTACATCCATTCAACGGCGTTGACTGACTGGTGGCTGTCGTTGACGCAATACCATGCAGCGAGAATCAACAGCGAGGGGCGGCGGCGGAGCTACAACCGTTGCCGTTGAGGGCCGCAATCACGGGTGCAGCTGTAGCATGGGTCAAGGCGACGACGAGGATGGCTGGCGAGGGTGGGGACCGACGACGAGGATGGCTGGCGAGGGTGGGGACCGACGACGAGGACGGCCACCAGAGGGGACAGAAGGCGTGGCGCCGCACAACCCGAGTGGGAAATGCGGATCCAGCCCGAGGAAGAAGCTGGGGGCAAATAGTTTTTTTTTTGCTCAGATCCAATGGCTGGGGCGCGACCGGCCGAAACTTTAGGCTGGCGCCTAATGGAAATACAAATGATCTGGTCCAGATATATTACAGTAAAAGATGAGTCAATTACACCACACGTGCTTGAACTTGGCATGAAAAATCAGTTTCGTGCTCAAACTTACGGCATATATTTAACCGGTTACACAATTTGGCTTCGGCGTGCATCTACGGTGCTAATCACGTTTGTATACGCTCAACATGTTGGTGAGGCGCGCCAACGTGGCCTAGGACCCACTGCCAGTGTCCGAAAAGGCAGGGATGGGCGCCTGACTCGGGTTTTGCAAAAACCACCCTGAATTTTTTTCATCACAAAAGAGCCTCTTGATTGTTTCCTAAAAAACAATAAGGCCCGCCCAGGAAACAGTACGAAAATGAAACTAACATGCAAGAGGCAAGGGTTCGAACACGCGAGCTCAAGCTGAAGGTGCTGGCCACCCCGCCAAGTCACTTATCGGATAGATACATCTAGTAACCCGTATTTGTCTCAAAAACAAAACCTAATTACCCAGATGCGGTTTAAATGGCCTGCAGTGATCGCGGCCCATGTTTACCATGATAGTATTTTTAATTCATAAATACGATTATAGTTCATACTACTTAAATTACATAATTGTTTTCTAAATAATGCTTGAATATCTTTTAGAATTACATAAACAGTAGTTTACATAATAATACTTCTCGTAAAGTGAGTACATGAATATTTATCTGAATGCATGAATACAGCCAAAAAATACATGAATATTTTTCAGAATACATTAATAATAAATGAATATTTTAATAATTTATGAAAATAATTGTATTTTTAAATATTATTTTAACTATATTTTTTAAAACAATACTTGAATATTTAATAGGATAACATTGACATTCTTTTACATAAGAACATTTTTTAGAATTACGTGGAGCTTATTTTAAATAGTAATATTTTTAGAATTACATGAACATTGTTTTAATATATATTTCAGAATTACATCATCATTATGTTAAATAATAATACACTTTTAAAATTACATGAAATTTTTTTAAATTTTTTATTACTACAAGAACATTATTTTAAATAAGTTAATTTATTTGTATGTATAATCTTTTTAATTTACGTGTTTTTTACAAATGATATGAAAAAACACTAACATGTGAAAATGGCCCACGGTGATTGCAGCCCAGTTAAGCCCTATGTGCGTGCTTGTCTATATGTCATTAGGGGTAGAAATCCCACTTGTACAGCAAGTGGTGCGTAGTGTGCTGGCTAGCCTGTCTGGACTAGCGGTAATTTGTTACCCGCCAAAAAAGGTAATTGTCATACGGACAAAATTTAGGCGCTTTTTGTGAGAAAAATAAAAATATCAGGGTGTTTTCGCAAAAAGATCATGCCACACGCCCGTCACTGCCTCCTGGTCACTGACATTTGGTCCCACGCCATGTTGGTTGTGCGTATACAAAACGTGATTACAACGTAGATGCACGCCCAAACCAAGTTTTATCACCGGTTCTATGTATATCACAAATTTTAGCATCAAACTGACTTTTGCTGCCAAGTTCAGGCACTTGTGAACTTATTCTCACCTCGTACTTGGCCAGCTGGCAAAGACAATACAGGAAGGCGGACGCGTAGCCGGCAGCGTCCGCCCTGTCTCCGTCCGGGTAGAACCTGATGTGCCAGTCGTAGCCGCCGACGGTGGACGTGCTCGACCTAATGTACTTCCCGACGCCCATGCCGTCGAGCAGCGGGTAGTTGGTCACCAAGAAATCGTGCATCGCGCCCTCTGTCACACACCTCGACAACGTATCGGGTACCCGGAGGCCTTCGCCGTGATCAACTGCAGCGGCCGCGTTAGCCTGAGCCATGGCAAACGTAAACGCGGGAGTTCCTGCTATTGTTCAACGATCTTTCGTCCGGGAGTCACCCTATATATACATGAAGAGGATTGTCAATGGTAGGAGTACTTTACAGTAAAAACATGTTTCCTTTCGGAAATCATCCCGATTAAGCTAGTCGTGTCGTAACCTTCCCCAATTGACTTTGCCTTTGCCTTCCATGATGGATGTTTGACTTGGATTCCTCTCGGAGTTCTAGTTTAGCACGATTGTTTAGAGCATCTCCAACAGCGGCAGCAAAAAACCCGGGCACGCGATAAACTGCTATTTTAGCGCGCGCGGGACGTTTTCGCGCGCTCCAGCGGAGGCGGGGAACTCGGGCGCGCGGGAAAAAGTTGTAGGTTGCGCGCTAGATTTGGCGCATCGCTTCCGGCACGCCTATAAATTGTTGTGCCCGCCCCGCGGCCTCCCATCGCTATCCACGTTGCCAGGCGCTCTCTCCCCGCTTCCTCTGCTTCCTCTGCCGCTTCCTCGGCTCGCCACCGACGCGCCACCATGCCGCCGCACCGCCGGGGATCTTCGGGCTACCGCGGCATCCGCGAGCGCCCCTCCGGCGCCTTCTACGCTGAGATTCGGTCCGGCGACATCCGCCTCGGCCTCGGCACGTTCGAGACCGCTCACGAGGCCGCCTGCGCGTACGACGTGGCGGCGTGGCGCCTCCAGAGGCCTCGCGCACAGATGAACTTCCAGGACGTCCGGACGTGCGAGCAGGCACAGGCCGTCGCCCCTCTGCCTCGTCTTATAACAGAACAGGACCGTGAGGAACACCTCCGGCGGCAGCTCCGCCTCCTCATCACCGAGGAGGACGAGCGAGCCATGGCGGAGTGGGGCCAGCGCTACCCGCAGGACGTCGCCGACGAGAACCGCTTCTTGGCGGAGAGGACGGCAAGACTCCACGCGGAGCGGGCGGACAGGCGTCGGCGGAAGGCACTGGTCATATCACAATGCGATCTCGTTAGCGCAGGTGGGGACTCGTTCGTTGACTCAAACGATTCTCGTTGGGAAGACACGTGGTCGATACCTCGGACAACACCAGCGAGGATGATGACTCGGAGTAGGTTCTAGTTGCACCGTGGTCTTTTTATCGTGTTGGACTAGTTTTTTATCTATTTATGCTATGATGAACTATGTACGCATTGTGAAATATCTATGTATCGTTTTTTATCTATTTTAAGCTATGCGTATGTTTTTTATATTAGTTCGGAGTGCATATCTTGTTTGTGCGAGAGCGCGCACGGAGTTTTTTGCAGCGGCTGCTGGAGCGGCTCGCGCGCGCTGAAATTTGCAGCGGCCGCGGGAGCAAACACACCCCGCAGCGCAAAAACAGGCGATTCACGCGCTGCAAATGGGTTTTTAGCGCGGCTGCTGGAGATGCTCTTAGCGCTTTTCTAACCGGGCATTAACAACCCCCCTTACTTTGTAATAAGCACGTGACTCTGCCTCCAACGTGCAAGACGGGCGTACGCACCGGGCCCTGCACGACCGCCTCGTTCCCTACACGCCTCCATCCCCTACCCAGAGCCGTATTTCTTCACACGCGCTGCATCCCTCCTCTTTTCCCCGTGTTGCGACTGAGCCACCACGAGCTCCCTTGTCGGCGGACGGGTGCTCCCATGTGGTGACCACATGCTGCAACCATGGAGGGCAGGTGTGCCTGACGTGCTGGGAGAATGCTGGAACAAGCAAGGATATGCCCTGGCTGCCTGCAACCATGGTCGGTCCCGCGCATATATAAGTGTTGCAACCGTCACCTAAAACTGTTTCAACAGTTTTTGAGAAAAGCTTCAACCATACATATAGAAAGCTTCAACCGGCACTGCCCAACAAGGAAATGTTGCAACCATAGTTGGATTTTGCTAATACCTGTGAAGTTTTTTGATGCATCCATCAAGGTGGAGCTGCGACCTCGCGATGGCGGCGACGATGATTTGCTGCAACCGTAGTTGGATTTTGCTACTAGCGGCCAAGTTTTTTGCTACATCCATCAAGGCGGAGCTGCGACCTCGCGACGGCGGTGACGATGATTTGTTGCAAACGTAGTTGGTTTTGCTACTACCGGTGAAGGTTTTTCTAAATCCATTCAACGGCGTTAACTGGCTGGTGGTCATCGTCGACGCAATTCCGTGTAGCGAGCATCAACAGCGAGGGGCGCTGGCAGAGCTACAACCGTCATTGTTGAGAGCTGCAACCGCATGTGCAGCTGTAGCATGGGTCAAGGCGACGTTGAGGACGGCCGATGAGGGTGGGGACCGGCGACGAGGACGGCTGGCGAGGGTGGGGACCGGTGACGAGGACGACGACGAGGGAGGGGACCGATGGCGAGGACTGCCGACAAGGGTGGGGACCGGCGATGAGAACGACCGGCGAGGGTGGGGACCAGCGACGAGGACGGCCGGCGAGGATGGGGACCGGCGACGAGGACGACCGACGAGGGTGGGAACCGGCGATGAGGACGGCCACCAAAGGGGACAGGAGGCACGACGCCGCAGACCCTGAGTGGGAGATGCGGATCGAGCCCGAGGAAGAAAAAGCTGGCGGGCAAATAGCTTTTTTTGCCCGGATCCAATGGCCAGGCGGCTCACATCCAACCGTTGGTGCGCGACTGGCTAAAACTTTGGGCCGACGCACCGGCGTCGAGCAGTTGCCTAATGGAAATACAAACGATCTGGTCCAGATATATTATATCAAAAGATAAGAGAGAAAGAGGGGAGAGAGCTGGACCATGACAAGGAAACCTGTTGAGGTTGATTCGCCATCGAGAACGCCCACTACCGAGAAAAAAACCAATGCCACTAACAGAAGTGTTTAGAGTAAAAAAATTTACATTCTTTTTGCTAGTAAAGTAGAGTTCAGAGTATTTTTTCGATAAAGGGAGATTTTATTAACTCAAAATGTAGCATCAAGTGGATACAAAGCATTATGAGCAACACCCGGCCTCTGCATAATTAGGATGCACACAGCCGAACATCAAAAGTCTGACAACCAGAAGAAAAGAAAAACCGACAAATTGGCAATAGTAGAGTCCTATAGACCGACATTGTGCCTATGTCGAAAGGTGAGATGGACTGATCCAGCGGTTATGCTGCCACCCATGTTGGGTAAAAACCTCCGGAGCCACCTGCTCAAACCGCTTGCACACCGCCTTGAACAGCGGTTGGACCTCCGCTTGTTGTAGTATAGACCACGTACGAAGTGAGTGTGTACAACGGAAAATAGTCTGCAAAGGAGAATCATTTTTGTCATTAAAAACCAAATCATTTCTACATAGACAAAGCGATCATAGTAAGGCATACTGAGGGAGTCCTGGATTAGGGGGTGTTCGGGTAGCCGGACTATACCTTCAGCCGGACTCCAGGACTATGAAGATACAATATTAAAGACTTCGTCCCGTGTCCGGATGAGACTTTCCTTGGCATGGAAGGCAAGCTTGGCGATGCGGATATTCAAGATCTCCTACCATTGTAACCGACTCTGTGTAACCCTAACCCTATCCGGTGTCTATATAAACCGGAGGGTTCTAGTCCGTAGGGCAACATCATCATACAACAATCATACCATAGGCTAGCTTCTAGGGTTTAGCCTCCTTGATCTTGTGGTAGATCTACTCTTGTACTACCCATATCATCAATATTAATCAAGCAGGAGTAGGTTTTTACCTCCATCGAGAGGGCCCGAACCTGGGTAAAAACATCGTGTCCCTTGTCTCCTGTTACCATCCGGCCTAGACGCATAGTTCGGGACCCCCTACCCGAGATCCGCCGGTTTTGACACCGACATTGGTGCTTTCATTGAGAGTTCCACTGTGCCGTCACAATCAGGAAGGATGCCTCCTCCCGTCTTTAAAGACGGCGCCGTCGCTAAGGAAGCCTTGGCTGTCGGCCAAACCCTCCGTCTAGGTGGTTTCCTCACGACCGCCTGTTCGGCCGTTGCGCCGACGGTGACCTCTCGGGTCATCAAAAGCAACCTGCTCGTCAGCTCGGAACTTGTCGAGCAGCTAGATCCGATGGAGCTCTCTTCCGTAAACAAGCTCTTGGATCGCATCGCCGCCCTGGGGGTCGCCACGAATTACGACCAGGTTGGGCTTAAACCCGATCTAAGAGAAATTAACTCTCCCCAGGCCACCCACCACGTCTCCGTGGTAGAGGCGCAGTGCGGCGACCCTTCATCTATTTTAAGGACTAGTTACGTCCGAATTCCCGACCCCTCCAAGCTGGATACCCGCGGAGGGAAGGATATAACCCGAGACCTGAGCTTAGAATCAGGCAACGGGCTACATTCATTGGACAACATCCAAGAATCTGAACCTTAGAGTTCGGAAGCTCTTCGGCCTCTGAATCTTAGATTGGGCGAGGTCTCAGATTCAACGCCACCCGCCCACCCAAACATAAGCGATCTTTGCCAAATCAGGCAACAGCCTGAGGAAACAATACATCATTACTGGGCCAGATTCCTCCTGGTTATGAACAGGATAAAGGATTGCCGCGAGGGAGACGCAATATCAATCTTCTGCAGTAATTGCATGGACGAGGGAATCCTTAACGCCATAAGTCGTCGTGATATTACATGCTTCGCTGACTTGGCGTCCATAGTAAAAAAGTACTGTGCGATGGAAAGTGCCTGGAAAACCGAAATAAAATTTTGGGATAATCCGGCCCTGAATAGCAATCCCGTCCGAACTAAGAGGGTGCACCATCGTAAGACACCCGGGTTAAACACCAAAAAACCAAAACCCTCTACGGAGCATGGAACCGTACTGGAAAAATGGCTTGATGGACCCTGTAAAATTCATAGTACAGAGGACGCCACACCAACTCACAGCCTTAGAGCATGTTGGATACTCCGGCAGGTGGCCAAAATTGGCGAGGACCTCTTAATTTCAGAGGCCACAGAAAACCACCCTGGGAACACCAGTACCATTCTCACAGTCTTCGAGACGTTCGCATCAAATAATATGTGAAAAAGAACACTCCGCAGCCTTGCCGAGGTCTACCAAGTAGCAACAATAAACCCATGGAGCGACACGGCTATTACCTTCAATCCAAGTGATGAACCTAAATTCCGAACAGCCCGAGCACCAGCCGCATTGGTCCTCAGTCTGATAGTGGAAGGCTTTCGCCTCACCAAGGTACTCATGGATGGAGGCAGCGGACTGAACCTCATTTACGAGGAAACCCTTCAAAAAATGGGATTAGACTGGAGCCGCGTTGAGCGAAGCAGCACAACCTTTAGAGGAATAATCCCCAGTCGGGAAGCGTGCTGTACAGGAAAAATCACACTAGATGTGGTGTTCGGCACGCCGGATAATTACAGATCCGAGGAGGTCACATTTCAGGTGGCCCCGTTCAGCAGCGGATATCACGCCCTACTAGGGCGGGAAGCATTTACAATCTTCCAAGCAATACCCCATTACGGGTACATGAAGCTCAAGATGCCCGGGCCGAACGGAATTATCACTCTCGCTAGTGATCCGGACATAGCACACCGCGCCGAAAACAAGACAGACGCATTAGCCTTGGAGGCACTATCCGAAGCCTTAGCAGCTGAGGAACTGACTGCGCTGCGCTCCACGGTTAACAGGGATGACGTGATACTCGATAAGAGATCCAAGTCCACATCCTTTAAGCCAGCAGACGAAATAGTCAA
The DNA here is from genome assembly GCA_021437245.1 of Aegilops speltoides. Taxonomy (NCBI): domain Eukaryota; kingdom Viridiplantae; phylum Streptophyta; class Magnoliopsida; order Poales; family Poaceae; genus Aegilops; species Aegilops speltoides. The sequence goes on from CM038142.1 coordinate 512,951,162, forward strand.
ATTCCAGGTCCATCCAACGGACCCCAATAAAACAGCTTCCATCGGGGCACGATTAAACCCTGATATAGACGCCGCACTGCGAGAATTTCCACGTGAAAATTGGGACATCTTCGCCTGGCACCCTTCAGACATGCTAGGAATCCCACGCAGGCTGGCCGAACACAGCTTAAATATCCTAAAAGGATTCAAACCTATCAAACAAGCCCTTCGGGGTTTTTCCGAACCCAAGAGACAGGCTATGGGAGAGGAGCTAGCCAAGCTATTGGAGGCCGGATTCATTAGAGACATAAAACATCTGGACTGGCTAGCAAACCTGGTGATGGTACCAAACAAGGACAAATCCTGGCGCTTGTGTGTCGATTTTAAAGACCTTAACAAGGCTTGCCCAAAGGATCCCTTCCCCCTCCCCCGTATCGATCAAATTATCGATGCCACCGCAGGACACGATTCATTGTGTTTCCTCGACGTCTACTCCGGTTACCATCAAATTAAGATGGCAGAATCAGACCAAGCCGCAACAGCACTCATCACACCATACGGCCCATTCTGCTTCAACACAATGCCCTTCGGGCTGAAAAACGCCGGCGCAACATATCAGCGCATGATTCAGACACGTCTGGCAAACAAGATCGGCAAGACAGTGGAGGCATACGTGGATGATGTGGTCGTCAAAACAAGACATGTCAAATCTCTAGTAGACGATTTGAGGCTAACATTCGACAACCTCCGAAAATACGACATCAAGCTCAATCCGGAAAAATGCGTCTTCGGCGTTCCAGCCGGAAAGCTTCTGGGCTTCATTGTATCCGGTAGAGGAATTGAAGCAAATCTGGCCAAGATCCGAGCTTTGTCGCAACTAGATATCCCAAAGGACCTCAAACAAATACAAAAATTAACCGGATGCGTGGTGGCTCTAAGCCGCTTTATCTCCCGATTGGGAGAAAAGGCACTGCCCCTTCATCGCCTCCTTCGGCGCACCGAACACTTCGAGTGGACGGATGCTGCCACGGCCGGACTCGATGAAATAAAAGCCATATTGGCAACAAACCTAGTCCTGGCCGCGCCAAACACCGGCGAACCAATGCTATTGTACATTGCAGCAACTCATCAAGTTGTCAGCGCAGTGCTCGTCGTCGAGCGGGAAATGGACGGACACAAACTCCCCCTTCAAAGGCCGGTCTACTACGTGTCCACTGTCCTCACTCCATGCAAATAACGATAACCGCATTATCAAAAGATTGGATACGTGATATTCATGGCATCCCGGAAGCTACGACACTACTTTCAAGAGTGTTCCATAACAGTAGCCTCGAAAGTACCACTCAACGATATTATCAACAACCGCGATGCAACGGGCCAGATAGAAAAATGGGCCATCGAGCTCCTCCCGTTCGATATAACCTACAAGCCACGGCGAGCTACTAAATCGCAAGTTTTGGCCGACTTCGTCGCAGAATGGACGGAGGCCGAGCTCCCTAAAGAGTACGGCACATATTCAAACTGGATCATGCATTTTGACGGCTCCAAAATATTGGCCGGACTAGGGGCTGGCGTCGTCTTGACGTCCCCCACAGGAGACACAGTTCAATATGTGCTCCAAATCATGTACACGGATTCCAACAATGCAGCCGAATATGAGGCCCTCCTACATGGTCTCCGGATGGCAGTATCCATGGGCATTCAATGCCTAGAGGTACGCGGGGACTCGAACCTCGCGATATCCCAAATAAACAGAGACTTCGACGCCAAGGATCCAAAATGGCAGCTTACCGCAATGCCGTCCTAAAAATGTCAGCTCGGTTCGAAGGGTTGGAGTTTCATCATATAGCCCGAGAAAACAATCAGGCAGCGGATGTCCTGGCATGTACTGGGGCAAAACACGATGCAGTCCCCCCCCCAACATCTTTTTAGAAAGACTGTTCAAGCCATCCGTAGCATGGGAGGGGGAACCCACAGATAACAGCCCGGACCTAACCGTACCACTTGACGCCGAACAATCTGACATAATTGGAGGCTCTGCCACCGAAATTACACCTTCAGCCCATGTAATAATGGCGGTCATCACCCCGTGGACAGAACCGTTCCTAGCCTACCTTACTAGGCAGGAACTCCCAGAGGACCAAAATGAGGCACGCTGCATAGTGTGGTGATCTAAAGCCTATAAAGTCCACAAGGGAGAGCTTTATAAGAAAAGCACTACCGGAGTCCTTCAAAGGTGTATCTCCGAAGAGGAAGGGCGGAACCTGCTGGCTGAAATTCACGCCGGACTCGGTGGCCACCATGCTGCAGCTCGGTCCCTTGTAAGAAAGGCTTTCCATACGGGCTTTTACTGGCCGACGGCCCGAGCAGACGCTCAGGATTTGGTCCACCGATGCGTCGGTTGCCAGCTTTTTGCAAACCAAAGCCATATGCCACCCACCGCCCTCCAAACTATCCCCATCACTTGGCCTTTTGCGGTCTGGGGGCTTGATATGGTTGGACCCCTTAAAGGCGGAACCCACAAGAAAAAATACTTACTGGTCATGGTGGATAAGTTCACCAAATGGATAGAAGCCAAGCCTGTTAAGACGGCCAAATCCGGACCTATGATAGACTTCATATCCGGGGTTGTACACCGTTACGGCGTCCCCCACAGCATCATCACTGATAACAGCACAAACTTCATTGCCGACGAGGTAAAACTCTGGTGCAAAAACATGGGCATCAAGCTCGACTATGCTTCCGTCTATCACCCACAAACTAATGGCCAGGTCGAACGTGCTAATGGTCTTATCATGAGCGGCATTAAACCTAGACTAGTGCGGTCCCTCAAGGAATCTAATACGCACTGGGTGGAGGAGCTCGACTCCGTACTCTGGGGGCTGCGGACCACGCCGAATCGCACCACCGGATACACACCATTCTTTATGGTGTCTGCAGCAGGCGATTACGCCTGCGACATAATTCATGACTCACCTCGAGTGCGCATGTACGAAGAAAGAGAAGCCGAGCTCGATCGGCAGGACAACTTGGACGCCTTGGAGGAAGAGCGTGACGTGGAAAAAGCCCGTTCCACATTTTATCAACAGCAGGCTCAAAGATATCAAAGCAGAGAAGTACGGGCCAAAAATTACAATGTTGGCGAACTAGTTCTACGCCTGCCGGATAGGAAAAAGGACAAACTCAAGCCCAAGTGGGAAGGTCCCTTCATAATCGACCAAGTGCTGACTGGTGGAGCGTACCGCCTGCAAGATGCGTCGGATAACCGACTCGAGCCAAACCCATGGAACGCCGCCCGTCTCCGAAGATTCTATGCCTAGCGCCGGACTCTGTGTTTGTCTCCTTCCTCTATCCATTTTTTACATTTTTTGTCTTACATTTCTCTCCTTCCCCTCTTTTCTCTTATAGCCCTTAAAGGCTCATCAAGTGACGCGCTACCTGCGCTCATTAAACCTGGGGGCTTCTTCAACAGAAGCTTATTTATATGGGTTTCATGCCCAACACATGCGTCAAACTTCCGCATGTACTTTTCTTCACCATTATATGCATCGATATGACTTAAGTTTTGGCCAAGCTGGGTTGCCTGGCTCCTGTGCTTACCCCTACGTTCCCGATTGTTCGGCTAGGCGGTAAAGGGAGCACCTCTGTGATTGTTACTGCCGGATCAGCCGGATGTGTACCTCAGACTGGGTGAAGCCGAAAGCTAGCGTTCTTAAGGGAATATTCGGTCGGTGAACTAAAAGATGATCTTTTTTACTTATTTATATACATGCCCCCAGATGATTTTCCTGCATTTGCAGTCCGGGCATGCACTTTACGGCATGTCTCCCAGAGAAAGGAACCCCTAACGAAACTATTCTCTCTGGAAGATGTTTCTTACTAACCATGTAATATAACATAACTAGTTGGGCACTTGTCTGATAAAGCACTAATGGCCCCTACGCCTGGTCTCCATGCATACCCCGGTTTGTACTTAACCGATAGGGTATTCGGACACACTCCGGTCCATCAGGTCCCGAGGTCGAAGCGAAAAGGTTGGCAATGACAAACGATCTACAATCCGGCTAGAAGGCATTCTACATGTCAATTAAAAATTACATAGTCACTCTGACTGTTTGTATTCCTCTTCTATACCATCTAACAGGCTGTCTGATTTACAGTCCTGCTGGGAATACTTTGCGGCCAATTCTACTTGGCCGTATACTAAGGTTACAGGGATCTCCTTCCCGTCAGGCCCCACAGGTCCGACCTCGGCCATGTGATTTGGGTCAGCCTTGGTGTACCGCGTCTTCACCATGGCCCAGGCCTCCCTTGCGCCTTGGCGGCAGGCCAAAATCTTCCACAATCGGAAGCGCCGCCGCGCTCCGTTCAGCTTCTCCGCAAGCTCTCCAAGGCCTTCGAGCCTAGGAAGGGATGGCCATAAGGCTTGGGCAACACCCTGCATCGCCTGCCGAACTCGCTCGTGCAGTTGCGAGAGCTCAGGAAGAAGGTCACCCATCGAACCGGGCATCTCCTCTGCAGGACGACCTGTTAGCATACCTACAGACATAACTCTTTTAGTCGCCTTCCTCGCCGAACTCCTTTTTCTAGAGTTCGTTTAAGCACTTACTAAAAATGCCGCGTCGAAGTCGCTGATTCTCCTTAGTTGAGTCCGACAACTGGCCACGAACATCTTTAAGTTCAACATCCAGCTTGGTGTTGGCATCCTCAAGATCATTCTTCTCCCGCCTCACCCTTGTCAGCATACTCTCACCGGCCTTTAGCCGGCGCAAGAGTTGTTGCTTCTCCGGATCTAGTCCGGCGCCATCTGCAATATGATTTGTCATATTTGCACACATGCCGCCCAACACTAATCTTTTGAAGTGTATTTTACCAGAGGGGGTTCTTTTGGCTCCCCTGCCGCGGCTAGTGCTGTTGGGGAACGTAGCAGAAATTCAAAATTTTCCTACGTGTCACCAAGATCTATCTATGGAGAAACCAGCAACGAGGGGAAGGATAGTGCATCTACATACCCTTGTAGATCGCTAAGCGGAAGCATTCAAGAGAACGGGGTTGAAGGAGTCGTACTCGTCGTGATCCAAATCACCGGAGATCCTAGTGCCGAACGGACGGCACCTCCGCATTCAACACACGTACAGCCCGGTGACGTCTCCCATGCCTTGATCCAGCAAGGAGAGAGGGAGAGGTTGAGGAAGACTCCATCCAGCAGCAGCCAACAGGCGTGGTGGTGGTGGAGGAGCCTGGCAATCTGCGCAGGCTTCGCCAAACACCGCGGGAGAGGAGGAGTACTTGGGAGGGAGGGCTGCGCCAGGCAAGGGTGTAGCTCGATCGCCTCCCACTATATATAGGGGTGGAGGGGATTATTTCTTGCCCTCCAAGTCCATTGGGCGTTGGCAAAGGTGGGAGGAAAGAAATCCCATCCTTTCCTTTCCCCATCGATTGTTATCCCCCTTTTTAGGGATCTTGATCTTATCCTTGGGATATGATCTTATTCCTTCTAAGGGGGATCTTGGTGCGCCTTGACCAGGGGTGTTGGGCCTTGCCCCCACTACCCACGTTCATGTGGGTCCCCCATGCAGGTGGGCCCCACTCCGGAACCTTCTAGAACCTTCCCGGTACAATACCGAAAAATCCCGAACATTTTCCGGTGGCCAAAATAAGACTTCCCATATATAACTCTTTACCTCCGGACCATTCCGGAACTTCTTGTGAACTCCGGGGTCTCATCCGGGACTCCGAACAACATTCGATAACCACGTATATCTATTCCCTATAACCCTAGCGTCATCAAACCTTAAGTGTGTAGACCCTACGGGTTCGGGAACCATGCAGACATGACCGAGACGTTCTCCAGTCAATAACCAACAGCGGGATCTGGATACCCATGTTGGCTCCCACATGTTCCACGATGATCTCATCGGATGAACCACGATGTCAAGGACTCAATCAATCCCGTATACAATTCCCTTTGTCCAGCGGTATTGTACTTGCTCGAGATTCGATCGTCGGTATGCCGATACCTTGTTCAATCTCGTTACCGGCAAGTCTCTTTACTCGTTCCGTAACACATCATCCCGTGATCAACCCCTTGGTCACATTGTGCACATTATGATGATGTCCTACCGAGTGGGCCCAGAGATACCTCTCCGTTTACGGGGAGTGACAAATCCCATCCTCGATTCGTACCAACCCAATGACACTTTCGGAGATACCTGTAGTGCACCTTTATAGCCACCCGATTCGTTGTGACGTTTAGTACACCCAAAGCATTCCTCGGTATCCGGAGTTGCACAATCTCATGGTCTAAGGAAATGATACTTGACATTAGAAAAGCTTTAGCATACGAACTACGATCTTTGTGCTAGGCTTAGGATTGGGTCTTGTCCATCACATCATTCTCCTAATGATGTGATCCGTTATCAACGACATCCAATGTCCATGGTCGAGAAACCATAACCATCTATTGATCAACGAGCTAGTCAATTAGAGGCTTACTAGGGACATGGTGTTGTCTATGTATCCACACATGTATCTGAGTTTCCTATCAATACAATTATAGCATGGATAATAAACGATTATCATGAACAAGGAAATATAATAATAACTAATTTATTATTGCCTCTAGGGCATATTTCCAACAAGTCCGGCATCCAGTTGGGCTTTGCACTCTTCCAGCTCCTGGGACAGTATGGTATTCTTCTCTGTAATAACCTGCATAACAAATGATCCTTAAATCAGTTCCTCTCACTGCTTCAAGTCTCGGGGGCTACTGGTATGTCTATATTTACCAAAATTTTCTTACCCGTATGTCTTTTATATACTGCTCCATGGCTCTGGATAAACCATTTTGAGCGGCACGGAGGTACGCATCTCCCGAATTGAAGGCATCTCTAACGCCTCTTGGGAGAAACAAGCATCGTGAAGAACTGTCCGGCAACGCCTCTGGTTCATGGCACTCTCCACCTCGGAATTGGTGGCAGACAACCTGTCCGCATCCTCTGTCGGAGGAGCGTCTGGTGCGCGCCTTGTGCTCGCCTCCGCTTCCGGGCCAGGCGTTGGAGCCTGGCTGGTGGAGGCACGATTGGCAACCTCTCCGGAAGTAGTCCGGCGAGGTCTGTTCGTCCTGAAGATGGCACGAACGTTAATATACCCTGAAAGAATAACACCAGGGAAAAGGAGCGTGCGTTATACCTCTGTGCCGGTATCTCAGTCCGGACCACGTTCCTTTTTACCCCATGGGGCCCGGCGGCTCCTCGTTGGCTAGCCGCCGCAAGTTCGGCCTCCCGCCTCGGAAATCTCCCCTGCAAAACACGGTTGTCGTCAGAAAAACCAAATACATGAGAATGGAATCCTTCTCAAGGGAATGAGGCTCCGGTATTTGTCACCTGGGAGGCCGGGATCAACCCTGGGTAATCAGCCGTAATGGCCACCATGGTATTGTCCTTGCTTAGCTGATGAAACACCCCGTCAATAAGCTCCACCGATATGTCCGGATCCTCTTCGGAGTCCAGATCGAGGGACCGTTCTGGGTCCTCGAGCTGTGGAGGGCGGCTGTTTATATCCTTTACCTCCTGACGCAGTTCCTGCGTTAAAGTCATTAGACTACATATTTAATCATGGGAATATAAAACAAGCGGGAAAGCGCCATTGTCCACTTACCCAACTCGGAGGGTTGTACATAGCAAATCCGCCTTGCGGGTTGACGCGGAGGAATTCCTCCTCTTCTCCCTTGTACAAAGAAGATAAGATCTTTACTAGAGCGGCAGCTTAGGCTGGCCCCTTACGACCGTAACGGGTGGCGTCATCCTCCCCGTTAAAAATCCCACATGGGGTGGCCTCTATATTGAAGCGGTTGCACCCCCCGCATAATGCATGCGGCCATGAATCCAATCATGGTTAGTCCGGAATGAGCCAATAGTATTATCCGGCCCATCAAGTAAAGGACGTCTCTGTCACTTTCTCTCTGAGAGCTCCGCGGACGCCAGCTCAAGCGTTTCTTCAATGGAGCACTATTGAACTCAAGGAGGCCGACCCGGATAGGGTCCGGTAGCGGGACATCATCTATGTAAAAACATTCTGAATGCCAGTCCTTGGACACCTTCTTTGGGGTTCCGGATAGGTATCCGGTCCCGGCGATGCGCCACACTTCGGCTCCGCCCACTTGATATATAGACCCCTCTTGAGAACGGGGCACCAGGCAGAATATCCTCTTCCACAGTGCGAAATGAGCCTCAACACCCAAAAATTGCTCGCAAAGAGCGACGAAGCCCGCGATATGCAGTATAGAGGCGGGCGTGAGATTGTGCAGCTGGAGGCCGTAGAACTCCAGAAGCCCGCGGAGAAATGGATGAATTGGAAATCCCAGTCCCCTTATTAGATAATGGACGAAGCACACCTGCTCTCCTTTAGAAGGACTGGGTGTGCTCTCTGCTTGTTTTCCGCCATTATAGGTGGCGAGTCCGGCTCGGACCGAGACCATATAAGCCTGAGGGAGAAATCCCTTGGCCTGAAGCGACACTAACTCGCTGTGCGGGATGGAGCAACTCTCCCAGTCTCCAGGTTTAGGACTGGAACAGCGAGAGGAGGAGCTGCGGCGGCTGGCCATGTTGGACTGGACCTTTGCTGGAGGCGCTCTGATGATTACTCGCGGAAAGGAGAAACTATGATTTGGATCTGAATCCCCATCCCGTTAAATAGGCGGCTCATTTATACGGCTAGGGGTGTGGATGTAAAAATGCCCTGGCTTTTCGCATTCGTTTGACACGTGGAAGACGACCATTATTGGGCGTGGAAGCCAAGGAGCGCTACATTACAGAAATCAGACATTATTCCTACAGGTACACAGAATTTGGAGAAGAACCCGCCTTGCAATGCCGAAGACAATCTGCCCGCCGGACTCGTCATCATTGAAGCCTAGTTCGGGGGGCTACCGAGGGAGTCCTGGATTAGGGGGTGTTCGGGTAGCCGGACTATACCTTCAGCCGGACTCCAGGACTATGAAGATACAAGATTGAAGACTTCGTCCCGTGTCAGGATGGGACTTTCCTTGGCGTGGAAGGAAAGCTTGGCGATGCAGATATTCAAGATCTCCTACCATTGTAACCGACTCTGTGTAACCCTAACCCTATCCAGTGTCTATATAAACCGGAGGGTTCTAGTCCGTAGGACAACATCATCATACAACAATCGTACCATAGGCTAGCTTCTAGGGTTTAGCCTCCTTGATCTCGTGGTAGATCTACACTTGTACTACCAATATCATCAATATTAATCAAGCAGTAGTAGGGTTTTACCTCCATCGAGAGGGCCCGAACCTGGGTAAAAACATCGTGTCCCTTGTCTCCTGTTACCATCCGGCCTAGACGCACAGGTCGGGACCACTACCCGAGATCCGCCGGTTTTGACACCGACTCATACATGAAGGAAATATGCCCTAGAGGCAATAATAAAGTTATTATTTATTTCCTTATTTCATGATAAATGTTTATCATTCATGCTAGAATTGTATTAACCGGAAACTTGATACATGTGTGAATGCATAGACAAAACAACATGTCACTAGTATGCCTCTACTAGACTAGCCTGTTAATCAAAGATGGTTATGTTTCCTGACCATGAACAAAGAGTTGTTATTTGATTAACGAGGTCACATCATTAGTAGAATGATCTGATTGACATGACCCATTCCCTTAGCTTAGCACACGATCGTTTAGTATGTTGCTCTTGCTTTTATCCATGACATATACATGTTCCTGTAACTATGAGATTATGCAACTCCGTTTGCGGAGGAACACTTTGGGTGCTACCAAACGTCACAACGTAATCGGGTGATTATAAAGGAGTACTACAGGTGTCTCCAAAGGCGATGTTGGGTTGGCGTATTTCGAGATTAGGTTTTGTCACTCCGATTGTCGGAGAGGTATCTCTGGGCCCTCTCGGTAATGCACATCATCAAGCCTTGCAAGCACTACAACTAATGAGTTAGTTGTGAGATGATGTATTACGGAACGAGTAAAGAGACTTGCCGTAACGAGATTGAACTAGGTATTGGATACCGACGATCGAATCTCGGGCAAGTAACATACCGATGACAAAGGGAACAACGTATGTTGTTATGCGGTCTGACCGATAAAGATCTTCGTAGAATATGTAGGAACCAATATGGGCATCCAGGTCCCGCTGTTGGTTATTGACCGTGAATAGTTCTAGGTCATGTCTACATTTTTCTCGAACCGTAGGGTCCGCACGCTTAAGGTTTCGATGACAGCTATTATGAGTTTATGTATTTTGATGTACCGAAGGAGTTCGGAGTCCCGGATGTGATCACGGACATGACGAGGAGTCTCGGAATGGTCGAGACATAAAGATTGATATATTGGAAGCCTATGTTTGGAGTTCGGAATGGTTCCGGGCGAAAACGGGAATTTACCGGAGTACCGGGAGGTTACCGGAACCCCCCGGGAAGTAAATGGGCCTCGATGGGCCTTAGTGGAAAGGAGAAGGGGCAGCCCTAGGAGGGCGCGCGCCTCCCCCCCTTCCCTAGTCCTACTAGGACTAGGAGAAGGGGCCGGCCCCCCTCTCTCTCTTTCCCCTCCGGAATCCTAGTCCAACTAGGATTGGGGGAATCCTACTCCCAGAGGGAGTAGGACTCCTGTATGCGCGCCTCCCTTGGCCGACGGCCCCTCCCCGCTCCTTTATATACGGGGCAGGGGGCACCTTGGAACACACAAGTTGATCGTGAGATCGTTCCTTAGCCGTGTCGTGCCCCCCTCCACCATATTCCACCTCGGTTATACCGTCATGCTGCTTAGGCGAAGCCCTGCGCCGTGAAACATCAAGATCGTCACCACGCCGTCGTCTTGACGGAACTCTCCTCGACACTCGGCTGGATCGAGTACGAGGGACGCCATCGAGCTGTCGTGTGTCAAGAACTCGGGCGTCGAGTAACGGCGCCGGATCGGTCGGATCGCGAGGAGAACGTCGACTACTTCCTCTACGTTGTGATCGCTTCGCCGGGTCTACAAGGGTATGTGGACAACACTCCCTCTCGTTGCTATGCATCACCATGATCTTGCGTGTGCGTAGGAAATTTTTGAAATTACTACGTTCCCCAACAAAGGCATCCGAGCCTAGGTTTTTATGGTTTGATGTTTTGCACGAGTAGAACACAAGTGAGTTGTGGGCGATACAAGTCATACTACCTACCAGCATGTCATACTTTGGTTCAGCGGTATTGTGAGATGAAGCGGCCTGACCGACATTACGCGTGACGCTTACGCGAGACTGGTTTCACCGCCACGAGCACTCGTTGCTTAAAGGTGACTGGTGGGTGCTGTCTCTCTCACTTTAGTTGAACTGAGTGTGGCTACGCCGGTCCTTGAGAAGGTTAAACGGAGTCTATTTGACGAAGTATCGTTGTGGTTTTGATGCGTAGGTGAGATTGGTTCTTGCTTAAGCCCGTAGCAGCCACGTAAAATTTGCAACAACAAAGTAGAGGACGTCTAACTTGTTTTTGCAGGGCATGTTGTGATGTGATATGGTCAAGACATGATGCTATATTTTATTGTATGAGATGATCATGTTTTGTAACCGGTTATCGGCAATCGGCAGGAGCCATATGGTTGTCGCTTTATTGTATGCAATGCAATCGCTTCGTAATGCTTTACTTTATCACTAAGCGGTAGCGATAGTCGAGAAGCATAAGTTTGGCGAGACGACAACGATGCTACGATGGAGATCAAGGTGTCGCGCCGGTGACGATGGTGATCATGGTGGTGCTGCAAGATGGAGATCATGAAGCACAAGATGATGATGACCATATCATATCACTTATATTGATTTGCATGTGATGTTTATCCTTTTATGCATCTTATCTTGCTTTGATTGACGGTAGCATTATAAGATGATCTCTCACTAAATTATCAAGAAGTGTTCTCCCCGAGTATGCACCGTTGCCAAAGTTCGTCGTGCCCAGACACCACGTGATGATCGGGTGTGATAAGCTCTCGTCCATCTACAACGGGTGCAAGCCAGTTTTGCACACGCAGAATACTCGGGTTATACTTGACGAGCCTAGCATATGCAGATATGGCCTCGGAACACGGAGACCGAAAGGTCGGCGTGAATCATATAGTAGATATGATCAACATAAGATGTTCACCATTGAAAACTACTCCATCTCACGTGATGATCGGTTATGGTTTAGTTGATTTGGATCACGTGATCACTTAGATGACTAGAGAGATGTCTGTCTAAGTGGGAGTTCTTAAGTAATATGATTAATTGAACTTAAATTTATCATGAACTTAGTCCCGGTAGTATTTTGCAAATTATGTTGTAGATCAATAGCTCGCGTTGTTGCTTTCATATGTTTGTTTTTGATATGTTCCTAGAAAATTATGTTGAAAAATGTTAGTAGCAATGATGCGGATTCGATCCGTGATCGGAGGTTTATCCTCATTGCTGCACGTAAGAATTATGTCCTTAATGCACCGCTAGGTGACAGACCTATTGCAGGAGCGATGCGACGTTATGAACGTTTGGCTAGCTCAAGATGATGACTACTTGATAGTTTTGTGCACCATGCTTTATGGCTTAGAATCGGGACTTCAAAGATGTTTTGAACATCATGGACCATATGAGATGTTCCAGAATTGAAGTTAATATTTCAAGCAAATACCGAGTTGAGAGATATGAAGTCTCCAACAAGTTCTATAGCTAAAAGATGGAGGAGAATCGCTCAACTAGTGAGCATGTGCTCAGATTGTCCAGGTACTTCAATCGCTTGAATCAAGTGGGAGTTAATCTTCCGATAAGATAGTGATTGACAGAATTCTCTAGTCACCATCACCAAGTTAGTAGAACTTCGTGATGAACTATAGTATGCAAGGGATGACGAAAATGATTCCCGAGCTCTTCGTGATGTTGAAATCGACGAAGGTAGAAACCAAGAAAGAGCATCAAGTGTTGATGGTTGACAAGATCACTAGTTTCAAGAAAAGGGCAAAGGGAAAGAAAGGGGAACTTCAAGTAGATTGACAAGCAAGTTGTCACTCCCACGAAGAAACCCAAAGCTGAACCAAAGCCTGAAACTGAGTGCTTACACTGCAAAGGAAATGGTCACTGGAAGCAGAACTGCCCTAAATATTTGGTGGATAAGAAGGATGGCAAAGTAAACAAAGGTATATTTGATATACATGTTATGAATATGTACTTTACTAGTGTTTATAGCAACCCCTCGGTATTTGGTACTGGTTCAGTTGCTAAGAGTAGTAACTCGAAACGGGAGTTGCGAGATAAATGAAACTAGTTAAGAGTGAAGTGACGATGTGTGTTGAAAGTAGTTTCAAGATTGATATAATCATCATCGCACACTCCCTATACTTTCGGGATTAGTGTTGAACCTAAATAAATGTTATTTGGTGTTTGCGTTGAGCATGAATATGATTTGATCATGTTTATTGCAATACGGTTATTCATTTAAGTAAGAGAATAAACTGTTATTCTGTTTACATGAATAAAACCTTATATGGTTACACACCCAATGAAAATGGTTCATGGGATCTCGATCATAGTGATACACATATTCATAATATTGAAACCAAAAGATGCAAAGTTAATAATGATAGTGCAACTTATTTGTGGCACTGCCGTTTAGGTCATATTGGTGTAAAGCGCATAAAGAAACTCCATGCTGATGGGATTTTGGAATCACTTGATTATGAATCACTTGATGCTTGCGAACCGTGCCTTTTGGGCAAGATGACTAAAACTCCGTTCTCTCGGAACAATGGAACAAGCTACCGACTTATTGGAAATAATACATACTTGATGTATGCGATCCAATGAGTGTTGATGCTCGTGGCAAGTATCGTTATTTTCGACCTTCACAAGATGATTTGAGTAGATATGGGTATATCTACTTGATGAAACATAAGTCTGAAATAGTTGAAATGTTCAAAGAATTTCAGAGTGAAGTAGAAAATCATCGTGACAAGAAAATAAAGTTTCTGCGATTTGATCGTGGAGATGAATATTTGAGTTACGAGTTTGGACTTCAATTAAAACAATGTGGAATAGTTTCACAAACTCATGCCACCTGGAACACCACACCATAATGGTGTGTCCGAACGTCATAACCGTACTTTATTGGATATAGTACAATCTATGATGTTTCTTACCGATTTACCAATATCGTTTTGGGATCATGCATTAGAGACAGCTGCATTCACATTAAAAAGGGCACCATCTAAATCCGTTGAGACGACATTATATGAACTGTGGTTTAGCAAGAAACCTAAGTTGTCGTTTCTTAAAGTTTGGGGCTGCGATGCTTATGTGAAAAAGTTTCATCCTGATAAGCTCGAACCCAAATCGGAGAAGTGCGTCTTCATAGAATACCCAAAGGAAATTGTTGGGTACACCTTCTATCACAGATCCGAAGGCAAGATATTCGTTGCTTATAAATGGATCCTTTCTAGAGAAGGAGTTTCCCTCGAAAGAAGTGAGTGGGAGGAAAGTGGAACTTGATGAGGTAATAGTACCTTCTCCCTTACTTGAAAGTAGTTCGTCGCAGAAAACGGTTTCTGAGACACCTACACCAAGTAGTGAGGAAGTTGATGATGTTGATCATGAAACTTCAGATCAAGTTACTGCAGAACCTCGTAGATCAACCAGTAAGATCCGCACTGAGTGGTACGGTAATCCTGTTCGGAAATCATGCTTTGCTAGATCATGATGAACCTCGAACTATGAAGAAGCGATGGTGAGCCCAGATTCCATAAAATGGCTTGAGGCCATGAAATCTGAGATGGGATCCATGTATGAAAACAAAGTATGGACTTTGGTTGACTTGCCCGAGGGTCGGCAAGCAATAGAAAACAAGTGGATCTTCAAGAAGAAGACTGACGCTGACGGTAATGTTACTGTCTATAAAGCTCGACTTGTCGCAAAGGGTTTTCGGCAAGTTCAAGGGATTGACTACGATGAGACCTTCTCAACTGTAGCGATGCTTAAGTCCGTCCGAATCATGTTAGCAATTGCCGCATTTTATGATTATGAAATTTGGCAAATGGATGTAAAGACTACATTCCTGAATGGATTTCTGGAAGAAGAGTTGTATATGATGCAACCAGAAGGTTTTATCGATCCAAAGGGAGCTAACAAAGTGTGCAAGCTCCAGCGATCCATCTATGGACTGGTGCAAACATCTCGGAGTTGGAATAAACGCTTTGATAATGTGATCAAAGCATTTGGGTTTGTACAGACTTTTGGAGAAGCCTGTATTTACTAGAAAGTGAGTGGGAGCACTACAGCATTTCTGATAAATATATGTGAATGACATATTATAGATCGGAAATAATGTAGAATTATTCTGCAAAGCATAAAGAAGTGTTTTGAAAGGAGTTTTTCAAAGAAAGACCTCGGTAAAGCTACTTACATATTGAGCATCAAGATCTATAGAGATAGATCAAGATGCTTGATAAGTTTTTTCAATGAGTACATACCTTGACAAGATTTTGAAGTAGTTCAAAATGAAACAGTCAAAGAAAGAGTTCTTGCACGTGTTACAAGGTGTGAAATTGAGTAAGACTCAAAACCCGACCACAAGCAGAAGATAGAAAGAGAATGAAAGACATTCACTATGCCTTGGCCATAGTTTCTATAAAGTATGCCATGTTGTGTACCAGATCTATTGTATACCCTGCCTTTGAGTTTACAAGGAATACAATAGTGATCTAGGAGTAGATCATCGACGGCGGTCAAAATTATCCTTAGTGGAATAAGGATATGTTTCTCGATTATGGAAGTGACAAAAGGTTAAATCGTAAAGGGTTACGCCGATGCAAGTTTTGACACTGATCTAGATGACTCTAAATCTCGATCTAGATACATATTGAAAGTGGGAGCAATTAGCTAGAGTAGCTTCGTGCAGAGCATTGTAGACATAGAAAAATTGCAAAATACATAACGAATCTGAATGTGAAAGACCCGTTGACTAAGACTCTCTCACAAGCAAAACATGATCACACATTAGTACTCTTTGGGTGTTAATCACATAGCGATGTGAACTAGATTACTGAATCTAGTAAACCCTTTGGGTGTTGGTCACATGGCGATGTGAACTATGGGTGTTAATCACATGATGATGTGAACTATCGATGTTAATCACATGGTGATGTGATCTAGATTATTGACTCTAGTGCAAGTGGGAGATCAAGGAAATATGCCCTAGAGGCAATAATAAAGTTATTATTTATTTCCTTATTTCATGATAAATGTTTATCATTCATGCTAGAATTGTATTAACCGGAAACTTGATACATGTGTGAATGCATAGACAAAACAACATGTCACTAGTATGCCTCTACTAGACTAGCCTGTTAATCAAAGATGGTTATGTTTCCTGACCATGAACAAAGAGTTGTTATTTGATTAACGAGGTCACATCATTAGTAGAATGATCTGATTGACATGACCCATTCCCTTAGCTTAGCACACGATCGTTTAGTATGTTGCTACTGCTTTTATCCATGACATATACATGTTCCTGTAACTATGAGATTATGCAACTCCGCTTGCGGAGGAACACTTTGGTGCTACCAAACGTCTGGCGTAATCGGGTGATTATAAAGGAGTACTACAGGTGTCTCCAAAGGCAGATGTTGGGTTGGCGTATTTGAGATTAGGTTTTGTCACTCCGATTGTCGGAGAGGTATCTCTGGGCCCTCTCGGTAATGCACATCATCAAGCCTTGCAAGCACTACAACTAATGAGTTAGTTGTGAGATGATGTATTACGGAACGAGTAAAGAGACTTGCCGTAACGAGATTGAACTAGGTATTGGATACCGACGATCGAATCTCGGCAAGTAACATACCGATGACAAAGGGAACAACGATATGTTGTTATGCGGTCTCGACCGATAAAGATCTTCGAGAATATGTAGGAACCAATATGGGCATCCAGGTCCCGCTGTTGGTTATTGACCGTGAATAGTTCTAGGTCATGTCTACATTTTTCTCGAACCGTAGGGTCCGCACGCTTAAGGTTTCGATGGCGGCTATTATGAGTTTATGTATTTTGATGTACCAAGGAGTTCGAGTCCCGGATGTGATCACGGACATGACGAGGAGTCTCGGAATGGTCGAGACATAAAGATTGATATATTGGAAGCCTATGTTTGGAGTTCGAATGGTTCCAGCGAAAACGGAATTTATCGAGTACCGGAGGTTACCGAACCCCCGGAAGTAAATGGGCCTCGATGGGCCTTAGTGGAAAGGAGAAGGGCAGCCCTAGGAGGGCGCGCCCCCCCTTCCCTAGTCCTACTAGGACTAGGAGAAGGGGCCGCCCTCTCTCTCTTTCCTCCAGGAATCCTAGTCCAACTAGGATTGGGGGAATCCTACTCCCGAGGGAGTAGGACTCCTGTAGCGCCTCCTTGGCCGACGGCCCCCCCCCTGGCTCCTTTATATACGGGCAGGGGGCACCTGGAACACACAAGTTGATCGTGAGATCGTTCCTTAGCCGTGTCGGTGCCCCTCCACCATATTCCACCTCGGTTATACCGTCGCAAGCTTAGGCGAAGCCCTGCGCCGGTGAAACATCAAGATCGTCCACCACGCCGTCGTCTTGACGGAACTCTCCTCGACACTCGGCTGGATCGGAGTACGAGGGACGCCATCGAGCTGTACGTGTGTCAAGAACTCGGGGCGTCGAGATAACGGCGCCGGATCGGTCGGATCGCGAGGAGAACGTCGACTACTTCCTCTACGCCAGATCGCTTCGCCGGGTCTACAAGGGTATGTGGACAACACTCTCCCCTCTCGTTGCTATGCATCACCATGATCTTGCGTGTGCGTAGGAAAATTTTTGAAATTACTACGTTCCCCAACAATACACTCCCACCCTCAATAGTGTTTTGAACCTATTTGAAATATCGTCCTACCAGTGACCAAAAATATTGGCAACACTTGAGGGCGGATATAAACTTGACGCTATTTGGATGGCTGACCACGTAGAACGTGTAAAGTTGCATTGGAAAAAGAGGTGTATGATTGTCTCATCATGAGTACAAAAGCAACACTTCTTACTCCCTTGCCAATTCCGCCGCGCGAGGTTGTATTTTTTTAGCACAACTCCCCTACAGATATTTCACATGAAGATTTTAACTTTTATTGGTATCTTCGACCTCCAAATTTTCTTCTTATTACTCATCGGTACCGCAGAATGCGTGTAATCTCATCCAGATGGGACAAAAATTGTGACATGATATAAGTCGGGGGCCAGTCAAATACCGCCTGAACGAAATATTCGGGGGATGAACTGAGCACCTGCGCAATAGTATTATTCTTATCACGAGAAATGTTGTACAAAGCTATATATTGTTCTCGAAGACTGGCATTGCCTAGCCAGATGTCTTTCCAAAAACGAATCGCAGACCCATCCTTTATCACGAAAGACCCAAAGCGAAGGAGATGTTTCTTTGCCGCCATCAGGCCAGCCCAAAAGGGCAAGTATCCGCCTTTTGCTCTAGAGATGGTCCACTTTCCTTTCTCCCTTCCCATGTCGCTCCCGCGAGCGACCCGGAGGGGGAACCCTAGCCGGCGGCCCTAGCGCCCCCACCTCCCCTTCTTCTCGCTCGCCACAGCTGGCCCTCGTTGATGGGCAAAGCCCGTTCAGCTCTGGCGGCGGCGGGGCTTCTCTTCCCCCCTCAAGGTCGGCCGGCGCGGGACAGTGGCGTTGGGCGGCGGCGCTGCGTTGTCGAGGGGTGCGGCGGCTCGGTGGCTGGCGGTGGGGCGGGGCCGACGTCGGGCGCCGTGGTGAAGGGCCTCGTGGCGATGGATCTGCGCGGTGCGCTTGGAGAGGTGGCGGGGGCCACTCGCAGGTGGATATCCTGCTGCTCTGCGACGGGTGGCAGGAGCGGATGCGGAAGGGCGTCGGCCTGGCCGCACGGGCGGCGGGCCGGCGGCAAGCTCGGAGCTGGCTCCTGGGGCCTCCCCGCGGTCCTTGAAGCGGATCTGGCGGATGGTGTTCCCCCATCGCGCGCCCTCTTGCCTCACCAACCCATGCCACCGACGGCCTCTGGCCCATCGGATCTGGTCGCTGGGTGAGGTTGCCGGGGGGGCGGTGGCTCTGCATTGGGGGAAACCCTTGGCCGTCTCTGCGGCCACGATGCCGACGGCTCCCCGGGCGTCGCTCTAGTTCCTGAAGGCGGCATCAAGATCCGACACTCCCCTCTTCCTCCATGTTCCAGGTGAAAACCCCAAATCCCCGGATTAGGTGGCGACGGTGCTCGGGCGTCGTTGATCTTCTTGAACACACCACCTTGGAACTGTCGTGTGGTGGTCGGAGATGTGGCGATGGTGCTGGACTACCGGATGTCAGTGGGCTCCCGCTTGGCTTCTTGTGGTGGATGTGTTCCTTGCCGAGGGCCGCGTCGATGTATTGGGTGTCGCTTGCTCGGTGAGGTAGCTGGGCTCTCTCCTTGGCAACCTATTGTCCCTGTCCTTCCATTCGGGATGAGTGGCTCTGCTTGTCGACGGCGTGGCATCCTCCGATCGAGGACGGAAGGCAGGTGCCTTCTTCGGGGGCAGAGATGGATGGGGGTCCAATTTTGGTTGGCCTAATGGAGGTGATGGAGAACGGTCTTCCTCTACCGGTGGCTGCTCCCTTGTCCTCGTCGTGTCGTCTACATGATCCCATTCTCCAAGAGCCTCGATGCTCAAGCCAGCGCTTGGGCATTTGATGTTTGTTAGGGCATGGCCAACGGGCCATGCTGGACCGGTGCCCCAGGCGCCACATCATCCTGCTGATTGCCACATCCGCTGAACGTGTTGCTTGGAGAGGGAAACAGACTCCTGCAGAAGAGATCGGCTCCTCCCTGACAAAAGCGATGAGGCAGCCCCTGGAGCGACGCAGTGTGAGCTGCCCAGCTTGCTCTTGTCCAGGACCACAGCGTGGTGATGCTCTGTCCTTGTTGCATGTGTCGAAAAGTGAGAGAAAGAAAAAAGTATGATGATGACATCAAGAAAATAGCCTCCGTTGAGTGACTGTGATACACACCATAGCTTCATTTAAATTTATCTATGTGGAAGATGTGAGGCAGCAGTAAGGTGATGCCTCCATTGTACATGCCCTTAGCGGCTCTTTTGGCATCTTGTATCTTTGCTGTTTTTCTGTTAGTTTGTTCCTCTTATGTACTTGGATCGATGTAGTCATCATGCATGGGTTCCACCCCCGTCCCCCGTCCCCCGCGTCGCCCTCCCTGGCGGCGACGGGGGAACCCAGATCCGGCGGCCTTACAACCTTCCCACCTCCTTCCCCACCTCGCCGCCACCGGAGGAACGGCCGGCGAAGCCGGCGCCGGCTCCCGGGATGGTGGCGGTGGGGCGACTTGGCGGGATCCAGCACTCCCCCCAATCTGACCGATCCCTTTCGGTGGTGAAGGTCCGGATCTGAGGTGGCGGCCTCGCTGGTGCGGACGGCGCTCCTCCGGCAGTGGGGAGTGCTCGTTGGTGAGGTAGGCCGGTTCCCCTCGGCTGCGCGGGCAGCGAGGTCCCGGTGGGCGCAGGTCATGGCGCGGGGATGCCCCGGGCTCCCCTTGTCAGATCGGAGGCGATCCTGGTCCGCTCGTGATGCATGACCTCAGGCCGGCCTGGATCTCCAGCGTACACGGAGGTGGCGGCAGGGTGCTTGGCCAGGGGAAACCCTTGGCCGCCGGTGGCGGTCACGGCGTCGATGGCGTCCCGGACGCCATTCCCTCCTTGGCGGCGGCGCCGAGGCTAAACCTACCCTGCCTCTCCCCTTCCCCTGCACCGGGTGAAAACCCTAGCCCCGGTGGCTAAGCGGCGGCAGCGCCACAGCGTCGTCACCTTCTTGAAGGCGCCGACTTGGGCATGGGGATGCTGGGTGTGCATGGCGAGCTTGTCTGGTTCCTGGTGGCGGCCCGCCTGATCTACTGCGTCGCAGCTCCGGGCAGTGTCTCGGGGCTGCGGTGCTTCTCTTCCGGCCGTGTCTCCGATGGGGACCTCGCCCTTCCTCACCTTGTACATGCCGTGGTGGAGCGGTACTTCATCTCACTCATTGATGGCGACGAAGGTCGGCGGCATGGCGCTGTGGAGGCTCACCGCCCGATGCGCGGAGATGGACTCGCGCAGGAGTAGGTTGTTATCTGGCGTCATGGTGACGTCGATGGTAGAGTGGCCAGACAAGGTAGAAGCCTCAATATGATCTGAAGACGGACCTGTGGAAGATGGCGGCGACGACACACGAGTGCGTCTGACCGGATTGTGCCCCAGTCCCGGTATGTGGCTTGGCTGGGGCTTCCGAATATGTTTCGGTTTCCGGCTTTTGATGTTAGGCTTAGGTGAGTGGTTTGGGTAGTGGCCCAGCTAGCACCCTTTCATCATTTTGGATAGGAGTAGCGGCATGTGTTGTCAAGATGGTGGATTCATGCTCATTGTTGTAATACTTTGTAATGTCCTGAGAATAATCAATAAAGTGGCCGTATGCATCTCCCAGATGCAGAGGCCGGGGGTCATCCTCCTTTTCTAAAAAACTTGAATCGATGTAGTGATGATTTGCTTTATAATATAAAGCGGGGGAAACCATTTTTCTCATTTTGGTCTAGACACTTGTTTAACAAGAAGAAAACACAGTCTACAGCAGGGAACAAGCAGCACACCTAAAAACCATCCGGAGCAACACCCAAACACGAGCCGCACTAAACACTACGCCTGCCTATGCGCAGCACTACCAGCAGTAGCTTCCACGAGCGAGACCAAAGTTGTAGCTTCATTCATCAGCGTCTGCACCCCCTTGCACCTTTCAGCATCCTTGCCTATTATAGCAAAAACATGCATATCATAAAAATAACTTCATTATAGGATACATCACCACGAGAAGGGCATTGGAGCACCCAGTGCCACACACCTCTATATAAAAAAAAATCTGAAAATTAAAAAAAACTGAAATTTTGGGATATGAAACCTGAGTCCCGTCGTAAACCCATGTTTATTTTCGCGGGGAATTGTTGCCCGTGGTATCCGCGGGTAGGAATTATGGTCTGGCATGCGTTGCAGTCAGTTTTTTTTCTACACATACGATTTCTTTTCTTTTTTACTGACATTACCATGGGCACCCATTCCCCATAAAACTGAAAACGTATGTATAAAAGGCACCCGAGTTCATACCCCAAATTTTCTGATTTTTTTAAATTTTCTAAATATGCTTTTTAATGCTATATTCATATAGGGGTGTGTAGCATCTGAGAGCCACAAATCCTCTTTCACATCACCACATGTTTACCAATGACAATCTTGTTACGAATATCACAAATCGCCAACAAATTCCATCATAGAGAACTTCTTACCCCTAGGCAGGAAAGCATACATCCAAGTTAAACTCTTCCAAGCATTTCTAGGACAGCAGGCAGCCCCCAAAATATTGCTAATACACCCCAAACTGATTTTGCAACGCTACAAGAGAAGAACAAGTGTTCAACAGTTTCAATGTTATTGCGGAAAGAGCAAAGAGGATTTTTAGTCCACTTTATTTTATGCAAATTATCTCTGGCCAAAATAGAGTTCTACATTAGTTTTTTTGTCAAAAAGGAGGAGTAACCACCGTCTCTGTATCTCATGATGCACACAGCCATATTATTAAAAAAGGTTTAGGTCTTAAGAGGAATAGATGCTTTTCAAATAGGCAATCATTTGGTTCCCATGGTGGTACTGCCCCACCTGTCCATCCATCAACCATTGCCCTCTGCTATCCAAAGGGTTGGTCGCTATCAACTAGCGATGTACTCCCTCCGTCCCATAGTGTCAAAAACGCTCTTATATTATGCGTTGCAGGGAGTACTTCGCACTAACTCGTCTACTGTCCAGGTAGAAGCTATTCACCAACTAGCGCAAAGGATACAAGCGTTCACACACGTTGAGTTGGAGCGTTCACACACATGGGGAATTTAGAGCGTTTGCACACATGGTGAGTTGGAGTGTTCATACTAGAAAATTTTGTCAAGGAATTTTTGCCAGAAATCTCATTTTGCAAGAATTTTTTCGCAAGAAAAACGATTTATAGCGCGAAAAAAATCGTCGGATTCATCCCCTAGCTCATTAGAATTCTTTTCATTCATCAAGGCAGCCAGCCTGCCAGCACATAGGACACGCCAGAAAATAAAAAACCCCGCAGTGCTCTACTATCCCACATCCGTAAGTGTACTATACCAATATCAAACAATATGCGATTTACATATAAGAAATTTTATTAAAATCTCCTCCTCTTGCCCGGATTACTTTCTCTCGATGGTTACTTTTCCCCCGGTGCTCTTCGGCAAATCTAGCATGGGGCAATTTGCCATGAGGTGTTGGAACCCATCGGTTAGCACGACTGCATCCATGACTTCCCGCGACGACGATATAAACTCTAGGCATGCATCCTTGAGCTGGTCAGAGCTGTGGTGAGTTGCTAGTGCCAATGTACTCGTGACTGTGCTCGCGTCGATGTTTCTGCACAACCTCTTTTCGCACATCACCTTCAACCTGTCCAGCCCGTACCGGACCGCACCGACTAGCAAATGCTGCATCGTGGCTGCATCGTAACCGCCTTCACCACACGGCGGCAGTGAATCCGTGTAGACGTAATGCAGAAGCATCTCGAAGATGGCTGGCTCCATGTCTGCAATCTCTACGCACAGTGTGTCCTTATCCATCATCGGGCCAAAGAGCGCTTCGAAGACGGGTGACTGTGCGGCAAGCATGAATCTGTGCGCGCTGAACTCCCTGCCGCCCACGAGGAGTGTGATGTCGGTGCCTCTCCCGTTCTTGAGGGTGCGGTGGAGGCGGTCGGGCAGCTCCGGCGGAGGGTCCACTATAAGGTTTCTCTTGCACTCCGCTGGTGGTTCTTTGATCACGGCGAGAACGCACCTTATTGTTAGGAGGCGAGATGACGATTTCAGCTTCGATTTCTCGACAAATTTGGGAAATCCCAGGCTATCATTTTCTACCCCTGTAGAAAAGATGAACTCCGGTACCTGATGGGTTGCTTGTACGTTGCCTTGATCGTCCAGCATGGTGAAGGTGAAGTTTGTCCTCACCTCGTCCTTGGCCTGGCTAAGATAACACAAGAAGGCCGACGCGTGGCCGGCACAGTCCTTGTCGTCTCCGTCCGGGTACAACACGATGTTCCAGTCGTAGCCGCCGACGGTGAACGTGCTCGACCTAATGTACTTTCTGACACACATGCCCTCAAGCAGCGGATAGTTAGTCACCTGGAAATCGTGCGTCGCGCTCTCCACGACGTGCCTCGACGTCATCTCGGGTGTCAGGACGCCTTCGCCGCCGCCGGGATCAACTGCAGTGGCCGCGTTGTGTGCCATGGCGAACGAAAGCTGCAGCGGGTATCCCGGCCACTATCCGATATGTCCTCCGTGGCCGGTATCCCGGCCAGTATCGAATCGATCTACGATCCGATCTCTCCTCCGGCAGTCACGGCCGGATGCATACGGGTATTCCTTTTCTGATGTGCTAGTATATATCATCGCGGTTCTGGTATGATTCTAGGTGTGGTGTGCCGTAAGCCCGTAAACTTCTCCAATTGCCTCCTTCCGTACGCCTTGCTGCTGCATTCCGACTTGGCAACCTTTTCTACGAGTTTTAGTCTAGGGAAACGTTTCTATGCGGTCCGCTGGCCGAAACTTCGGCAGGTCCGGTGCGAGCCACCAATCGAGGCTCATCCTACACCTCGCGCGACCCCCTGCCCCCGCCGAGCATAGGCTCATGGACACCCTTTATCCATGCCCTCCAATATAGCTTTGAGATCCGTGCTAGACAACTAACTTACAGCGTACAAAATTCTCTTTTTTGTTGCTTCCAAATAAAACAACATATGAACTTCAAACTTCGCAGAATAGCAAAACATTCTTACTACAATGAGAGAAAAAACTTATAGATTTTTTGACGGATATTAATATACAAAATGAGATTTTCTTTATTAAAAAATGTTATTTTTAATACTTATGATGGACGAAAAAATCTGAAAGTTTTTTCTCTCATTGTAGTAAGAATGTTTTGCTATCTTGCAAAAGTTTTAAGTTCATATGTTGTTTTATTTGGAAGAAACAAAAAAGAGAAAAGTTCTTGCACGAATCGCGATGCAGAGATGGATGGCCAGATAAGGGGGTGCACCTAAGCCTATGCTCCACAGGATATTCCCCCCTGCCTTATCTTCTTCCTCCCGATCTCCTTCTCTCTCAGCTGTGTCCACGAACGGAGGTGGACACGCTCCTCGTCTTCATCCTTCAGATCCCGCCATCGGCTAGCCCCAGTCCCGAGCAGGTCCATACCTCCAACATCAGCGCCACGCTCACTTCTTTCCCTGCCCCCAGCTGCAAGTTCCTTCCCGAACAAATGTTGCAACTGACGACAAAAAAAGCTACAGCCGTTCGATTCGAAAGCTTCCACTAGTAGAAAACAACCCATTAGTCCCGGTTCGTAAGGGCCTTTAGTCCCGGTTCATGAACCGGGACTAATGGGTCGTTATTAATGCCACAGACATTAGTCCCGGTTGAGACGAACCGGGACCAATGTAACTCCACGTGGCGGCGTGCACCGAGCCCAGTCGGAGGTCTTTGGTCCGGTTGGTGGCACCAACCGGGACCAAAAGTCTTTCTTTTTTTAAGAAAGTGGCTGCTTTAGGGTTTTGTGGTTTATTTTAGGTTGTTATTTATAGCTAGCTAATAGAGAGAAGTGTCCTCTCTTATCTTCGTCCTTGGTTTATCAACGCTTATATGTTCATTGCACCCGCAGATATATATATGACATGGCTCATGCATGCTTTGCATCATCATCATATATATGTATATAATAAAGTCCTACTAATCATGCATCATCATACTACTTCTACTAGCTCGTTATTAATAATAAGTCATACGATCATCATCCTCGTGCGTATATAGTCATCGAACCCAACCCTACATATATAATTGTTCTTAGCACATGATCATCAAGACTAGGTATAGGACCTAAAACACCCTTAAGGTAAAATAGCATAAAACAATATAGACCCTGACTCTCCATTATGAAGAATGGCGATCATCCTGTCTCCAATTCTTGCCTTTCGCTGCTTATTGCTTCCAAGAAGCTCCTTACGACTGTCCATACATTTTTTCCATTCTTTGATTGTTGTCTCCACTTCTTTTAGAAACCCGATATGGACAGTTGAGATTCAGAGGACGACACAGGTAGTATGTTCAAAACATGAAGGCTACCACGCGTATACATCGATGAGGGACACACTCATTCGGGATTATCTGTTGAAAAACATAGTAATAACTTCGTAGTTAGCAATGATGTACTAGTTTAATTAGAAGTGTGCAAAAAGATGCACGGATGTTGTAATAGTAAAAATAATCGTACCAAGGTATCTCCATGGTAGTTATCAGAGTTCAACACGTGCACTAGTGGCACGTATTGACCATAATGTTGAGGAGTTTGATTGTAGATATTGTAATTCTCAAGATCTCTACAAAATCCGACTAGATGTCGCTTTCTCCCGATAAGTTAATTCGCAGCCTTCGTTGTAGTATGTTCTCTACCATCTTCCGCACATTCTTTGAAGAATGAAAATAAGCTGTCAATGGAGATAAGTTGTCAACTATATATTTTGAAATAAACAATATAAATTACTTAATAACTATGCTTAGCTCACATGAGGGAAGAACTGGAGGTGTATGCACAAAGACCCAAATCGTAGGTGTCTCTTGCTCGATTGTAGGATCACCAAGATCCATGGTGATAATCATACCCTCATCAAGACCATACATCTTGCAAAATGCATCCCAATTTTGCAACCAAAATGGGTTACACTCGAGCATTGTACAGCTTTACTTGAAAATCCACATCATGTTCGGTACTTAGGACAATTTTTTTGTTTCAAATTTTCATGGTCTTCAAAATCCATCCTCTCCAAGACATAGCGTCTTGCAAAGCATGGGATAAGCTAGTCAAATTGAAAAAGATGAAAATTACACGTTAAAATAGTTGAAGTCGTGCTTAATTACGAAAAAAACTATTGTCGCTGCTATGCATCAGTATGAACATCGCAAGTCTCCTCGAGCTTAATGCTGAATCGCCGATCTTCCTCCAGCTCAATGAATCATCGCACATACCTCGGTCATCGTGGCACCAACAGCACTCCCAGCGATTTTCGTCGTCGATGAGGACGACATTTCCGCCCACGCTCATAATTCAAATATTAAACTAGATCATTATTATAAATCACGGGTTGACTATAGATGATCGATGTACATACGGGTTGAATACTACATCATCTCTTGGTGTCCGTACATCATCGAATATTATCACTAATAAAACTAGAACCGAAGCGCCCGACGGTATCGACGCGGGCGGTGTCCGGATGCCTCACCACCGCCATCGCCCACGCGACCGCCACCAAACAAGGATCGGTCAACAACGGGTTGCCTCCTCACCAACCTACTACGCCCCGAAAGGTAACACCTCCCAATACCAACCCGGCGGAGCCCAGTCCCGAACATGACCCTGATCAAGCAGGCCTCCATCGCCGACTCGACGACGACGAGGATGCGGGATAGGCATCGCCGACGTCGACGCGGGAACTACTTCTATATATAGTTAAATAAAAGTAGTCTTATTAATTAAATCTAAGAAACTAACATAAAAAAACTAACATAAAGAAACTAACATAAAGAAACTAACATAAAAAATATTACATAATATGAACAATTCTTTTTACAGAAAAAAAACTAACATAAAAACCTTACATAAAAAATCTAACATAATATGAACAAATTTTACAGAAAAAAAACTAACATAAAGAAACTAACATAAAGAAACTAACATAAAAAATATTACATAATATGAACAATTCTTTTTACAGAAAAAAACTAACATAAAAACCTTACATAAAAAATCTAACATAATATGAACAAATTTTACAGAAAAAAACTAACATAAAGAAACTAACATAAAGAAACTAACATAAAAATATTACATAATATGAACAATTCTTTTTACAGAAAAAAACTAACATAAAAACCTTACATAAAAAATCTAACATAATATGAACAAATTTTACAGAAAAAAACTAACATAAAGAAACTAACATAAAGAAACTAACATAAAAATATTACATAATATGAACAATTCTTTTTACAGAAAAAAACTAACATAAAAACCTTACATAAAAAATCTAACATAATATGAACAAATTTTACAGAAAAAAACTAACATAAAGAAACTAACATAAAGAAACTTACATAAAAAATATTACATAATATGAACAATTCTTTTACAGAAAAAAACTAACATAAAAACCTTACATAAAAAATCTAACATAATATGAACAAATTTTACAGAAAAAAACTAACATAAAGAAACTAACATAAAGAAACTAACATAAAAAATCTAACATAAAAATCTTACATAATATGCACAAATCTTTTACAGGAAAAAAAATCTAACATAAAAACTAACAAATTAATTACACAATCTACATTAACTACATATCTAAATTACACAATCTAATATAACAAAAATATCTATGAACTAAAAAAATCTAAAAACAAATCTAAGAAAAATAAAAAAGACCTGCCACGACGGCGACGGCGAGGTGCGGCGCGGGCGGGGCAGGGCGTCAAGGGCGGGACGCCGACGGGCGGGCGGGCGGGCGGGCGATGACGGCGCTGGGCGGTCGATCGGTCGGGCGGGCGGGGCGACGACGACGTCTGGGTCAAGCGGCGCGGGCCGACGGCGACGGCAGGCAGGCAGGCGGCGACGGCGCAAGGCAGGGTATGGGCGACACGGCGTCGGGCGGGCGGCGACGTGTCGGGGCGGGCAGGGACAAGGCGGCGAGGAGGAGCAGAGATCGAAGTGGGGATGCGGTTCAAATCCTAAGTGCTACTTATATAGAAAAGTCTTTTGTCGGTTAGGCACCAACGACCAATGTTCTTTAGTCGGTTTGTGCCACCAACCGACCAAAGACTTTTTTCAAAGAGCCCAAAGGGCGGAACGAAGACCATTGGTCCCGTTGGTGGCACAAACCGACTAAAGAGGGCATTGGTCCCGGTTGCGACACTGAACCGACAAAGCCGAGATTGGTCCCGTTGGTGCCACCAACCGACCAATGGTCTCTGCAGCTGTTTTTTTTTGATTCTTCCAGCAGCTTTCGTTTTAGTCCCACCTCGCCAAGCGAGAGGCACTCGCAATGTTTATAAGCCCCGAGTGCAGATACAATGACGAAGATGCTCAATGCTCCTGACGTTGGTGGCTTCAACCCTTGCGGATACGGTAGACCGCATGAGCTATGTGCAAGCAGATTGACACTATCCCGAAAGGGTTGAAGCAGATTAACGAGCATTGCATCTCTTTTTATTTGTAATGACTTATTATAACTCAGAAAAAATAAATATAGCAGAAAAAGAAAAACTATATAAAAACTACTCATAAATGAATAGAAGCAAAAAATAGTTGTGATTAACTATAGTAAAAAGGAGCATATATGCTTATTTTTATGGCTTATTACAACTCAGAAATAAAAAGAAAAAATAAATATAGCAGAAAAGAAAAACTATATAAAAACTACTCATAAATGAATAGAAGCAAAAAATAGTTGTGATTAACTATAGTAAAAAGGAGCATATATGCTTATTTTTAATGGCTTATTACAACTCAGAAATAAAAAGAAAAAATAAATATAGCAGAAAAAGAAAAACTATATAAAAACTACTCATAAATGAATAGAAGCAAAAAATAGTTGTGAGTAACTATAGTAAAAAGGAGCATATATGCTTATTTTTTATGGCTTATTACAACTCAGAAATAAAAAGAAAAAATAAATATAGCAGAAAAGAAAAACTATATAAAAACTACTCATAAATGAATAGAAGCAAAAAATAGTTGTGATTAACTATAGTAAAAAGGAGCATATATGCTTATTTTAATGGCTTATTACAACTCAGAAATAAAAAGAAAAAATAAATATAGCAGAAAAAGAAAAACTATATAAAAAACTACTCATAAATGAATAGAAGCAAAAAATAGTTGTGATTAACTATAGTAAAAAGGAGCATATATGCTTATTTTTATGGCTTATTACAACTCAGAAATAAAAAGAAAAAATAAATATAGCAGAAAAAGAAAAACTATATAAAAACTACTCATAAATGAATAGAAGCAAAAAATAGTTGTGATTAACTATAGTAAAAAGGAGCATATATGCTTATTTTTATGGCTTATTACAACTCAGAAATAAAAAGAAAAAATAAATATAGCAGAAAAGAAAAAAAACTACTCAGAATGAGACAGATGCGCTTATAGAGGAATTCAACTTAAATTCATAACAATTTCAAGAGAAATCTGTATGAATTTATGCTAAATTACCTATATAAGCGCATCTATTTTCATTATCGGAGGAGCTCGATAAAGTAGAGAGGAGGGCTTATAAACCAGTCCGCTCCTCTGATTGGCGAGGTGGGACTAAACTCCGTCGCAACGGCACTAACTTTTAGTCCCGGTTCGTGCCATCAACCGACTAATGGAGCCCATTGGTCCCGTTCAAGCAACCAACCGACCAATAGGTTTGGGCTCGAGCAGGACCAATGGTCCCGGTTCGTCCCACAAACCGGGACCAATAGGTCGAGACGAACCGGGACCAATGGCCCACGTGGCCCGGCCGCCCCCGGGCTCACGAAACCGGTCCGATGTTTCATTGGTCCCGGTTCTGATTTGAACCGGGACTAATAGGCTGGACCGGCCTGGACCATTGCCCCCTTTTCTACTAGTGTTCAACCAGCGGTATATAAATCTACAACTGGACACCATGCACTAAAAAAGGCTTTAATCGTTCATATGAAAGTTTCAACTATAGTTTGAAAAACCTTAGACAGACTCCTGTACAACTAAAAAAAGCTTCAATAGTTCATGTGAAAACTTCAAACCGTATTTGAAAAAGCTTCAAGCGGCAGAATAGAGAAGTTTCATCCGACCACTACGAAATACAAAAATCTACAACCTCAATTTTGAAAAGTTTCAACCGTTGAATTGAAAAGCTACAACCGGTTTTATAGAAAGCTTCAACCGGCTTTATAGAAAGCTTCAACCCACGAGTACACAACGAA
The DNA here is from genome assembly GCA_021437245.1 of Aegilops speltoides. Taxonomy (NCBI): domain Eukaryota; kingdom Viridiplantae; phylum Streptophyta; class Magnoliopsida; order Poales; family Poaceae; genus Aegilops; species Aegilops speltoides. The sequence continues at coordinate 512,982,297 of CM038142.1, forward strand.
AATGTTGCAACCGTTAGCATGAAAAGCTTCAACCCTATTTTTGAAAAGTTTCAACCCGGCGACAAAAAAGCTAGAATTGGCACCTCACCATTGATGCAATGGTGGCACTCCTTCATCGGAGCTGCGACCTGTGTCGGCAGGAGCTGCAAGCGGCGGTGCCGGCGAGAGCCACGGTGATCGGGGGTGCTGCGACCGGGGCGGGCCACACTGGGAACAAGTGACGGTGACGCTGGAGAGCAGCCGGCGGCCGGGAGGACGTCCAGGCGATGGGGGCAGCCGAGAACGGCGGCCGGCGGCGACGTCGATGGCCTATGCGACAGCCAGGGGACCACGGGGCTACTTGGGATGAGCATGCGCCATGCTTTTTTCAACTAGTGAAGCAATTGAGGAAGAAAGCATCGTGCGGCTAATACAGAGCGATAGTACGTACGCGCAGCTGAAATTTCGGCTGGCGCACCGGCACCTATCATTTGCCTTTAGTTTAATACGATTACGGCATGATTTTCCATGGTTTCTGGACGGACTGAAGCCGCTCCGAAGCCACTGAAGCGATCTATTTAGGGATAATATAAGGAGGGGGCAGGAGCTGGAGCTGTATAGATCACTGTCTTAGCATGCCAGGGTGGTGGTCACCGTTGACATAGCATGGCCAAGACACTAGGTGGCTACACAAACAGCGCATTGTTGGCTAGAAGAAGAGATAACTTGCAAGATCTGATGATCGATGGACCAGGGTGTGATGAATTGGGGGCTTAAACGAGTTTGGTGCAGTAGGTGTCCGTCAGGGAAGAAGCCATGATTCACACATAGAGGTGGCGAGTTTGCTTATGGAGGGGGGCAAAGTTATTATGAAGTAAATTCTTTTGGCAGCGACATACACTAAGAAGCAGTTCATTGGGGGGGGGGGGGGGGCTACAAAATAATATTCGTCCCTGGTGTTTGTGTTGTGCAGAGGTAGATAGGGTTGGTGCAAGGACTTAAATTCTGGGAGGTGATGGTTGGACACTGAAATGAGTGAGCTGCCAAGATTTGAGGCCAATTGAAAAGACATGTAGCACTTGTAGTTCAAAGGCATAAATGGTATCCGAAGTTAGATTTGGATGTGTTTCTCAATACTTGCGGATGGTGGTTCAATGTTTTGATGTGCATCGGTCGGGTAGGTGTATAAGAAGACATGGGAATCATTGCAGAAGTTTTGGGATCAAAATAAATGGAGGTTAACGCATACTCCCTCCCTCCCAAGTGTCACTGATTTAGTACAAAGTTGTACTAAATCAGCCACATTTATTTTGGGCGGACGGAGTAGATAAAAGCATATTCCTTTGAATGAAAATATATTTATTTCGAATAAAAATTGTGGGAGGCATTGGACAGGAGTGCCAATAGGGGTGGAAATGGATCGGATACGGATCGGATAGTGCTCTTACCACTTCCATTTTCATATTTCCAAAACGAATACGAATGCGAATACGGATGTTATCGGATACTGATGCGGCTCGGATGTTATTCGAATACAGATACGTATCGGATGTTTTCTTCATTCGGAACAGATACGAATAATAGCGACATATTGCTTAAGTATATTATTCAATAGCTACGTGACATGAAATAATCAACTTGTGACATACAATAAGTCAATGATAAATAGGTTTATGAATAAATACTAATATGATGTGTAATAATTTCTAAGTTTAACCATACAAAGAGTAATTTTTGGCCACTTATTTGGCTTTTATGTTGGATAATTGGAATATTGGGGCTAGAATTTTGAGAATTATCTCCCATAATCTTATTCGGATACGGATATATCCACTTCCATATCCATATTTGTGTCAAAATCTCATACAATATTATATTTTTTATTTTTTAAATAAATTTGGATATGGATAATTTCCATTTCCATTTTGGTTCGGATGCGGATGTTTTGGATACGAATAGGCATTTTGTCGAATACGAATATCGGATATTTTGGATTATCCGCTACCACTTTCCACCCCTAAGTGCCAATGCTTTGGCAAGATTTGGAGAGCTTGGATCAATAATGAACTTTTTTTAGCTCAAGTCCACGAGAATACCCAAATTTGAAAATCTAAACCAAAGTGTAAACAAGAACCAAATGAAATTCAATGGAAAAGGAACTTGCGAAAATTGGGGTGCTACATCGCCAGCTGGCATGGTCAGAGAGAAGATAACATATCACAAAGTGCTCACACTGGAGCGTCGGGTGGAGCTCATGACCGAGATGTGCATCGCCGAGGCACAGCGCGCCGACCGTATTACGATTGGTCTACCTTAGACCTCTTGAGAGCCATGCTCGGGGAGGAGGAGAGGATGAAGACATGGCTCCCATGGGTTTGACCGTACCGTTGAATTCCTCATCGGCGGGTTTGGCAGGGAAGAGTCAGACAAGTAATTCCACCTAACCCAAGCCGCAAGGGTGGACCACCTCGCGGTGGAAGTGCTGATCCACAATGAGCACAAGGGCGTTGCCTCATTCGGTGTGCTAGTCAACAATCTAGGCCTCGTGGTTGAGAAGTAGGCCATTCTTCAGTCGCTCGAGTCCGAGCTGGTGGTGGTGGAAAATCACGTGTTATCTACCTCCGCAACATCAAGCAAAGCGGCTTTTCATGGACGATGACGAGGAGGAGGAGACGCCCTCAAGTCGCCCTATTGCCAATGACCACGAGGCCGGTGTTTCTGGCAAGGAGATCATCAACATCACCTCCTACAACGAGTAGGGGTACGTTAGTTTTCCTTTCAAATGTAGCTTGTTTTAGAGAAAAGGCCATAGCCCGACTTTATAAATAAAGCCACAAGGCAGAGTCACAAGCCCAAACACCAACATAAGGCGAAGCCAGCAATCATACACAAATACAGTACTAGGGACCAGGATCATGAAAGTATGAGGGGTACATGACAACCTGCCAGACACGGTACTCAGGCCGGAAGAGAGATAGACACTGCCAGCATCGAAGATGAAGAAACATCGACATGAAAGGTCAGGCTCCAGGATCCTGCCCAGGAATAGAAGACGCCGAGGCCCGAATTTTAGTGATGAGCAGGTCCAGCGCTCCCCGGTCGTCCTCCTTAGTCAATGATCTCCACTGCTGCAAGAAGATACAAGATTTGAAAAGAGGGTCAGCAGCCTTAGATGGGAAGACGTGCTCGATCATGAATTTATTCCTAATCGTCCACAAAGACCAACAAATCGCACCCAGGCCAACCCAGAAAACCCTCTTAGTCACCCCAACCAGCAAGTTGGCAAGGTTCCTCAGCTCAGAAAAGGAGGAGGGATTCCAAGTAACCTAGAGGCAAGAACGGACACAACTCAAGACGAGCTTAGCCAACACACAGTGAAAAAAGATATGATTCGTATCTTCCACAGCACCGCAAATAGCACAAAATTCTGAGCCCGGCCCGTTCCGCTTACGAATTTGGTTGGCCATAGGGAGACGGCCTCTGAAGGCCTGCCAGAGGAAGATTTTAATCTTAGGAGGAACTCTGGACTGCCAAATGCAAGAAAACCTGTTCAAAGGGGAACCTTCGATGAGCCTAGAGTACAAAGATTTAACTGAAAACTGGCCAGAGGGAGAATGAGGCCAGACCACCGTATCTGGCGTCTCGGAGAGCAAGGGGAAGAAGGCAGAGAGTCTTTGCCAGCCATCCAACTCTTCAGGAGACAGGGAACGACGAAAGGCCAGATCCCAATTATTAGCCGCGACCTCCGCGATGGAGATATCCGGCTTAGGATAATACGAAAAAAGAACCGGAAAGCTAACAACCAGAGGAGTACGCCACACCACCAATCACGCCAAAAATGAACCGAGGTACCATTACCAACATTGAACTTAACATGTTCCAGGAACAAAGGTCTGACTGTAATAAGGTCTTTCCAGAATTGGGATCCACGCCGGGCCACTGCAAACATCGGGCTAGAGTGTGGGAAATATTTAGCTTTAAGAATAGAGTACCATAAGGAGCCAGCCCCACTGGAAATGATTTCCCACCACCATTTGATTAAAAGACATTTGTTCATGACCATCGTGTTAATAATCCCTAACCCCCCCAAGGTTTTTAGGTCTACACATGAGCTTCCATTTAACCATCCTATATTTCCGTTTGTTGTCAGCAGCATTCCAATAGAATGCACCCCTGTGCTTGTCAAAACTGGCATGAATGCCAGCTGATAAGAGATAAAGCCCATTAGAAACATAGGAAGGGAGGAGAGGCAAGCGTTAATCAAAGCAACTTTGCCAGCATTTGTGTTATATCTACCTCGCCAGGGGAGGACCCTATTTCCCACCTTAGAAACCGCCGGAGCAAAATCCTTTGAATGTAACAGAACAGGAGAAATGGAAAGGCCCAGATATTTGAAAGGGAAGGAGCCCAGGGAGCAATTATGCAGCCTAGCCTCTCTCAAGGCGTCCGTCAACACCAGTAACCAGGACCTCACTTTTGGAGAAGTTAACTTTCAGGCCAGAGACGTCCTCAAAGCATAATAGGATGAACTTTAGGTGAGCAATGCTGGCATCATTCAATTCAACCATTATAATAGTGTCATCAGCGTATTGCAAGTGAGTGACACCATCAGGAATTAAATGAAAGACCAAAGGTAGAATAAGACCATGCTGAGCCTCCCTAGATAGAATGCGAGAGAAGGCATTGGCCACAAAATTAAACAGGACACGAGATGCAGGATCCCCTTGACGCAAGCCTCGACCATTAGCAAAAAAGTTACTGATATGGCCATTCACAAAGACCGCAGTGTGGCCCCCCGAGACCAACTGCATAATACGATGAACATATGCCCCGTCAAAACCTTTCGCCAGGACAACCTTCCTGAGAAAAGGCCAGCTGACCAAATCATAAGCCTTCTCAAAGTCTAGTTTTAAAATAACAGCCTTAGAATTACGAGTCCTCAAGTCATGAACTATTTCATGAAGACAAAGGATGCCATCCAATATGAAGCGCCCTTTGATGAAAGCTGACTGGTAAGGGCTGATAACTCTAAGCGCAACGGGGGACAAGAGGGTAGCAAAGCCCTTAGCAGGGAACTTAGCAAAATTATTGATCAGCGCAATAGGTCTGAACTGGGAGATCAGCTCAGCGCCTTTTACTTTAGGAATCAGGGAGATCACCGCGTAATTGAGGCGAGAAATATCTATAGTACCTAGATAGAAACCTTGAATAACATTACAGATCAGCTGCCTCAACTGAGGCCAAAACTTCCGAAAGAAGGGAATTGAAAAGACATCCATCCCGGAAGCAGCATTCGAGTTAGCAGATTTAATCGCATGCCAGATCTCCTTATCAGATAGGGGCACCATCAACGCAGCATTCTCATTGGCCGAAATTTTCGAACTATGGTCCCACAAGGTTGGAGAGATGGAAAATCCCGAGGGAGGTTTGGACCCTAATAGCGAAGAGAAGAACTCCACCACATGGGAGAGGATCACAGACTGGTCCGAAGACCACACACCATTAATGATCAGGATGTTAATACTACAGCGCCTCCTCCTACCGTTAGCAATAGCAAAGAAATAAGCTGTGTGGGAGTCCCCTTTTAGAGTCCAATTAAGCATGCCCCGTTGGCGCCAATACATTTCAGCATGTTGGTGCAATTGCATCAAGGCGGCCTCAAGATTCTACCGCAAAGACCACCCATCATCAGAGAGCCCAGAAGAATCAGTCGAACGGTCAAGGGCCAAGATTTGTGATTCGAGAACGTCTTTCGAGCGACGCTCCTCCATAGCGTGATTATGGGACCATCCTTTAAGAAATTTGCAAAAATTGTAAGAGCAAAAAAGCCAATCATCTAGAGGACCAAAGGAAGGAGGGTTTGTGGATAGGAGGTGAGTAATCTTCGAGGCCAGCAATTCATAAAACCCTTCAACAAGCAGCCATAAGGCATCAAATTGGAATCTGGCAGGAGGTCTATCTTCATGCAGCCCACCATCAAGAATAAGTGGGGTATGGTCAGAGCCTACGGTACATTTAGCAATGAGGGAGGCCTGTGGAAAGAGAGAATCCCAGCTAGAGCACATAAAAACTCTATCCAGCACCGATCTAATGTGGTTGGCCTGATGATTTGACCAAGTGAAGCGGGCCCCAAACCTAGGTAACTCGCGGATAGCATTGGTGCTAATAAAGTCATTAAAAGCATTCGCCAGAGGCCAGGAAAAATTGTCATTACTTTTGTCAGCAGGAGAACGAAGGAGGTTGAAGTCCCCACCGATAACTATTGGTAAAGTACACACCTCAACCTTAGCAGAGAGCTCGTCCAAGAATAAGGAGGAAAGCGAATGATCAGTCGGACCATAAACCACAATGACTTCCCACAAAATATTAAGGGCTTTGTGACAGACTACCGTACTTGCCCAGAAAACACCATGATCAAAGGCCACGAAGTTGAAAATGTCTTTTTTTGAGCCAATCAGGATTCCTCCCGAATGGCCCGAAGCAGGTAGCACATGCCAATCAAATCTATCCATGCCTGCGATAGCCGAGAGTTGTTGGGGGAGAAGGATTCTTAAAAAGTTTCAACCAGCCCAACCAAGTCAATATTGTTCCCATGAATCAAGTCTTTAATTTGGTTACGGCGCCCCCTAGCACCGAAACCTCTTATGTTCCAAAACAAGGCTTTCATCTATAAGACAAGTTTTTAATTCGGAGACTCGGCCTGCTAGGAGCCGCGCAGGGTTTAGATCTTTTTACAGGGCCCCTTCTGGAAGAGCTAGGCTTGGGTTGGCCACTACCAACCTCCACACCAGCGACCTGAGCCCGGACACCTACCGAAGCTGCAGCCGAAGAGGCAACGACCTCTTTTGCTTTAGCAATGGCCGCCTGAGCCATCTCGTTAGCCCAGATAGTAGAAAGGAGAGAGGAAGGGGAGCCTACCTCAGGATCTACCGACACACCCACGTCAGACATAATATTTAACAAGTGATCATCAGAAAGAGACGGGAGAACAAGCCGAGTCAGGGAAGGAGGAGGGGGAGGACCAAGATGATTACCTGAAGGGGGAAGATCCTTAGTAGCAGCCTGCCGCTCCGCCCGCTCCAAGATAGATCCGCCCGCATCGCTAACTCGCCTGCCCTTGCGAGCCGTGGAAGTGGGCGAACAAATCGAAGGAGACCGAGCTTCTCCCATGTAGCTTGTTTTTATCTATGTTTCATGGAGTTCTAATATCTTATCTAAGTTCCATGGAATTACAATGATAGCTTGCAAATAGGGGGCTTGGTTGTGCAAACGGACAAATGGGGGCATTGCCCGATTCGACTGTACATCTCGACAGGAGGCCTTATTTGGTTGACACAAAAGGTCGGGATTAAATACCACTAGCCAGGGATTCAGCCGAGTCTATTACCATCTCAAACAATGTATTAATCTCTACTCCTAATGTCTGAGTTGGTAGTCTCGCCTCACTCCCACCTCATCCCACCAGTCCTATTCTTCGCCCACCTCATCCCACCAGTCCTATTTTTCTCCCACCTCATCCCACAGCATTGGGCCGGCCCATTAACGTGTACATGAACGCAATCCTCACATCGCCTGCCCTCCTAGCGATCCTCCCGACGTCCTCGCACCGCCTTCCTCATCTCCCTGATCTCTACCAGGCGCCCTCCTCGCGATCCTCCCGTCGTGTCCTCGCACCACAGCCTCTTCTCCCTGATCTCCTCTGTGACCCAGGCGCTGGGCGACCCCGGCGAATCCTCCATACTCCGGCCGCGAGGTCGCATCAGATGCCGGCTGCTCCTGCGCGGACTCACGCCCTGCCGGCGACGAGGACACGGCTTGAGAAATATCCCTTGGAAGACAGGTTTGGACCAGCCCGTGATCCCCTGATTCTTCTCTTGCTATAGGCCGATATATCCAGGTGAGTACACAAGAATATCTAGGTGAATACACAAGAACGTGAATGTATGCACAGAATACAAATGCATGCACAGATTACACTGATTACAAAACAAATCCATTACCAATGCATGCACAGATTACAAATGCTCCAGGAACTGATGCTCCACCAACTGATGATTGAGCCCTTGTTTCTTAGCTATCCCTATTCCTAGGAGTAGAGATTACAAATGCATAAAATGGAGACACATATTACAAATGCTCCAGGAACTGATCCTCCAGCAACTGATGCATCGGTGGAGCCCTTGCTTCTTAGCACTCACTATTCCGAGGAGTACTCCCTGCTCGAGCGATTTGTCAGCCTAGTGCTCGCGAAAGTTGTGATGCACCAATGAGTTCCGCATACATATTTTGTTATATTTTGCTAAATGAAAATTGCTCCACAAACATTTGGTGCTAACAAGCTTATACATGTAAGTTTTACATGGTTAGGAATGATAGTCTACCTAGATTATACCGCCGTGTATGTGCTCCAACATCAATCTGTCTTGGCCATTTTGGTTAATAACTTGGTACCAACCAGAGAGAAACGTCTAGAGCATCTCCAGTACAGATCATCTCCGCTTGTTTGAATGTATAAAATAGTTTAACTTCTTTCAGGTATAAATGGGAAATGCAAGTAGTAAGAGAAACAAACAGGGTGACGCGACAAGCGTGCCTCAACAATCTCTGGATGTGCAGATAGATAGACAAAGCAGTGCATGTACATGTACATATTTCATGTTTGTAGTCAATGGCGGATTACAAAATATATTATAATTTGTATATCTCTGTATGCTACAGAGGACATGGACACGACAAGCCTCACCAGAACCACTCTTCGTGATGACACAGGGTCTCCAGGTACATGGTCTTATATATGTTGATCCATGTTATAACTATCTAATGTACATGTGTGATCAAGCATTGGTATTTTCTTCTAAAAGCATCACAGATGGACATCCCAGCCTTCTTCGTGACAAATCTAACTTTGACATACTTTCCCAAAACCTTACAGGAATGTTCAAGTGTATTATATGTGTCTTACGATTCTCGAAATTAATCAAGTCCTTATCATGGAAACACGCAGGCAACCACAAAGGAACAAAGGAACCTCACTTAGGAAATTTCCTTGAAACCCACCCACACCCTGAAGTTCATGTCTCGAAACTTGATCATCTTGATGCGATTAGTGGAGGTATGGCTACACCTCAATTAAAAATACAACTTGTGTATGTTTGAATGGCGTCCAAGCTTGCTTTGTTTTGCTTCCATTCTTTATTTCATTAAGTATGCGTATTTTCTACCAAACAGTGCTCACAACAAGTGGCAAATCAGAAGGACCTAACAATGTAAATTCAAAAAGCATCACAAACACAGTGGGGAATGCAACCAATTTGCAACGACCCCCTCTTGGTGATATCTCTAACGTTGGCATGCATTCCAAATTTGGCTCGGGTATGTTACTCCGTATCATATGTGCCGGGCGATTCACCACCTTATCATGTCTGTGGTTGCCTTGTTTTGATTCCATTTTTAATTTGATCAAACATGTGTATTTGCTTCCAAGCAATGGTCTCAGCAAGCACCAAATCAAAAGGATCTCACAATGTAAATCCAAAAACATCACACCCGCACTAAGGAATGCAACTAATTTGCAACGACACCCTCTTGGTGATATCTCTAACGTTGACATGCATTCCCAAAGGGTCACAGGTACGAAGATCTTTATCATATGTGCCTTGCGATTCACCACCTTATCATGTATAGGCTTGCCTTGTTTTGGTTATGTTTTTAATTTGATTGAACATGTATTTGCTTTCAAACAGTGGTAGCAACAAGCAGCAAATCAAAAGGACCTCGCAATGAGAATTCAAAAAACATCACACCCGCACCGGGGAATGCAACAAATTTGCGACGACACCCTCTTGGTGATGTCTCTAACGTTGACATGCATTCCCAAATGGGTTCATGTATGTTACCCCGTATCATATGTGCCTTGCAAATCACCACTTTATCGTATGTGTTCCATTTTTTATTTGATCAAACATGTGTATTTGCTTTTCGTATCTGCACAGGCTTGCTCAACAAGCCCAATGGACCCCACATGGAGATTCTGTTGCGTGGATAGACAAACACCCACCCATCCCCTCTTGGTCATGTCCTCGATGTTGATCCGCCGACCCAGATGAGTGGAGGTACTTCTCCATACTTACCATGCAAATACACAATATGAATTGCAGATCTGGTTTGTGTTCTACATTAAGGAAGCTCCATACTTGTCTTGTTTTGATTCCCTTTTTTAGTTGTAGATGAACCAGCCATCTCAGATGATGATGGTTCATTACCTACTCCTATTGCTATCACAACTGCTAATGGTGCAGATCTAGCAGAGAGTTCTAACGGTGTGGGCCAGCTATGTCTTTCGTATTGATGCTCTACATGCAGAATTTTGCATTGTGTGATGTAATGTTGGTGGTGTAGATGGAGATACAACAGCAAAATCTATTGTCATTATTGACAGTAGACAAGCTAAGAGGGCACATGATACAGAATGCAAAAGGCATACGATAGAGAGCGCAGAAAGAAATTGACCAGCGAACAAAGAGAGCAGATAAATGCACGGAGACAAGAAACTTATCGCAAGAAAAATGAGTTGGGACCCAAATTCCTAGAAGAACAAAATCGGAAGACACGGGAACAACGCAAGCAAAGACGAGATAGCTTAATTGTTAAGGAGAGAGCGGATACGAGTGCTAAAAGAAAGACAATATACATGTCTAGGAAAAACACCCTATGCCCTGAATCCATTGCAATGCGACGTCCAGATTTACCTACTACATCTGCGGCCAATCAGTCTTTGCACAGTGGTGCATCACCTGTGTCAACAAACATGGCAGGACACACCTTCAAATCTGATGGTAATTCACTCCATCTGCAGTTCACTCCACTTCTTATATCCGCCCAGGTTGAATTTGAGTGCATCACCACGCTTGCAACCTTTGTAGATTCATTGTCTACCGAAAATGTGTCATCAGCTCATGGCCCCACATACATTCGCTACATCGAAACCGATTGTAGTTATCCCATCAACGGTCATCTTTCATTTTGTAATCATTCATCAGATGTTTATAATGATTTGGAAATGTGCAGGTGCCTATCTAAGCAGAACCTTAGGTGATGGTGCTGTAGATGGAAACCTCATAACAATCAGTGAGCACCTAACAAGTGCCGACCAGCAAACCAGTGATCCGCTAACACTAGCGGATAATGGAGCTGACGAGCAGAGGCATGAGTCCAGAGCAAAGCGTAGGACGAGAGAGCGATCTTGCAAGGGAAGTATGGCGGCGAAGAAGCATGATGAAAAAATTGGCAAGCGGAAATCATATACGAAGGTGCCACGTGGTGAGAGGAACGCTCTGCTAGATCGTTGTAATGAAAGCTTTGCAGGTAGGGTGAAGACCCCAAGCGCCAGGTCCATCTCCATACCGGAAATGAGCTCAGCTGGACAACCTACCATAGTTGAATGACATGGTGCCTCAACCTCATCTAGCACGCCGGAGTACACGATCAGAAGTGAAGGTAACACTCCAATCCTTACTCTCCTTGCGTCCCTTGAGACTGAACCCTCATTTATTGGTTTCGCACCTGAGCAGACGACATGGACGCTTACCTTAGTCGTCTCATGAATGATAATGTCAACCCTGACAACCTCTTTGATGATGAGTATTACATGTTTGCTGGTGAAGGTATGTAGACCCACTTGAGCAACATCCACCCATTGGGAATATCATAGTAATTATAAACATTGTTTGCAAGCTCAGATGCTGATGACATGGAGCATGATGAATTGGACGATGACCGTCACAATACCTATGTCGACCATGATCCATTGGACTATGTCTACTCAAACCTCCCAGACCACACACACATCCCGAAGTACGCCACGAACTGTGATCACTGCAAGGCCAAGAAGTTTGAGTCCGAGGCCCCGGGATTCTGCTGTCGCAGTGGGTAGATCGAGCTAAAGCAACCGGAGCCCATCCCGGAGCTAATGAGGCTTTGGTCTAGAACGGATGCAGACTCAAGGCATTTTAGGGAGAACATACGTTTCTTTAACTGCCACTTCTCCTTCACAACCCTCGACGTCAACCTCGATGAAAGCTACACAAACATGAAGTCTGGGGTGTACATGTTCCGGGCGCACGGCACCATCTACCACAACGTTCATTCTTTCGGGCCAACATCCCTTCCAGAGCATATACAGTTGTACTTCTATGACGACGACCCAGGCCTAACCCATCGCAAGGTTGCCACTGAGCAATTAGACCAGGATGTCATCAGAAAGTTAGTGGACATACTCAGGGAAAACCCGTACTCCCAGCAGTTTACGAGTTTGGGTGCGCACAGGGATAACCTTGAAGATTATAGGATAGACCTCAACACTAACCAGAGACTAGACCAACGGAAGTATAATAGACCTCTGTCATCTGAGGTCACTGCAATTTGGGTGGAGGGCACTGACCTAGCGAAGAGGTTCGATCATAGGATTACACTTTGCGGGAACGACAACCAGAGGCACAATATACATGTGATGTCTGGCTCGCATGACCCACTCTCTTACCCATTATTCTACCCAAGGGGTGAGCTCGGTTGGCATCTGAAACTACCTAAATGTGATGTCCCTTGGCCGGTTGTGCAACAACCAAGAGGTAGACATGATGATGATGATGATGATGATTAGGATGCAGGTAAGCCTTATGCGTATTCTATCATTTTGATGAATTGTACATTTCTCATATGAATCCTAATGTCCGCATTACTCATTCATATGGCAGAGGGGAATAGCAGGTTATGCGTCTCGGTGAGAGACTACTACTGTTACATGCTACAGACACAACCTGGGATATTCAATCCCATACTTAGTGGAGCACGATTGCTCCAGCAATGGGGGGTGGACATGTACATCAAGATTGAGAGTTGTAGGTTGAAATGGTACAGGAAGAACCAAACAAAGATCCGTGCCGGCCTATATAAAGGAGTTGTTGATGCAATTACATCCGGGGAGACCCGGGCAAGCGCTGTTGGAGTAAGGATAGTGCTCCCTGGAACGTACCCAGGTGGCGACCACGACATGAAACGGAGACATATGGATGCCATGGCAATTGTCCATACCTACGGGAAGCCTGACATCTTCTTGACCATGACCTGCAACCCTAACTGGGAAGAGATAACAAATGAGTTGTTTCCTGGTCAGACAGCACAAGACCGACCTGATCTTGTGGCTCGTGTGTTCCATGGCAAGCTAGAGGCTATGAAAGAGATGTTGTTCAAGAAGAATATCCTGGGTGTTTTTGTCGCACAAGTATACATAGTCGAGTTCCAGAAGAGGGGCCTCCCCCACGCACACTTTTTGTTGATCATGGATTCTACCTATAAGCTTGTCGTTCCGGAGCAGTACGACCGACTCATTTCTATCGAGTTCCCAGACAGGCAAAGGTATCTTGAACTCCACGCCTTGGTGGTGAAACATATGATGCACGGACCATGCGGTGCTCTCAACCCAAAAAATGTGTGCATGCAACAGAACGAGTGCAAGTGCAGATACCCGCGGCCGTTCAATGAAAACACGGCACATGGCAAAGACTCATACTCAATTTATCATCGTCGAGATTATGGTCGGCAGGCTAAGGTCCGGGGTAAAATGTTGGACAACAGATGGGTTGTGCCGTATAACCCTTACCTTCTACAAATGTTCAATTGCCACATCAACGTTGAGGTTTGCTCCAGCATAACGGCCGTCAAATACCTTTACAAGTACATATACAAGGGCCATGATGGGGCTTCTTTCAGCATCGACCAGGCTGACGCCGATGGTAACATTGATGAGATCAAAAGATACATAGACGCGAGGTGGGTTACTCCTCCAGAGGCGATGTGGAGGATATTTGGCTTCCCCTTTTGTGCCAATGACCCGCTAGTCCTACAGTTGCTTCTTCATCTCCCGAATATGCACAGGGTGGCATTCAATGAGCAAGCTCTTTTGACCGATGTAGTCGCCTCTGAGAATGCTTCCAAATCCATGTTGACAGAGTATTTCAAAGCTAACCAAAAACCACCCGTGGGCTAGGAATATATTGTACAAGGATTTTCCTGGAAGGTTCACATGGCAGAAGGGTAAGAAGTATTGGAAAGAGCGAGTGGAGCGTTATCAGATAGGTCGAATTGTGTCTGCCAATTAGATACGTCTCCAACATATCTATAATTTTCAATTGCTCCATGCTATATTATCTACTGTTTTGGACAATTTTGGGCTTTAATATTCACTTTTATATTATTTTTGGAAATAACCTATTAACCGGAGGCCCAGCCCAGAATTGTTGTTTTTTGCCTATTTTAGTGTTTCGAAGAAAAGGAATATCAAACGGAGTCCAATTGACCTGAAACTCCACAGAACTTATTTTTGGACCAGAAGAAGCCCACGGAGTACCGGAAGCTCACCAAGGGAGTCCCGGGCTGCCCATGAGGGTGGGGGGTGCGCCCACCCCCCTAGGGCGCCACATAAAGGGCTTATAAATAAAAGGAATAACAAGCGTGCCACAGTCGTGCGTCTGTGCGACGCCACATAAAGGGCTTATAAATAAAAGGAATAACAAGTGTGCAATAGTCGGGCGTCTGTGCGACGCCACATAAAGGGCTTATAAATAAAAGGAATAACAAGCGTGCCACAGTTGGGCGTCTGTGCGACACCACATAAAGGGCTTATAAATAAAAGGAATAACAAGCGTGCCACAGTCGGGCGTCTGTGCGACGCCACATAAAGGGCTTATAAATAAAAGGAATAACAAGCGTGCCACAGTTGGGCGTCTGTGCAATGCCACATAAAGGGCTTATAAATAAAAGGAATAACAAGCGTGCCACAGTCGGGCGTCTGTGCGACGCCACATAAAGGGCTTATAAATAAAAGGAATAGCAAGCGTACCACAGTCGAGCGTCTGTGCGATGCCACATAAAGGGCTTATAAGAGAATAATCACAGTGAATATCCAGGAGGTAGTACCGTCCCAGGGATACTCAATAATTCAAATAATGTAAATGGTTAGTCCATAATAATAGTAATAATAATCATCATGAGTCACAAGTCACGATCCATGTTCTGGTTTAGCAATTTTTCCTCCGAAGACCGACACTTGACCCATCCTAGACTGTAGTCCTTACCCATGGACACGGCTATTCGAATAGATATAACCTCTGCAGAGGGTGTACTCTTTACCCACGAGTAACAGATTCCTTTAGTCCATCGGGACTAATTCTGTCCACGGTCTTTTAATTGAAAACACACCTGACCGCACACACCAGCCTAACTTACCGGTGTCTAGAATCACCCACGACACCTGCTAAGCAAAACTCTAAGTGGGGAGGCTACAACCTCGACTAGCATGTGATCACAAAATTTATAACGCGCGTAAACTAGGGGAGCTACCCCCTCGGCTCCAACCGGAAACACCCATGCCCCCGGACCAGGTGGCATGCCTACCGGATGCAGCCGGTATCTTCCACCATGGCCTCTCTGTACGTTGTGTGCTAACGGAGGGGTTGACAACTTACTGAACCGTACCCTACTTGTGGCAGGGACAAGTGGTAGTACGAAACAATTATGGGGGTTACTGGAACAAGACTTGATCTATGGCCGACTGAGGAGTATTAAGTATTCCCTGGAAGATTAGCACAACAAATATGTTTCAACCCTCAGAAAGAATCACCACTCATCATACCTCACTATGCCATACTGGACACAACCGTCTCGACGACGACTGGAGACAGGCTCGTGTCTACCCAAGACAGTGGCTTTCCCGGATTCCTTCTGATAGGCATGAAAGGCATACGAGCATGACTACTATCACAAGCATATCAAATTTCAACAGCAAGGATCATTCATTATGCACTCATGAGTATGATGTCGGTGTACTAAGGTAGGGGTACCTCAGTACCCCAACTTGTGCACGGGCAGTTGCAGCTCCCCGCGGCTGGATCTACCATGTGCTTGCCGGAGACCATTCTCTGATCCATATCAAGCCATTCAAGAACAAAGTGTACAAGAATAGAAGATCGAGACCCCGGCAAGAGGAGCTTGCCGGGAAGGCCGTCCCAGGCTCAAGACTACATCACTCACGCGAGGCCCTGACGAGAGGAGCTCGCCGGGGGGACTAGAAGACTAAATCGTAGAAGACACGCCCCGGCGCTATACGCGTCCCGGCGAGGGCCCGGGGAGCGGCAAGCTACAAGCCCGACAAGCCCCCGGGTCCGGCAAGATCAAGACCCCGGCAAGGTACTTGCCGGGGAGAGCTGCGCTGCGTGCCCGCACCCCAGGTCATCTGCCCACGCGTCGCCTTAAGCCCTCTCCAGAGACGCGTGGCGGATGGCTGTGCAGCTGAGGGGGTGCGGTGGCACTCCACGGCGGTGGATCCATCGCCGTGGCAAACGGAGACGCAAGGGCGGGAGCTTTTTGGGCGACGGCGACGGGCATTTAATGCCCTTGTCCCCCTCTGTCAAAAGTAGGTAGAATCCACTGCTCGCTAATCGTAGCTCCACCGTTGCCGCACTATTCCAACTACCACCTCTTTACCTTTTACCCCTTCCTCCCACGCTGACACCTGTCGGTGACCCTTGCCCTATAAAAGGAGGCCCATGCACAACGTAGAGGGGGTTCGGATCCTTGGCAACGCTAGCGCCTGGGATTCGGCTGGTTCCATACACCACACCACCATTCGCTCGCATTCTTGAGCAAGATCAAATACAACACAAAGCAGCAGTAGGGTTTTACGCGACCATCGCGCCCGGCTGGGTAAAAATCCGCCGCGTGCATCGCCTCGATCTGCTCTCTGTGCCTCCTCCGCCCTCGTACCGAACACACGAAGGGGCCCCCCGGCCCCATAGGTGTCCCCCGACATCTTTGGCGCGCCAGGTAGGGGGCGTCGAGGTTGTGCGGACCTGATCCGGCGTTCGCGCGCGCGTTCTTCATCAACCTCTCCAGCCTCGTCAGCAACTTCATCGACAATGGCGTCACGGCCCTGAAGACGAGGGCTTCAAGGGTTGCAGACCCGTCTGCGTCTCACCCGCCGCCACCGGAGCCAGCGGTGGGCGGAGGAGACGCCAGCGGAAGGGTGGACACCGGCGAGGGCACTCGCGGCGCCGCCAGATCCCGGGACAGGACGGATGACCGCGCCTCGGTCTCCGCAGATCCACGTCCATCTCAGCACACGGCGACCCAGCAGCGCCATACCACGAGAGGTGGTATCCGCCTGCTGGGGCAAGAATAAGCCGGAGGCTCGCGGGATGCTCCGGACCGCTGTCCATGCATGAGCAAAGCGAAAGTGCCAGGGCGGGACCCTGCTCCTCTTATCGCTACTAGGAGTACGAGCATATCCTGTTCCTCGCGCCGCTCGCTCCCGCTCCCCTCCGCGCCGGCACGCGTGTCTCCTTGGAACGCTACGCTGTCGTCGAGGACGCGCCATCGAGCTCTAAGTTCGGCGAGGACGGCTCTGGCACTCACTCCGACAAGCGCGGCTCCTCGGAACGCTATAAGCCCGGCAAGGATAGCACTGGTGCTCGTTCCGGCAAACGCACCTCCCCGGAGTGCTGCGCTGTCGTCGAGGACGCGCCATCGAGCTCCACCAGCGAGTGCAAAGAAGCGAGAAAAAAAAAAGAAAAGCTAAGTTGCTCAAGCTTTTGTGCAGAGCACTCTTTAATTCCATGCTTTTTTATGTTATATCCTCGTCGTTAGTCGCCCCAGCGCAAAGCTTCGTGGCGCGGAGGAGCCTGCCTGTGAATAGCCGCACCCTTATCTTGCTTCGAGCACACTCAACGAGTTAAAAGTGAGCCGCGACCAGCCAGCGCCTTTGTTTCGCTTTCGAGTCCGCTCAGCAGAGTTAAGCGCGCCGCGATCGACACGGCAAGGTTGCTTGCCGGAAGCGACACCAGCCAGCGGGCTGCTGATGTTCCGCACTCAGCAAGCGTGTTAAGCGCCGGCAAGTTACCTAGAAGCGTAGGGTAAAAGCGCACAAAGGGCGTAAAGCAGAGGGTATAACGTGGCGAGCCCTGCCGTGAGATGTCCTTCGTATGAGAGACTTGAGCGCGAGAGGAGCCGAGTCGTGGTCCAGTTGCGTACTTGTTTTGTTTCCGAGTCCGCTCAACAAACACAAGTGTGCTGCTGCACCCTTATCTTGCTTTCGAGCCTGCTCAGCAAGGTAAGCGTCGCAACTGGCCCGGCAAGGTTGTTTGCCGGAAGCAACACCGCCGGCGGGCTGTCCCGCGCTCGGCAAGCGTGTACGCCCCGGCAAGCTCCCCGAAAGCGTAGAGTACAAACATGCGAGGGGCAAAACCTGGCATCATATTGCAGAGTCGCATAGTCAAGATTTATATACATATACATGAAGATGTTGCAGATCTACCTCAGCTGTTTTCATGACTGGAATTGCAGCAACAAGGAGGAACCAAAAGATCACACCAACACCTGGGGCCCGGCAAGCCAGGGTCGCCGGGGGCTGCAAGTGCCAAGGTTCTTCCCCGGCAAGCCAGCCTCGCTGGGGGCTGCGAGCACCAAGATTCGTCTCCGGCAAGCTAGAGTTGCTGGGGACTGCGATATCAGATAAGTTTTCATCCTCGTCATGCATCCTCTCATGGACCGGGAAGAGCGGGACTGCGTCTTTGAACGAAAGCGTGTCTTGTAAAACCCGTGACGTGGAGGAGCCGAGTCGTGGCCTGGGCTTCGCATTTGTTTTGTTTCGAGTCCGCTCAACAAACACAAGTGTGCTGCTGCACCCTTATCTTGCTTTCGAGCCTGCTCGCAAGTTAAGCGTCATAATCGCCCGGGCGAGGTTGCTTGCCGGAAGCAACACCGCCAGCGGGCTGTCCCGCACTCGGCAAGCGTGTCTGCCCCGGCAAGCTCCCCGATAGCGTAAGAACACACAAGGCACGAAGCCAAGTAGAAGACTCAGTCCGGCAAGCTTTCCCCTCTTTTCATTAAAAACATCCTAGCATAGTACAAGTCCATAGAGGATGAAAAACATGATAGAGAGGATTACAAGTTTGTAAATGCAGCTAAGGCCCGAGGGCTTACAATTTAAAAAGATAAGGTGCCCGTGATCCCTCTCCTGTTTCTCTGTTCAGGAGTTCAGGAGGTAGGTCAAGGAGCCCCCGGCAAGGTAAGCCTGCCGGGGAAGGAGGCCCCGGCAAGAGGAGCTTGTCGGAGAAGGGCGAAAGGAGCGCCTAGGAGAGCGTGGTGGTGACGCCGCCGTGCCCCAGGAGCTGCGCAAGGTGACGGGCATGGGGAACGATCCCGGAGAGCCACGGGCGCCAGAAGACACCAAGAGAACACCCGGGGCCGCCAGAGCTTGGCGGAGACGGGCGGAGGCGAGCTTGAAGACGGGTGGTGGGACATCGGCCGCAGCGAGGGCACCTCGCCCTCGTACTCCGATTTAACGGCCTTGCCGCCATCCCCCTCTTCCTCTTCTGCTGCCTCTCTACGCCAACCGCCAAGGAGACGGCCCCGGGGAGTTCGAAGGCCGGCGACCAGAGACAAGGTCGCCGGTGGCCTTGAGCAGCGGTGTCCGACGCCTAGTCGGGCCCGCCATCCCCTCGTCGTCGCTGCCGCTCTCCTCCTCGCCACTCTCGCCGGGAGGAGCCTTCGCTATCCGAGGAGCTGTCCACACAAGAGCGCACCCGGTCCCGTAGTCGCCAAGACCTTGACGGCGAGAAGGTCACCATCCATTAACTTGAAATGGAGGGTGAACCCCGCCGTCAAGCTATGGATCCGGCGAACGCCTTCCACCCTCGGTCGAAGAACATCACGCCGGGCTGGGGACACGACACTCACCCGAGTGCCGCTGATCCCGCAGCCCCTCATGCGCAACTCCATCACGCCGGGTGGATCCGGTCCCATCGCGTCCATAAGCGGGCCGCAGCCGGAGGCGACGACGAGGCGCCGCGCGGCTTAATGAAGAACTCCTGGGGTCATCTCGGTGTGGACCGCACCGTGGTCGAGACGCCGGGGAGACAGGGAGGCACATCACCACGACCGCCTCTCCCCCGACCGCCTCGGCCACGCCCTCGGCCTCGTCATGCCACGCCTCCCTCTCCCTCTGGAGCCGGCTCCGCCGCCACGGGAGCAGGATAGGGAGTGGTGCGCTGCCTAGAAGCGACCCTCGCTGCCACCGTCGAAGAGCCGGGATTTCCTCCTTCCATGGCGACAAGAAGAATAGAAGATGAAGACGAAGGGAGAAGAGGATGAGTGTGGCCATTGTGCTCCCCTTCCGCCTTTTTAAAGGGGCGGGTGGGGCTCAACCGCCCTTCGACCAATCAGAAGCAAGGAGGCCGAGGAGCGGGCCGACTCGCCTTCTCCGCCTGCGTGACGGCTCGGTCTCCCGCCGCGCCCGACCCCCGTGCATGAGGGCCGCGTGGCGAAAAAGCGGAACCGGAGCGACGGGTGAAGCGACCTCGCTCTGCGCCACGATCACGGGGTGGATGCTTTAAAGACTGCATGCGCCGCCCACGTCTCCCACGACGCCGCAATCGACGCGTGCCGTTACGGGAGGGGAGGCGGCAGATGCAGGAGCAGACTCGGCACGCCGTGGGCCGCGTGTGCCTGCAGATCGCCTTGGGCCTGGCCCAACAGCTCGGCACACTGTATGGCCCAGGCCCGGGGCTCTGTCGATGTACTAAGGTAGGGGTACCTCAGTACCCCAACTTGTGCACGGGCAGTTGCAGCTCCCCGCGGCTGGATCTACCATGTGCTTGCCGGAGACCATTCTCTAATCCATATCAAGCCATTCAAGAACAAAGTGTACAAGAATAGAAGATCGAGACCCCGGCAAGAGGAGCTTGCCGGGAAGGCCGTCCCAGGCTCAAGACTACATCACTCACGCGAGGCCCTGACGAGAGGAGCTCGCCGGGGGGACTAGAAGACTAAATCGTAGAAGACACGCCCGGCGCTTATCGCTGCGTCGGCGAGGGCCCGGGGAGCGGCAAGCTACAAGCCCGACAAGCCCCCGGGTCCGGCAAGATCAAGACCCCGGCAAGGTACTTGCCGGGGAGAGCTGCGCTGCGTGCCCGCACCCCAGGTCATCTGCCCACGCGTCGCCTTAAGCCCTCTCTAGAGACGCGTGGCGGATGGCTGTGCAGCTGAGGGGGTGCGGTGGCACTCCACGGCGGTGGATCCATCGCCGTGGCAAACGGAGACGCAAGGGCGGGAGCTTTTTGGGCGACGGCGACGGGCATTTAATGCCCTTGTCCCCCTCTGTCAAAAGTAGGTAGAATCCACTGTTCAAGCACTGTAGCTCCACTGTTCCCGCACTGTTCCAACTACCACCTCTTTTACCTTTTTACCCCTTCCTCCTACGTTGACACCTGTCGGTGACCCCTTGCCCTATAAAAGGAGGCCCATGCACAACGTAGAGGGGGTTCGGATCCTTGGCAACGCTAGCGCCTGGGATTCGGCTGGTTCCATACACCACACCACCATTCGCTCGCATTCTTGAGCAAGATCAAATACAACACAAAGCAGCAGTAGGGTTTTACGCGACCATCGCGGCCCGAAGCTGGGTAAAAATCCGCCCGCGTGCATCGCCTCGATATGCTCTCTGTGCCTCCTCCGCCCTCGTACCGAACACACGAAGGGGCCCCCCGGCCCCATAGGTGTCCCCCGACATATGATCATATCATCACATAAAATAATGAATACTTCGTGTTAAGGTGGTGTTGTTATTGTATCAAAGAACACACAACAATATTATGCTAGGGTCCAGAATGCTTGCCTTCAAGAGTATGCAAGTGGGGGTGCATTTTTTTTAAAGTTGCTTCCTTCTTCAAAAATCCTATTTTGAGAAAATTCAAATTAACACATAGTTTCAAAGCAGTACAGAAAAGTTGTTTGGAAAATTTTCAAATAAATATGAAAATAAACTAGACAGAATTTGAGAAACAACAGAAAAAGAATCAAGTCATTTGGACTTATATTTAAAAAGTTATAGTCAGTCAAAGTTTAGTCAAAAATCTGTTTTTCATAATTAATAAAAAAAACAGAAAAGAAAACGGTTCGGGGAGGAAACCTACTCTGGGTTTTACGCTTTCACTTGTGCCAACATGGATCAACTCGGGGTCACTCACAGTGGGTCCCTTGGGCCAACTGGTCAGGTTTGACCAGTCGCCGCGCCTCCTTTCTCCTCCGTCCGAGCCGAGGCGGGGCTCCGGCGATCAACGTCGGCGAACGGTGGCTCCCCACTAGGTTCTGAGGGCAGGAATGGATCCGCCAATCCAGGGCGGTCCTCCCGGTGGTTGGTAGGTTGGCGGGGGTGGAGGGGATCGCCGGCGGCGAGCTCCGCGGCGGAGGTGGCTTCGGGAGGATTTGGGGGTTTGGGCTACAGTGGTTCCCGGTCGAGGCTGAGGCGTTGGGTGGCTCTGCACGGTCTAGGAGAGTCGAATGGCAGTGCTGGAAGGGCAGGGGAGACTCAGCTCGTGACGCACGTCACTGGAGTGTGGCGGCGACCGAACTGGCCGGAGACGAGGAAGAAGGCCTCCCCCCGTCGATTGTTGGCTGTGGGAGCTCTAGAGGGATGGCTTGAGGTCGCTTGAGGGACTGGACGAGCTTGGGGGCCCCTATTTATAGCGGACGAGGTCGGTTCCACGGCGGCCGGGGAAAAGATCGTCAGTGAACCGTCGTTCTGTAGCCAGGGGGCGCGTGGCGATGGCTGGCGGGGTTTGGCAGGGTGAATGGCTGAGCTTGAGCTGTTCCAGGGGGCAGCTGGCGCGCTGGAGTGGCTCGGGTAGCGCCGTCCATGGCAGAGGCCCGCTGCGGCCGTCGGCGGCTTGCGGTGGTGGCGCCGTGGGGCGCCATGAGGGGGCCAGGGCGGCTCTGCGGCGAGGGAGGAGTCGGGGCGCGCTGGCTGTGAGTGGGAATGGATCAAAACGAGCGCGGGGAGGCGACAGTGGGACGCGGGGATTCGGTGCGTGCGCGTGCAAAAGGTGCGCTCTAGGCGCGCCCAGCACACGCGCGCCAGGTGCTCAACGCAATGCCAGTGCGTGCTAGAGGGCTTGGATGAGGCTGGGGATTAACAGGTCTAGGTTAGAGTTTGCAAGGAGATTAGTGGACATGGTGGTTTGGTCAGGGGATCAAGTCCACAATTCAAACTAAAAACCAAGCCAAAACTGGCCATGCACACAAGGTGTTTGACAGAATGCTATGGTCATCTAGGCATCTCTTGGGGTGGCCAAAAACTCCAGATCATATTCTCTTTGGATGATAAATAGGGTGGCAAGGTTGTTAGGGCAAAACCAGAAACTTGTTAATGCAAAATTTTGAGAAAACCAAATCTGGGCAGAGACTAAAGGCTATCATTGCATGGACCAAAAATACTCCAATGGGTCCACTCTCCTGGACTTAAGGGTTTTGTAGAGTGGTCTATGAGCAGGAAAAAGAATCATAGGTAAAAAGGCAAGTTAAAATATGGTTGCAGTAGAAAATACCAAACTGGACAAGAGAGCAAAAGAGGATGATTTGCTCAAATTTTTCAAAGAACACCAGTGGATTTTTGCATAAAGTTGAATAATATACTCCTACTAACATATCCTAATTTTGGTGGAAACTCAAATGAAATATTTATATAGGTTGTAGTGCAAATCACAAACTGGACCAGATTAGAAAACTTGGGGTAGGGCTCAAAATTTTCAAATGACTAAAAGAGATCTTTGCACAAAAGTGATGTGGGATCATCACATGACATCCCCAAATTTTGGTGGGGATCTTAAAGAAGAATTTGAAATGGTTGTAGTGCAAATGGGACCCTAAAACTTATGAAAAATCATTTTTAAGGAAATAAAGCTCAGAAATATATATATATATATATATATATATATATATATAAATAATTCCCCTGATAAAAGAAATGTTTTTTGAGAGGGTATACAAGTCCAATAATGTTTCTGGAAAGTTTTCACTTGGGGTAAAAACTCCACAATATCAAAGAAAAGAGAGGTTCTGAAATCAAAAGATAAATCCAGAAAAATAAAAATTTAATTTCCTGGCAAAATTTTAATAAACAAATCATGGTTAAATTTTTTGGGTGTTACAACACTACCCCCCTTAAGAAAAATCTCGTCCTCGAGATTTGCTAAGGGATGTTTTGAAAATATTACTTCTACCATCAAAGTAATATCACAAAAATAACCATCCTATTCATGCAATAAAATGTGGCTACAGTGAGCGGGCAATAAGTGGTGTAAAACTACAGCGTGGCATACTGACGTTGCGTGGGAAAAAAATTACGGGAAATTTCTACTTTTGGTTATAGTAAATTTAGAATAAATTTCTAAATTAGTAAAATACACTGGTCGTACCCGAGAGCACAGTGCTCTCTCTGGCTGACAGGTGGACCCGGGGTCCACTGTCGGTCTGTTCTTCTACCTTTGGCTCTCTCTTCTTCCTCTCTCTCTCGCGCGCTTTCCCGCGCTTTCTCCACTGGCGACGTCTAGCGCGTAGGGCATCTAGGCCGTACTGCGGTAGTGCACGGCGTGCTAGCTGCCGGTGCAGTGTGCAGTCACCTCGCGGGCCAGTGCGCTGTCGGCGCTGCTCACGGATTCGCATTCGAAAATCGGCGATCGAGCGATGAGCGGCGCTGGTGGACCTTGCCCACCGTACACTGGTCTCGAGCTATAAAATGACCACGGTGCTCCTTTCTTCTTCCTCACACCTGGCCTCGCTTCTCCTTCTCCTTCCTTCTCCTCCATTTTTGTTTGTAGGAGCTCGAGACGAGGCTCTAATGGCGGGGGTGATGCCGGACTGGTGCATGATCCTGGTGTGCGGAGGGCCTGCGGCATTGCTGGGGTTCTCTGTGCTCCTGTGCGCGATGATCCTTGATGATCATTGTGATGCAGCTGCTCGGGTGTTAGCTCTCCGCGGTGGCGGCAATCATGAGGATTAGGTGTGATGTCGGGTGCTAACTGCTGTCGGTGTGCTGGAGGCAACTTGCACCCGGCCTGGATGATTACCCACTAATCTTCCCTTCAGAGACTATGGTGTGTTCGGGTGGTGATCAGTTAGATGCAACATGGGTACGTGGTTTTGCAATTAGTGCACGAGTTCGAGGGGTTGTGGTTGTGAGTCTGTTGTTATGGTGCTGCGTGAATAAAAATCTATGACGTGAAGCGATATATGCTGCAACAACTCAGGGAAAAAAATCTCACTTAAAAATTTACCGAGAGTGGAAACAGTTAATCAAAATTATCAGCAGTACAAACTACTCGCATTAATTGAAACCAAATATTTAATTAATCACACAAATCTAGGACACAATGCTTAAGTTGCAACACATACATAAATGCTGGAACAATGAACATAGCAGTGACGTCTACAATGAAAACTGTAAATGGACAGGGTCCTGAGAAAACGTCTCTGGTACTGGGGCACACTCCTCTTCTATCGGGGAAAGCGGATTGACTAGTCGATGGATGCGCCTCTCCTGGTCGGGCCTCAGTGGTCTGCCAATGGCGATCAGAGGATTTAAATCAGCGAGGCTCTGGAGATAACCCATTACTCGCTGGCTCAAACGCTCTTGAGCGATGACATATTAGGCAAGGTTGGCCAGTACTGGGTCTCTCTCAATTCGTCCACTGGGAAAAGATGCTACTTCTCCGGGTGCTGCGCGACTCGGAAAGTAATAATACCCTCGTTCACTGGCATAGGGTACCGTGAATCAAAGGCGAGCAAGTGCTTCGTACGCAGCAGCTTCTATGGCCATATGCGGAGTCGGCATAGATTTCCCCACGAAGGAGACTTCCGTTGGGTCTTGGTTTGGGTTTGTGGGAGGGATGTGCACCACTGCCCAATATTTCAAGGTGGATGGGGTGATCCTCGATTTGAGCAACTCGTACTGGGGTGGATGGATAACACTCATGGTACTGCAGGTAAAGTCCCACAATATCTTAACAAGCTACCTGGGGTTGCATCTGGGGTTCTCAGATAAATACTGGGGCTCGGCATGGCAAAGAGATGGCTGTGAGAGTTGTGCACAAGGTGAGGGATACTTGGCAAGGTCACGAGAGGTGTCCTTTTATATAGCATTGGGGTTGGGTTATTTATTGCGGTGAAGGGCAACTAGTTAGTCGGTTCTGCTCGATGGGGTCGGGGTCAATGCTACAGATACACACATCTCACAAAAGTGACGTATTACTGTGTGTGTCGTCGGGGTGGTTTTTGGTAGCTGTGCCTGGAAAAAATGCAACCGCACGCTAACATACTTATGCATGGCTACTATTCAAAACAAAGGCACACAAGTAAGCTGCGATTATTTATGGCGATACAAGGTCACAATATTACAGCGCGTGGACATACTAAGACTCGGTACTACTCGAGTGACTTAGTCTACCTCGTTAATATCTAAGCGGGCGTGCCTTGTGGACGTCGAGGCTTCTCCACGGGTTTCACCGTCGGGGTTAGCTGGATGGAGTTGAGGGGCTGCAGGGTCGGGGTAGCGATGATGACCATCGCGGGGGTTGTTGGCCACAATCCCGTTGGAGTGTGTTCCCAAAAGGCGACGAAGCACTTCTGGGGACACCAAAGTATTTTGGTCGATAGCTGGGGCAGGCCTCAAGGATTCGATTGGTTGTCCGAACAGCACGACTGGGTTGTCGGCATCGGGTTCATCTTCTCCTCTCGCCGGGGCTCGGTGAACCAGTTCTCCACGAGCTGCGATAAGATCAAGGGTGATTTGATCGAACATTTCCTTTAGTGCACTTACATAGGGCACCAGATGCAACAATGCAGGAACCGTCTTGTGATCTCCGTTGGCAACCTGGGGTGGCCTACCATACCCATCACGGCTGGGGTAGCAGTAGAGCTTGCGACAGTTAACTCTGGGCGATAAGTGCCGGAGTTGAACTATAGCCTCTCGAGCAGCTAGTTGGATGGCTTGTGGCTCAAAGGAAGTTGTCCTTCCGGTGAACACAGAGGGCGTTACGCGATAGACCCCTACCATAGACATGCACAGTGGCCCAGAATTGACGGCTCTCACCGCTCATGGGCCCTTGGTACACAACATATTCTGGGGGCTCTTCTAATGCAAAGGCACGGCGGGTGAGGTTTGCTAGCACGGTCACAAAACCTCCAAGGTTGGTTGCTGTGGGCTCATTGTGCACGACGGGGCCAGGCATTATAGCTTGGTTTGGGGAAGAGGTTGTGCTATGCTGGGTTGAGGCTAGCGTGCCCTTTTATAGAAAAAGGGGACAGAGTCTTCCTTCGCACGCTTGCGAATGAGACAATTTAGGTGTCGGTCACTGGCGTGTGATCGACAGGCTAGGCTGATAGGTTGGGCACAGACTGCCAAAAGGTGTCGGGGTCACTGTGTGGCTATCTTACACGAGGAGCTTGACCGGGGTTAGGTTACGGTCTGGTGGGTTGGTTAACCTAGGTTTATTGACCTGGCTAAGATAGGATTAGCCAATGGTCAGCCTGGCTCTGATACCAAGGTTGTTAGGACCGGACTTTCGGGATATCAATTTTCCAGAAAATGGCCCATGTGCTCACTAGCCCCAGATTTACTGTTAGCTGATGAGGCACCAACTTGATACAGAAATTCCAAGCAAAATACAAGATATGTAGTACAAGACCATTCTGGCCTATGAGTACAACAAATGGTTTCTAGTGGCTGATGGCGGAAGCGGTTTGTGGTTCATCAGTGTCTATGGGACTCCATTTCCCACAGGAACAGCTGACCAGGGTAACTCCTATCTTCGCCAGGCTGCTGTCACCATTGCGTGGGTTCCGGGGCTGTCATCACAATGCTCCTCTCCATGCAAGAAATCTGGCCAAGACAATAGCCAAGGACAAGCCAGTGAGTACTTTTGAATGTACTCACAAATATTAAGAACACAGGTATAATATAACAAATGATAATCATGCTCCGAAATAGTCTGTGTTCACAACGTCAGTCACGAATTAACAATCCATGATGCACGCAAGCAGGGTTATTTATATATAACATGAATATGCAATAAAGGAGTAGAAATAGAATGCACCGATCGGGTGTCTGAAGCGACGCCTCAAAAGGGTAATAATATAAAGCATGCCTCAGTCGGGCGTCTGAGCGACGCCACATAAAGGGCTTATAAATAAAAGAAATAACAAGCGTGCCACAGTCGGGCGTCTGTGCGACGCCACATAAAGGGCTTATAAATAAAAGGAATAAAAAGCGTGCCACAGTCGGGCGTCTGTGCGACGCCACATAAAGGGCTTATAAATAAAAGGAATAACAAGTGTGCCACAGTCGGGCGTCTGTGCGTCGCCACATAAAGGGCTTATAAATAAAAGGAATAACAAGCATGCCACAGTCGGGCGTCTGCGCGACGCCACATAAAGGGCTTATAAATAAAAGGAATAACAAGCGTGCCATAGTCGGGCGTCTGTGCGACACCACATAAAGGGCTTATAAATAAAAGGAATAACAAGCGTGCCACAGTCGGGCGTCTGTGAGATGCCACATAAAGGGCTTATAAATAAAAGGAATAACAAGCGTGCCACAGTCGGGCATCTGTGCGACGCCACATAAAGGGCTTATAAATAAAAGGAATAACAAGCGTGCCACAGTCCGGCGTCTGTGCGACGCCACATAAAGGGCTTATAAGAGAATAATCATAGTGAATATCCAGGAGGTAGTACCGTCCCAGGGATACTCAATAATTCAAATAATGTAAATGGTTAGTCCATAATAATAGTAATCATAATCATCATGAGTCACAAGTCATGATCCATGTTCTTGTTTAGCAATTTTTCCTCCGAAGACCGACACTAAGACCGACACTTGACCCGTCCCAGACTGTAGTCCTTACCCATGCACACGGCTATTCGAATAGATATAACCTCTGCAGAGGGTGTACTCTTTACCCACGAGTAACGATTCCTTTAGACCATCGGGACTAATTCCGTCCATGGTCTTTTAATTGAAAACACACCTGACCACACACACCAGCCTAACTTACCGGTGTCTGGAATCACCCACGACACCTGCTAAGCAAAACTCTAAGTGGGGAGGCTACAACCTCGACTAGCATGGGATCACAAAATTTATAACGCGCGCAAACTAGGGGAGCAACCCCCTCGACTCTAACCGGAAACACCCATGCCCCCAGACCAGGTGGCATGCCTACCAGATGCAGCCGGTATCTTCCACCATGGCCTCTCTGTACGGTGTGTGCTAAGGGAGGGGTTGACAATTTACTGAACCGTACCCTACCTGTGGCAGGGACAAGTGGTAGTACGAAACAAGTATGGGGGTTACTGGAATAAGACTCAATCTATGGCTGACTCAGGAGGTTTAAGTATTCCCTGCAAGATTAGTACAACAAATATGTTTCAACCCTCAGACATAATCACCACTCATCATACCTCACTATGCCATATCGGACACAACCGTCTCGACGAAGACTAGAGACAAGCTCGTGTCTACCCAAGACAGAGGCTTTCCCGGATTCCTTTCGATAGGCATGAAAGGCATACGAGGGTGACTACTATCACAAGCATATTAAATTCCAACAGCAAGGAACATTCATTATGCACTCATGAGTATGATCATATCATCACATAAAATAATGAATACTTCGTGTTAAGGTGTTGTTGTTACTGTATCAAACAACACACAACAATATTATGCCAGGGTCCAGAATGCTTGCCTTCAAGAGTATTCAAGTGGGGGTGCATTTTTTTGAAAGTTGCTTCCTTCTTCAAAAATCCTATTTTGAGAAAATTCAAATTAACACATAGTTTCCAAATAGTATAAAAAAGTTCTTTGGAAAATTTTCAAATAAAGATGAAAATAAACTAGACAGAGTTTGAGAAAAACAGAAAAAGAATCAAGTCATTTGGACTTATATTTAAAAAGTTATAGTCAGTCAAAGTTTAGTCAAAATCTATTTTTAATAATTAATAAAAAACAGAAAAGAAAACGGTTCGGGGAGGAAACGTACTCTGGGTTTTGCGCTTTCACTTATGCCAGCGTGGATCGACTCGGGGTCAGTGACAGTGGGTCCCTTGGGCCCACTGGTCAGGTTTGACCAGTCGCCGCACCTCCTTTCTCCTCCGGCCGAGCCGAGGCGGGGCTCCGGCGATCAACGCCGGTGAACAACGGCTCCCCACTGGGTTCCGAGGGCAGGGATGGATCCGCCTGTCAGGACCCCGACTCAAAGCCACACCGATCTAGCATGTAACACCTCATATCACTTTGCGGCCTCACGCACGGTACTCCCACGGGTGTCGCCTTACCTTGCCTGGGACCGTTTGCGCCTTTTGGCACATGTATATGATAGTGTCGCTAGCATCCATATGACAAGGAGCCCGGGCTGACATGGCTAGTCGTGAACCCAAAGTGGCACTAACTTACAGGGACAGGCATACATGACCCAGCAACGAACGTGTCGGTCATCAGCGAGCGAATCCGGGCTGTAGCAGCTGGGCTAGCAGGACTTCGGTAAACCGGGCCGTAGCAGGCTAACAGGACTCAGAATACACCGCGTGACATTTCCCGAAGAACGTAGACCTGAGAGCGAAGAAGGACACATGCCGCCAGCCTAAGTGTTCCGGAGCAGTAGCAAGCTACCATGGCTCAGTGGAAGCACTAAGAGACATTTCCCGGTAAGAGAGGCTACCAAGGATAAACAACTAGGTTGTCAGATCCCACACATACCAAGCATTTCAATAACATACACACAATATGCTCGATATGTGCAAATACAACATGGCATCACAACATGACTCTATGACTCAAGTATTTTATTCAATAGGCTCCGAGGAGCGAGATATTACAAACATGGGTCTCATGACCCAACATTCAGAGCATAGAAGTCAAAGCATAAGTGGAAGCTTAACATGTCTGAGTACACACATATACAAATGAAAAAGGCTGCGAAGCCTGACTATCTACCAGATCCTGTCGAGGGCACAAGATCGTAGATGAGGTAACAAGCTAAACGTCGAAGTCCACACGGAACTACTAGTGAGACGGAAGTCTCTACAAAAACATAAAATAGGCAAACGTGAGTACAAATGTACCCAACAAGACTTACATCAGAACTTACTACAGATGCATCATTATCAACAAAGGGGATGGTGGGGTTTCACTTCAGCAAGCCAACTTTGACTTGGTGGCTATCCTGAACTACGACTGCAAGTAACTCTTTTGAGGTGGCGCACACGAGTAAACATATTCACCATGTCAATACACCACTATGGATCCGCTCCCGTCTCCCTACGAGAATGCCATCCATAGCACTCACGCTTATCTTGCGCGTTTTAAGTATCCAATTTCACTTGTCTATGAACTGTACAGGCAACCTAGAAGTCCTTTACCACGGACACGGCTATTCGAATAGATCGTATTAACCCAGCAGGGGTGTACTTCTTCACACACGCTCTCACCACTTACCGCCGTTTACACGACATGTACTCGGCAACCTTCAAGAGGAAGCCCAGCAAGGGTGTCGGCCACGACCTGACTAACCACACAAGTCTCTCGTCCAGGTTTATCGCCTCTTCGGGTTCCATCCGCAAGGAGATCCGGCCGGGGTGTCACTCAGGGCCCCAAACGATGTGAGCAGGGTTCCCAAGCCCACCATGGTGCCACTTGGTACACCGTGCCACTGTGCCTAGTCTGTCCCAAGCCCACCTGTACCGGGTGCCACTTGGTAGACTACTAGCACTCCCTACAAACACCAGAAACTAGTTGCAACTCCTGGACAGAGATCGAGTTGATTAATAAGTCGAGAGAGTCAATTAAGGATCCCAATGTGTGGTAGTAGCTGTTCATGGATCACAAACACAGAACTCAGTTCCTGAGGATAGTTTCAATGAGACAACCCACCATGTACTCCTACATGGCCTCTCACCGCTACCGTTACCAAATCGTGTTCACACACTTAGACCACACACAGTAGGACATGTTCACACACCTCCAATTCATCCCCGATGAATCAGACCTGACGCAACTCTAAGTAGTAACAGGCATGACAAACAAGAATGAATGGGTAGGCACATCAGGGCTCAAACAACTCTTACTCATGCTAGTGGGTTTCATCTATTTACTATGGAAATGACAGGTCATGCAGAGGAAAGGGGTTCACCTACCGCAGCATGTAACAGTTGAATCATTGTTGTCCTAATGCAGTAAAAGAGAGCAGGAGTGAGAGAGTGGGATTGTATCGGAATGAACAAGGAGGTTTTGCTTGCCTGGCACTTCTGAAGATAATATAGTTCTTCATCGGTGTCATCGATCACATCGTCGGTACACGTCTACTGAGAGGGAACAAGCACCGACAAACAAATAAGAAACACAATCAATGCAATGCACAATATGATGCATGATCATGACATGGCAATATGCTGTGGTTTGAGCTAATGCATCTAGCAGCAGGTTAAATGGAGTTGGTTTGAACCCAAGGTTAAAATTCAAACTCCATATGTGAGGGTTTAAATGCCATTTAAATGATTTGTCCTAAATAGTAGTCATAAGTTGTTCTAACATGCATAAAAATGTTACAAGTGGATAGATTGGATTTTTTCGATAATTTTTCATATATAAATTATTTCATTTGGAGTTATGGTTGAATTTATATGAACTTTAGAAGTTTTGGATATTTTCTGAAATAAATAAATCATTTTTGATTTATTTAAAACTCCATAAAACATTTACTGCATCACCATGATGTATTAGTGACATCAGCAGGTCAACGAACGGCCCAGGTCAAACCTGACCGATGGGGCCATCGTCAAGGACACAGTAGTCACCACAGAGGTGACATGTGGGACCCAGTCAAAGCCGACGTGGCCAAGTCAACGTTGATAGGCGGGGGCCACTGTGGTTAGTGTTAATCTAACAGAGAAATTATACTAATTAGTTTAGGCACTGGGGCCCACATGGCAGTGGCTCTAGGGGTGGCTTAGCTGGGTCATTAGTGGCTAATGACGGCCACGTCATCAGTCGCCGGAGTTCGGCCGGCGACGACCAAACCAATGATGGAGGCTCGCCGGAGTTGAGCTACAGGCAGCGGCTGGGTGTGCTGAGGGCATCTACATGGAGCTGGAACTCGCCCGCATCCACTCGTGGCAGCGGTTGGAGTTGCGGTGGCCGGAGTTCGCCGGAGTGGAGCCCGTGGCGGCTGCCGGAGCTCGGGGCTGGTGCGGGTTGGCGCTAGGGGGCACGGTAGGTCGAATGGGTGGGCGCGCCCGGCTCCTAAAAGCGTGCTGAGCACAGCGGTGTGCTCGGCTTCGAGCTACCGTGGCTCTAGCCACGACGACGACGAGGCACGGCGGCGGCGAGCTTCGGGCACGGCGGCGTTAGCGCTAGAGAACGTGCGGGGCGACGGGGATAGGGGCGAAACGAAGAGGGGCTCACCCCGCGTCATTTGGAGGCATCTGCGAGCTCGGGGGAGGCCGGACGGTGACGTGGTGTTGCCGGCGATATCAGGTGCTGGAGGTTGAAGACAACGGTGATGGCGGCATTCCAGGGGCTCCCGCGGTGCGTTGCTCGGCGAGGAGGGGGAGGTGGTCAAGGCGGAGCTCCTGAACATGTCGGGAGGTCGAGGGGAAGGCGGTGGCTGCGGTGGTGGCGAGCAGCGTCGGCGGTTGCGCTCGGGCGCGAGAGGGAGAGAAAGCAGAGGAGGGGAGAGGCATGGTAGAGAGTGAGAGGGGGCCAGGGGCTGCGTGGCGTCGCCTGGTGCATCGACGAGGAGCTAGGAAGGCTGGGAGGGAGGAGGTGGAGGCCTCGGGTGCGCTGGCGTCGACACGCCTTTGCCTACTGGCAGAGGTTGAAGACGGTCGCTTCGCCCTAGTGGGCTGGGCCTCAGCTACAGTGCTGGGCTAGCTGGTCTGCCAAGTGAGCGCCAGGTAAGTTCTCTCTCTCTGGTTTCTCTATTTTAATTTCTGTTTTTTATTATTCTGTAATCTTTAGGTCTTTTCTTAAAATACCTAGACCCTTTCAAAAATCACCAAACTGCACATGCCCACTGTATAGAATATATCCAACATGGAACATTTCAGTTTAGGAGTATTTGGACATTTAAAATAATTTATAGAATTAAATGTCCAAATTCAAATACTTATGATTTAATTCAGTGACCTTAGGATGACCTAGAAAATTGTGCACCATTTTTGTCAGAGGTTTAAGACCAAGGCAAAGATGATGAACATTTTAGAAGGGCATTTCAGGTTCATTGAAAATGATTTTATGTTGAACCTATTTGATTTGATCTGGTGCTAGGGTTTGATCAGTCCCCATTTCAAGTTCATTTGAAAAGTTAAACATGATGCACACATGAAGGCTAGCCTACTGCATACCAGGACCAGGGATGTGACAACTCGCCCCCACTAAACAAGAATCTCGTCCCGAGATTCAAGCATAGGGTAGAATGAAGGGGAAACGCAACTAACGCAATCTTCACGATCCGGGTTGCACCTCAAATGAATGTTGATTCAATCACCATCTTTGTCTCGTCGTCTTGCTCTGAGAACTCCAACCAACATGACAATGAGAGGGGAAGGAGACCCTAGAAGGATCGATCTTCTCAAAGGTCGAACAACTTAGGATTAACTCACGGAATGAGATATAGCAACATCAATTGAGTTGAGACACGAAGCACACATCTAGAGGGATGGATTGGTACAGATAACGAAGGTTCATTAGGTAGACAACAATTCCACACTTAAGAAGGTGGTGAAAGGTTGTCAACGTAGCGAGGAATTGAGTTGCCATGATACCATAACGAGGCACCTTAGGGAGGTGACTCATAGAATTATCCCTTAAGTGGTAGAAAGAATTACCTTTGATTCAACGATCATTGAAACTCTTTATACCAGCTTAAGGCAAATCACAATCGATCATTTGGAGGGGTTCGGTAGAATGGCATACCCGAATTAGAATGGATGATGTGGATTACCTTGTTGAAACAACACAAAGGATGATTTTAGTAACTAGTGAGAAGCTCAACAGTAGAGAGTGAATCCACTGTTTGAAAAGTTATAGCATAACCGAGGAAATCTGGGGCAATCCCAGTTAGTGCCGGTGATAACACCTAGTGTTTGTGCGTGCTCTCAAGAAGTTGAGCATTTCCATAATGATCAAGATTTACCAACATACGTGTCAAGGGTGCTGACAACACAACATACTACCATGATGAATAGCAATGGACGATGCAGATGGAAAGGAATACAACACCTTCTCATATTTCACCTTAGCGAGGCCAAGGGGACGAAATCTGGATGATCGACCGAGGGACATTTAGCACTCCACTTCTAATGTTCTCCTTGACGTTCTAGGTACCACGATCATGCTTAAAAGCATCAATGGCCATCAAGTAAAGGTCGGACTTTGGAATACAAAGGATCCATAAGGAGCAACTTCTATAATAAGTCATTCGAAATCATCATGGAGAAGATGGTCGACTTGCTCAATCAAGATACTACAATGATAGATCTCCCGGCTAGGTGTGTTGGCTAGAACATCAACCTTGTCGGGACCTACATCATAGATCTTGGAAAGGTTCCAACCATCATATCTGCCTGAGATTCAGATCTGGTTGGTAACATGATATTCCAGACTCATCAAGTCTAGAAAGAAAAATGAAAGTTTGCAACACAAGCCGACGAGATGACGTTGCGAGATTCTCGGTAAATGAACTATGATAGCAAGCTCCAAAACATGAGCTGGTTCTGCTACAACATGTGAACACGCTGTCCCAGACAAGCATGACCATATAGTAGTCTTATGATAAAATACTACCGTGTTCAGGCTAGGATCCATCATCTGGGGTAACGAAGTCTTGTGCATGACCTAGGATTAACACAACAACTCCCTTTCCTTGAACCAAATCAATCAGCGGCTTGGTGTGCTAGGGACACATATAGAATGTAGGTAGCGAGCCTATCAAACCATAGCATACTTCGCGCATGCATGACTGACTTGGATGGTTCCAGAGGAGGCAATGTTGACTTTCTCGAATCCACGGCGGCAACTTGCATCAAATGCACATGAATTAGAGGAAGCCACTTCTTTCATCCGAACATATGCTTCATGAGCTAGCATGAAGAAATGCTTTCAAAAGTTTCCAACACTAGCTTAATTTTCAACCAAATTATGGAGAAGGCAAGGATGTTGTCGATGGGCTCAATCAACAGCAATTCATCCAGGTTTCCATAAAAATGGAATTCCATAATTATGAGAACAAGTGATACTATTGGTTAGACCAAAGGATATAATGGTGTATGCTTGAGGGATCAACCACGAGTAACACAACATTAAGAACATCGTTGGTTCTGATTTGATTTGAGGATAGCCCACACTGAAATCAAAGCTTTGGCTAGAAAATAGGTCCAACAACTGGTCACGAGGATCAATCGATGAAGATATCATCTTTATGCAACACACACACACATACACAAGATATCCCTTAAAATTTACTAAGTCGGACAAGCTTTTATCTTCCAACTCTCCAAGTTGTTATTTAGCTTGACCAACTAGCTCAGGGTATCCAACATAGATTCTTGGAGAAGGGGTGGTTACAAAAACCAACTTGATCACGAGCTCAACATAGCGATTAGGTGACACTCTGGTGATACTTCCGAGAGGATATTCGAAAAATCACGAACGACCGATATGTTATTAAGCTCGGGAATAATCTTGCTTTCGAAGCAAGACGATATGATCAAAGGAGCGAGGGATTGACATAATCCTAACTGATCGAAGAGTGCACCAGAAAAATGGACTAGGTAACACAATCTATCTTAGAATGATGATTCAATAACCAACACGCTAAGAATGAGAATATTGTCCATTTACTACCAAGCAACTAGTTGCTCGGAGTATTGATTTCACACATCACAATTCACTTGTCGGCATTCCGGTTACAACAACACAGAGACCGAGGAATGAGTAATGATGGCGAGAAGTATCACTGTACCAAGAATTCATAAGATGGTCTGCAATTCCCATGACATTCTTCCTATAAAGATGGTAATACTCCAAGTGAGAACAGAACAAGAGCTAGATTAGCGTTTCGATCTGCGGAGTACAAATACTTTGACCCAATCCTGGATATGGATGAGGTTCTGGAGTTCGTTTCTCCTAGTCATTCCGGAATAGAATGGCGTGACGGACCACAAGAGTAATAGGCATCGATTAACGGATGCACACATACTCTTGACTATCAATTGATAGATGAAGGTCAAAAGACAAGTAAAGAGGGACAACTCAAAGGAACATATGATTTTCTGAGTTGTGGATGCATGGACTAGCATGTCAAACGAGTTCAGCATATTTCTTCCGGATAACCCATGCAGAAAGGTTGAACTGGCAGAGTCACAATACAAAATGGAGAACTCATTGAGGCCACTCCTGTTGTGATCTTTTGATCCAACAAACTTCTGCCATAAGTGGTTCATAGTATTTGGAATAAGGAAATACCACGAACCTCAAGGACTAATGCAAAGGTTACTAATAACCTAAAGGAACGAGCAAACACTATCAACATGAAACAAGTAGGGTGAATCTCGGGTTCAAAAACCCAGGAGTAGAATGCCTACTAACTAAGTGGCATCACGAGATGCTTTCAAGAATGACGGCCAGAATCATCACACTAGAAACACAAAACATGGCTAGATTACTAGGTGATACTCTAGACACCTAGGGTCATAATAATAGCTCCAACATATACGTCGAGGCAATAGAGTACCTCAACTCCCTGATTAGTATGGTTAATCTGGCCCAATGGGACATCGGGAACAGGAGGAAGGGATTTGCAAATGCATCAGACTATTTAGAAACCTCGGATGACTCGGACAACATAACGCCTGTAAATGCTCGAAAAGATTTGAGACATGCTACAAAAATGGTGGCATAACCACTTAGAAGCACAATATCAAGGTACTGAGACCAGCTATGAACATACAAAAATAGTAGGAACTTAACTGAGGCTAGAAACCAACAATCCTATAAGTCCACGGATTAGAAACACATGATCCTGATAGAAAGAAGAGAAAGCCTAGTTCCTTAACCCCGTAAGAAGATAGGATGACTCAGATCAGAAGGGCATGAGGTATAAGGAGTAAAAAGAGCCTTACGTTCCATCCCACAATCAATTCCCTTATCTAATTAAAGAATTTCTAGACTCGACTTCGACCAGTTTGGCTTGGTAATCGTACAGCAGTCAAGCTCTGATACCAAAGCTGTCAGGACCCCGACTCAAAGCCACATCGATCTAGCATGTAACACCTCATATCACTTTGCGGCCTCACGCACGGTACTCCCACGGTGTCGCCTTACCTTGCCCGGGACCGTTTGCGCCTTTTGGCACACGTATATGATAGTGTCGCTAGCATCCATATGACAAGGAGCCAGGGCTGACATGGCTAGTCGTGAATCCAAAGTGGCACTAACTTACAGGGACAGGCATACATGACCCAGCAACGAACGTGTCGGTCATCAGCGAGAAAATCCGGGTTGTAGCAGCTGGGCTAGCAGGACTCCGGTAAACCGGGCCGTAGCAGGCTAACAAGACTCCGGAATACACTGCGTGACATTTCCCCGAAGGGACAGACACAGGAACGAAGAAGGACACATGTCGGCTAGCCTAAGTTTTCCGGAGCAGTAGCAAGCTACCATGGCTCAGTGGAAGCAGTAGGAGACATTTCCCGGTAAGAGAGGCTACCAAGGATAAACAACTAGGTTGTCAGATCCCACACATACCAAGCATTTCAATAACATACACACAATATGCTCGATATGTGCAAATACAACATGGCATCACAACATGACTCTACGACTCATGTATTTTATTGAATAGGCTCCGAGGAGCGAGATATTACAAACATGGGTCTCATGACCCAACATTCAGAGCGTACAAGTCAAAGCACAAGCGAAAGCTTAACATGTCTGAGTACAGACATATACAAATGAAAAAGGCTGTGAAGCCTGACTATCTACCAGATCCTGCCGAGGGCACAAGATCGTAGCTGAGGTAACAAGCTAAACGTCGAAGTCTGTAAGTGCATCTAGTGCCCCTTAGTGATTTTGGTGTATTGAAGACTTATAGGTTAAGTGACTGATGCGTTTGTGAGTGTACACAGGTCTATATGTCTATGAGGAGTTTGATATTTACAGAGAAAGTCGACCCCTAAAAATGAAGTTCTTCGACTGAAGACTTTGATATTCTGAAGACTTTCTGAAGACTTTGAAAGTGAAGAAATTGGTGTGACCTTGAAGACTTGGTATTCACTTGAGGAACATGAAGCGTGAAGACTTTTGTTTTCATAGTTTCATTTTCTCTTTCTTGAGTCATAGGAAACACCGTACTGTTAAAGGGGGTCAAGGAAATACTAAGGAAAAATTTCCATGTGATGCTCAACTCAAAATCCTACACCTACCAATCCCTTCGAGTGAAGCCATTGGAAATCTCATACAGTTCAGTCAAGTTCATCGGATGAGACGCAGTTCTTACAGTCATTGATGACTTTGCTCGACGAGGAGTTAGGAATTCGCCAGGCGAATTGCCTACACAAAGGAGGAACATGATAGCCCCGAGGAATTTGAGAGTCAAATTTCCGACCGTTCTTTGATGATGCCGCCGCTGTCCAAAATATCTTATCCACCTAACGGTCATATCATTGAAGGGCATTTATGTCTTATCATGTCGGGCTGCTCCCTAGGCTATAAATAGCCGCCCCCTACAACCACTAGTTGGTTGGCTGCTCCGAGAGAACTTGACACTTGTCATTTGAGAGCAACCCATCCTCCGAGGACTTTGAGCGAAAATCATCAAGTGAGGACAATCCAAAACCAAACCCCCACAAACCCAAAGTGATTGAGCATCACTGAAGAAATTGATCCCGCGTGGATCCGACGCTTGTTACCTTTGAAGACTGTGCTTCTTCCAGATGGTTAGGCGTCAAGGTCTAGAGCATCCAAGAGGAATTGTGGATCGCCGAGTGACCAAGTCTGTGAAGGTTTGGAAGTCACCTGAAGACTTACCACGAGTGATTGGACGAGACCCGCGTGGTCTTAGTTCAAGGATAATACGGTGAGGACTGGGTGTCCTGAGTTACGGCTCAGAGACTGGGTGTCCGGGACTGCGTGTCCTCGAGTTTAAATACTCAGCCGCTCCAACCAGATGTACAACTGAGACAATAGTTGGAACTGGTTTACCAAATCATTGTCTTCACCAACTGACTGGTTCTATTTCCTCAACTCTTTCGTTTCCTCATTATTGTGTTGAATGTTGTTCATATCTGTGCTTGAAGACTTTGACTGAAGACTTTCACAAATTCCTCAGATGGATTTCTTCAGTC
Organism: Aegilops speltoides; assembly: GCA_021437245.1. Taxonomy (NCBI): domain Eukaryota; kingdom Viridiplantae; phylum Streptophyta; class Magnoliopsida; order Poales; family Poaceae; genus Aegilops; species Aegilops speltoides. Next base: position 513,022,557 of record CM038142.1, read on the forward strand.
TGTCCGTCTTCATCTTGTTATCCTGTGTTTACGCTTTCTGTACTCTGGGCTAGTCCTCGTTTCATCATGATTACTATGTTTGTATCCTGTTATGTTTACCTCTGAGTACTTATTCCGCTGCAAGTAGTTCTTCGCTAAGGAATTTCCTCACCGGCAAATTCCTCAGTGAAGAATTCATAATAATCGCCTATTCACCCCCCCTCTAGTCGATATAACGCACTTTCAATTGGTATCAGAGCAAGGTACTCCCTTGTTCTGTGTGATTTTGGTTTAACCGCCTTGAGTTTTAGTTATGTCGACCGCAGGTATGAAGAAAGTGACATGCCCTATCTTTGACGGTCATGACTATCCCAAGTGGAAGGCCATGATGAGGAAGCGCCTCATGGCAAGGAACAGTGAGCTATGGACCGTCACTGAGATTGGTCTTATTGATCTATGCAAGATGGCGAATGCTGATGATATTCGCAAGTACACTCGACTTGAAAGCATAGCGGAGGATATCATCTGCTCCTGCCTATCCAGAGATCAATTCGGGTGAATTATGCATCTTGGCAATTCAAAGCTTATCTGGGACCAAATCTCTGATGTCTATGAAGGTCATCGAACTCGTTATGATCCCTGGTTTGAGGACTTCAAGGAATCTCTCAAAACAATGACTTTCGAGCCAGAATCATCATCTTCTGCATCTTGTCTCATGGCAAACGTTGCTGAGGTAACCGAATGCTCCTCATCCGAGTCTTGTGATGATGAATATGATAATGATGATGATATTGAATCTTGCTATACCAAACTTGTTTTCATCGCCACTAAACAACAAATGGCTTCAGAACAAACTCAAGATATGCTGGACAAAAGTGATAATATGTTGCGCAAAGAAATGGATCCGTCAAAAGCATTGGGTGAATGTCTTCAGAGGATTCACTCCAAGTTTGACGCCCTTCAAGATCAACATAATACCCTCTTGACTGCTCACGAGAAGCTTTTTCTTGAATCTCTTCAAAGAAAGGAAGATCTTGAAAAGCTAAGAGTGAGTTATGAAGATCTTCAGAAGGAGCGTGATTCATTACTAGCTCAACAAATCAGCGCTTCTCAGGAATAATTTCTTCCCCCATGATTAAAGTGCATTGAACGTGAATCTGCTAATTCTTCACCTGAATGTTCAAATGCTTCAACAGTTACAAATTCTTCATCGCCTCTGCTATCACTAATCCCTCATCCGAGGACATTGCTAGTATCACCGACAATGCGAGGGTTGAAGGAATTGTACATGACAGTATGTACAAAAGCCTCAAAGGGCATCGACACTTTGTGATGTGGTCAAAAGCAGATCCTCAATGAAACCCTAGAAAAGAGGGTATTGCCTTTGAGAGGAAACTTAATGCTGATGGAACATATTGGAAACCCGAGCGGTGCCCCAAAACCTCATGGGTTCTTTGCAAAGGGACCTCCAGCTTGATCCATCTAACTTATCTGACTTTACATGTGAATCTCCTCATTCTTCTGATGAGTCATTTGACTCCAACTATAAATTGTTCAAAAATCAGAATGGTGAAGTATTTGCTAGATATGTTGGCACTAACTGCAGGAACGGTTCCCCTATGAAGAAAATCTGGGTTCCCAAAAGTTACGTTGAAAGTCTTCAGGTGAATGTCCTCATGACACCACCTGTGAAGAACCCCAGATCAAATTCTTCGTATGGACCAAATTCTTCATATGGATCCAAGTCCTCATGCGGACCAAATTCCTCACATGGATCAAATTCCTCGACAGGATCAAAGTCCTCATATGATTATCATCGTGCTAACAACTCTGTCTTGCAGGGTAAAGCTAAGGGCTATGAATATGTGCATTATTCTTCAAACCATTATGTTCATAAGTCCTCGAAGAATTACTCTGCTTATTCATATGCTTACCCTAACCCCTCTTATGTGAAACGAAACGGTTTGGCATCTTTGCCACCTTTCTCATATGGTGCTCACAGAATGATGAACTCTTTGCCACCCCTCCAGATGTGGGTGGTGAAGAAAAAGAACTAATCTCTTATGCAGGGTCAGGTCTCGGGCGTGCTTTAACGTCTCAAGAATTTCTTTGAGGGACTGGATTTAAAATGCTCGAAAGGACGCAGGCGAATCATGATGAAATGAACTTTCATTTCACACGTCCTCATACTGCTATATCTGTTTACAGCTTGATGAAATTCATCTGATGAAATTGATATCATATTCTTCACTAATGAAGCATATGTAATTGTAAGATACACTAATTCATCTGCAGGATAATCAACCCAAAACTACTGAATGGGTGTCAGGACCCCGACTCAAGGTCACATCGATCTAGCCTGTAACACATCATATCACTTTGCGGCCTCACGCACGGTATCCCAACGGGTGTCGCCTTACCTTGGCCCGGAACCGTTTGCGCCTTTTGGCACACGTATATGATAGTGTCGCTAGCATCCATATGAAAAGGAGCCCGGGCTGACATGACAAGTCGTAAACCCAAAGTGGCACAGACTTACGAGGACGGGCATCCATGACCCGACATCGAGCGTGTCGGTCAACAGCAAATAAGTTTCGGGCTGTAGCGCTGGGCTAGCAGACTCCGATAAACCGGGGCAGGCGGGCTAACAGGACTCCGGTACTCAATGCGTGACATTTCCCGAAGGAACGACACGAGAGCGAAGAAGGACACATGCCGTCCAGCCTAAGTGTTCCGAGCAAGTAGCAAGCTACCATGGCTCGGTGGAGACACTAGGAGACATTTCCGAAGAGAGGCTACTAAGGATAAACAACTAAATAGTCGGATCCCACACATACCAAGCATTTCAATCATACACACAATATGCTCGATATGTGCAAATACAACAAGGCATCACAACATGACTCTCGACACAAGTACTTTATTTAAAGGCTCGAGAGCCATTCATAACATACACACAAATACGGGTCACACGACCCACATACAAGTCATACAAGCATACAAGCCAACAGCGGAAGTGTCTTGTCCGAGTACGCACAACTAGTAAAATAAAAGAGGCTTGGGTAAGCCTAGCTATACTACAAGGTCCTTCTCTTGCTCAGATCACCACACCGGCCTTAGTCTACTCATCGATGTCAGCGTCACGAAGAACCCGTCGGAAGGGTTTGTGGCATCTTCAAAAATGTAAATTAAAGCAACATGAGTACAAAGGTACTCAAAGAAGACTTACATCGACCCTACATACATGCATATTATCAAGAAGGGTTGGTGGGGTTATTGCAGCAAGCCAGCTTTGACTCATGGCTAAGCTATCCTCTGAGACACCAACTTGAAATAGTTTTGCTTTTCGAGTCCACTACTCATCATTTCAATACACCACCGAGGATCCAACCCCGTCTTCCTACGGAGAAGCCATCCTCGGCACTCACGCTTATCTTGAGGCTTTTAGTAGTATCCATTTACTTGTCTATGAACTGTATAGGCAACCAAGTAGTCCTTTACCGCGGACGCAGCTATTCGAATAGATGATGTTAACCCTGCAGGGGTGTACTTCTTCATACACGCTCTCACCACTTATCGCCGTTTACACGACATGTACTCGGCAACCTTCAAGCGGAAGCCCAACGTGGGTGTCGGCCACGACCTACCTAGACACCTAAGTCTCTAGTCCAGGTTTATCGCCTATTTGGGTTCCATCTATGAGGAGTTCCGGCCGAAGTCTCGCTCACAGCCCCAAACGATGTGAACAAGGTTCCCGAGATACCAAACGGGCATCCGGTACACCCGGCCACGTACCTACCGCATCACAGCCCACCCCTACGGTCAGCGCTGTCCACGGCCTCCAATGAGGCTACAAACACGAAACTACTTGCAACTCTGGACCAAGACTAGGGTGAATAAGAAGTCGAGAGGGTCCATTGGTTTGGGCCCAATGCATGGTAGTAGCTGAATCTTAAATCACACATACAGATCTCGATGCTTAAGGACGGCCTCAATGAAACAACCCACCATGTACTCCTACATGGCCTCTCATCGATACCTTTACCAAATCGTGTTCAACACCTTACTCTCATACCGACTCGATCATTTCACTCTAGCCATCATCCCGATGAACCGGACGACACGACTCTAAGCATAGCAGGCATAGCAAGGTAGGAACAACACAATCATATGGCTCAATCAACTCCTACACATGCTAGTGGGTTTCATCTAATTCTTGTGGCAATGACAGTCATGCAGAGGAAATGGGTTCAACTACCGCAGACACAGCAGTTTGAATCGCGTTGTCTTAATGCGATGGCGAGAGCAGGAGCAAGAACATGGGATTTTATCGATATGATCAAATGGTTGGTTGCTTGCTGACGGGTCGTTACGGATATTGTTCTTCGTCGGGGTTATCACGGTACTCCTAGGGCGAGAACACGCCGCAGAACACCGATACACAAGCATTACCAAACAAGATGCAACAATATGATGCATGCAATGAGACATGGCAAAATGAGTGCTTTGGGCTAATGCAACTAGGACCAAATGAGTTTGAAGCATTTTGAACTATGGATGCAATTTCCAAACCCATTATGATCATTTAAAGTGCTTAAACTTGTTCTGCCATAAACAGTGGGTTAGCTTCTGTAAACATGCATGAAACCCGTACAGATGGAAAGATTGGATTTTTCTGATCATTTTCATATATAATTTGTCTCATTTGGAGCTATGGTTGATTTTATATGAATTTTTGAAGTTTGAAACAATTTCGGAATTTCTGTGTAAACATAATTCCATAATTTAAATCTTACAAGACCTTTGCGTCATGATGACGTCGAGGGTCAGCAGGCTGGTCAGGTCAAACTGACCAGTGGGTCCCGTGATGTCGATGGGGTTAGTTTAGTTAGAATTTAATTAAACTAAACTAGGTTAATTAATGGCTGGGCCCACATGTCATAGACCGGGGTCAACCCGGCCCACCGTGGTCAAAGTCGGTCAAACCCACGGCGTTTAGCCGGGCGAAGCCGACCTGGCGGCGATAGTGTTTTTGACCGTTCGCCACCAAAAGGGTGCGGCGACCACCGGAGTGGAGCCGAGGACGAGCCGCAGCTCTTGGCGGAGTCCGTTGGGCTCGGGGTGGCGGAGTTGGCGCCGCGGCGACTTTGGCGCCACCGAGCTCGGGTGAAACGAACTCGTCTTTGGGGTGTGCGGTGAGGTGCGTGGAGTCGTGGTTAGCTCCAGCGCGATGTGGTGAACGCGTTGGACACGGTGAGAAGGCGGAGTGTGGCGGGAACACGTCGGCGGCGAGGTCAGCGGCGGTGCGTCGTCGGCGATCTCGTCGCGCGCTGTGGTGCACGGAGCGAGAGAGAGAGGTCGGGAAGGTGGCTAAGCTCACAGCCGACGCGACGGTGCGACGGCGTGGTCGGGGACGAGCTGCAGCGGCGGTGACGGCGAAGGGATCTCCGGCGGTGGCGCTTGGGCGAAGCTTAGTGCGGCGGCTTGGGCACGCTTGGCGCTTCGAGGCTCGGCTAGCTCGGCGAAGTGGACGGCGGCGGAGCTCTGACACCGGTGGCGCGGGCGTGGGGTCGACGGGGCCGCGGCTCTGACGGTGGTCTGGCGGCAGTGGCGTCGGCCATGGCGTGGGGAAGCGAGGGAGGCGAATCGAGAGGAACGGGCGTCTGGGGTGCGGGAGAGCGAGGCGATCCCGGCGTGGCAAGGCGAGGGAAGCGGCGAGGCGGCGAAAGCAGGTGCGTGGCACCCATGCGGTGCTCGCCGTCGAGCACTGCTGCTGCCTGGCCAACAAGCAGCTTCATTGGCTTGATCTTGGCTGGGCGGCCAGTGGGCTGGCTTGCCGATGGGCAGCGCCCGAGTAAGTCCTTTTACGCTTCGCTTTTTTTTTCTATTTTCCTGCAACTTGTTGATTTATTTAAAATACCAAAAGGTTTTAAAATTCACCAAACTACTCCTGGTCCATTGTTGGAATATTTCCAACATGAAACATTTAGTTTGGAGATATTTGGACATTTGAAATATTTTATAAATTTTAAATGCCCAAATTCAAATAGCTATGATTTAATTCAAAGACCACAGGATGACCTAGGAAATTGTGCATCACTTTTGGCAAAGCTTCGACCAAGACAAAATGATGGACATTTTAGAAGGGCATTCAGGTTCATCGAAAATATTTTTAGTAAACCCTAGTTGTTTGGGAGAGGGGCTGGGTTTCGGCAATCCCATTTCAGGTTTCATTGAAAAAATAGACATGATGCAACACTCTAATGCAAGAACTAGCTAGGGTGTGACAACTCACCCCGACTCAAAAGAATCTCGTCCCGAGATTTAGGTTCCTCCGGAAGAGGCGGGTACTCAAGTCGAAGACGATCCTCCCTTTCCCAAGTAGCTTCCTTCTCGAATGGTGCGACCATTGAACCTTGAGAAACTTGATATTATGCCGTCGAGTGGTACGCTCGGCGATCGAGAATCTGAGCGGGATATTCTCGATATGTGAGATTATCTTGAAGATCAAGCGTTTAGTGGTCCACTCCACGGATAGGATCCGAAAGCAACGCTGAGTTGAAAGCGTGGAAGGCGTCGTGGACTTTGGGGAGATCGGAGGTAGTTCAATTGGTAGGCAACTTCCCTCGTTTGGCAAGAATGTGAAAGGGTCCAATGTAGCGAGGAGCCAATTTGCCTTTGATACCAAACGATGGGTTCCCTTGGAGGAGTAACCAAGGTAAGCCTTCTCGTCAACCTCGTAAGTCATAGCCTTATGTTTTCGGTCATATTGACTCTTTTGACGAGATTGGGCTGTTTTCAACTTTTCACGAGCGATGCGAACTTGCTCTTACGCCTCTGGATCATATCCGGCCAAAGAATTGTCTTTCCCGGTTTCGACCAGTTAAGAGGTGTTCGACACCTTCGTCCATAGAGAACTTCAAAAGGTGCTTTGCCCAAGCTAGATTGATAGCTGTTGTTATAAGCAAATTCGGCAAATGGAAGACATTTCTCCCAATCCATTCGAATGAGATAATGAAGCTCGAAGCATGTCTTCTAGGATTTGGTTGACACGTTCTACTTGACCACTTGATTGAGGGTGAAAGCGATGCTAAAGGAAAGATGGGTTCCCATAGCATTTTGGAAACTTTCCCAAAATCGAGAGGTGAAGAGACTTCCTCGATCCGAGTTTATTTCAATGGAACACCATGAAGAGACACTATTCGGGAGATGTACAAGTCTGCTAGCTGACTAGCGGTTATACTCTCGCGAGCAAGTAAGAAATGGGCTACTTTGGAAAGGCGGTCGATAACGACAAAGATAGCATTATTCCCTCTCTTGGTCCTGGGAAAACCGGTGATGAAATCCATACTAATTTTATCCCATTTCCATTCAGGAATAGCTAAGGGTTGAAGGGTGCCAGCAGGCCGTTGATGCTCTGCTTTTACACGACGACAGACGTCGCAGTTAGCAACATATTGAGCAATGTCTCTCTTCATCCTAGTCCACCAGAACCTCTGGCGTAGGTCCTGATACATTTTAGTGCCACCGGGATGAATGGTGAGAGGAGATTCATGAGCTTCCTTAAGGATCAATCGCCGCAGGTTTCGTACTTTAGGAACCACTAAACGGTTTCCGAAGTATACGACTCCTTGATCATCAATGGAGAAACAATCCGCAACTCCTTTCTTGATGTTTCTTTTGATGCGGGAGATTCCCGGATCTACCTTTTGGGCTTTGATGATCTGATCCGTAAGGGAAGGTTTCGCCACCAAGGTGGAAAGGAACCCTCGAGGAACAATGTGAAGGTTGAGCTTCGAAATTCCTCGTGGAGAAGTGGTTGACTTTGTTGCAACATCAGGTTGTTGCAATAAGATTCTGACTTAGCGCATCAGCCATGGCGTTGGCTTTTCCGGGGTATAAGTTATCCCTAAGTCGAAATCTGAGATCAACTCAACCCAACGTCTTTGCACGAGATTCAAATCTGGTTGGGTGAATATATATTTCAGACTTTGGTGATCGGTGTAGATTTATAGCGATTACCAAGAAGGTAATGTCGCCAGGTTTTGAGTGCATAGACTACAGCTACAAGCTCTAGATCATGAGTAGGGTAGTTTTCCTCATGTGGGTGTAATTGCCGTGAGCCATAAGCAATTACGTGTCGATCTTGCATGAGAATACAGCCTAGTCCTTGTCGCGATCGTCATAATAGATAACAAAGTCCTTAGAAAATCTGGTGGTACCAAAGACGGGAGCAGAGGTTAAGCGTCTTTTCGGTTCTCGAAGCTGTGCTCACATTGTGGAGTCCACTCGAACTTTTATCTTTCTTGAGGAGTTCGAGTTAGAGGTTTAGCAACTTTGGAGAAGTTCTCGATGAAGCGGCGGCAATAGCTCGCTAAGCCAAGGAAACTCGAACTTGCTTGACCGATTCAGGTGGAGTCAATTAAGGACGGCTTGAACTCGCTCGGGGTTTACAGCAATACCTTTACCGAAATTACATGTCCTAGATAGGTCACTACGGCAGCCAAAATTCGCATTTAGAGAACTTGGCATAAAGGCGATGCTCTCGAAGTTTCATCAACACTAGCCTTAGATGTTGGCATGTTCTTCCTCGTTCTTGGAATAGATGAGTATGTCATCGAGGTAAACCACGACGAATTTATCCAAATATTCCATGAAGATTGAGTTCATTAACCGAGAAAGTGGCTGGGGCGTTGGTTGAACCGAAGGACATGACGGTGTACTCGTATTGGCGTAACGAGTAACAAAGGCCGTTTAGGGAATGTCCCGTTTGGATTTTGATTTGATGGTAGCCTAACCTCAAATCCATCTTAGAGAGGCGAGGATCCTGCGAGCTGATCATACGGATCGTTGATCCCGGGAAGCGGATACTTGTTCTTAATTGTGACCAGGTTGGCGGGTCGATAATCTACAACCATCCGATCCGTACCATCCTTCTTCTTGACGAAGAGGACGGGCAAGCCCAAGGAGATGAACTAGGACGGATGAAACCCTTTTGCAAGGCCTCATCGAGTTGTTTCTTAAGTTCGGCTAGTTCTAGGGTGCCATCTTATAGGGTCTTCTAGAAATTGGGGCAGTTCTGGAATGAGGTCTATCACGAATTCAACATCTCCGCTGTGGAACACACAGCAATTCTTCTGAAAGACATCCGGAAAGTCACGGACTACGGAGCGTCTTGAGGTGCAGCAATGGACCGGCATTGAGAGAATATAATTGGCGCTTGGATATTCAGGTCAAGACATTGACTATCTTTCCCGATGGGTGCGTAAGTTGAACAGTCCTAGAGAAACAATCAATCTTGGCATGATGGGCTGACATCCACCATACCCAAGATGATATTTATATCCGAAGATTTGAGAGCTATCAGCGATGCAAGGAAAACAAGTCTGTCGACCTGAATTTCATTTCCATGGCTTACTCTAGAGGTTTGCCATCTAGAACCCGGGTAGAAATTTCCATGGTGGAAGGCATGTCACGAATGTAGTGTTATGCAAGCGAGCATAATTTTCGGATATGAATGAATGAGATGCTCGATGTCGAAAAGAGCGGATGCGGGTGGCAATTAACAAGAAGCGTGCCGAGCACGGCGTTGGGATCCTCTTGGGCCTCCTCGGTGAGACACAATTAACATGGCCACGTGCGGTGGTGGCGGCAGCATAGAACACCTTTCCTGTTGGCTTGCCACGGCCAACAGCTTTTGCAGGCTGGTTGGGGTTGGTCTGGGAACAATCGCGCATGTAGTGGCCTGATTCACCACATTTGAAGCACGCCACGGGCTGGCGCGTGAGGAGCGTTGTTGGTTGGCCCACCATAGGGCTTAGCTGGTGCATCTTCTTTGAATCGGGCGGCGCTGAAAGGATGGCCTCGGTGTGAATCTGGGTGGCGAGGCGGTATTAGGCACCCACACACGGCGCTTCGTGGTCCAAACGGATGAGGAACCCATATCACGACCATGCTTGCGTGTTGCCTCGAAATCAGTCGACCAGTTTCAGCGCTGATGGCTTTGTTAACAAGCTTCGGAAAGAGGTGCACTCATGCGAGCGGAGATCTCGGCGAGTTCGGGCTAAGTCCCTTGCGGAACCTTGCCTGTTTCTTGGCGTCAGTGGAGACCTCTTCAGTTGCATAGCGTGCGAGATTACCGAACTCTCTACTATAGGCGTCCACGGAGAGACGACCTTGGGTGAAACTGCAGAACTCCTCACGTTTACGATCCATGAGACCCTCCGGAATGTGATGTTCACGGAAAGCCTCGCTGAATTCTGCCCAAGTAGTGACATGGCCAACTGGGCGCATAGCCATATAATTCTCCCACCAGAGACTAGCGGGGCCTTCAAGATGATATGCAGCAAAGGTGACCTTGTCAGCCTCAGCTACCAGTGCAGAACGCAGCTTGTGAGTAATCTTTGCGAAGCCGATCATCGGCGTCGAGAGGCTCGGCGGAGTGGTGGAAGGTAGGAGGTGTAACTTGATGAAGTCACCGAGCGACACCAAGTTGTTTCTCGATGATGGGCTGTGTTACATTCGATCGCTCCAGCAAGCGGTTGGTCTCCGTTTGTTTCTCTCGCCTCTAGCATAACTTCGGCCAGAGAAGGAGGGTGAGGCAGGTTTGCTTCTCCAACTCCACTGCCTTCAGCCTGCTCTGGCGGAGCAGGGTTGTTGCGGGTGTTAACCATCCTAGGAAAACAAGACAAGGATTTAGTCCAGGATGGCAAGATTCCGACATAGAAGTGTAGAATGTAATGGATAACTCGGAATGCGAGATGATCATCCGTATGACATGGTGGATACAGAAACTACTTCTTTATTCCATCGTCATACACACCATACAAGGTTTAGTACAAGACCAAACAAAGTACTACTACGGTGAAAGGAAGATTACATCTCATCGGAGGCACACCAAGCTCCTATACATTATTTTTGTTACACCTCCGGATTAGTACACACTAAGTCATATTCCACGAGTCACGCAGGACGGTGGAAATACAACTATTACAATACTAGTGGGACTACTACTAACTCGACGTCTCGTAGTAGTTCTCATAGAAGTCTCCTCCGTAACACAGGAGTTCAGCGTGATCGTCAAGGAGCAGGCGGTCTGAGGAGCCTGTGGACCGTAAGGACAAGGGTGAGGTCTTGGACCTCTGAGCGGTGGCAAGCGAGGACCACGAGGTGGGGTGATGCCCCCACATCACGCCACCATCATGTCCGTGAGCAGCCCCGACAGGATACAAGTCTCTCATATCCATATAACCAGCTTGAGCAGCCGGTGCAAAGCGAGTCAAGGTAGCCCGGTGATCGGCACGGGCATTGAAGAGCTCCATCCTCAAGGCCCGACTCTCTCGGTCCTTGTCCTCGAGCAACTCAGCGGTAGTGCGGGTTAGGAGTCCTCTGATGGAATCAGCATAGATGGCTCGAAGATAACCAAACGCTCCAGAAGTGAACTCGGCATATACTGGGAAGTCGGTGTTGCGGAGCAGCCCGATCTGGATCGTATAATGGTCATCATAGAATATGCAGCGTCTTGCACCGCCATATCAATGGTAACACCAAGCCCATAGGAGCTGTGAAGGGCCTCGGTGGAACCAGGATAAGAGGGAAACACCACAAAGGTGCAAAGATCTCGACTTTGATTAAAGTCTCGATCTCGCTCTTCAATTGTGTATTCGGGTACCAGCGGTATCCGCTTGATCATAACCCGAACTAGCATGGTTGTATGACCGGTCACACCAATGCATCTGGTCAGACGAACCACTTGATTTTGATCACGAGTGGCCATCTGGAAGCACAACCACAATGCAAAGACATTAGTATTTCTAGCGGAATTTGGACAGCATAACGATCATGAAATGCTCAAAAGGGTTTGAGACATTTCACAAGGAATTGCATAACCACTCAACAATTTCATATCAAGGTTCTGGGTCCAATAGTAGCATAACAGGATAGTAAAACTGAACCAGGCTTGTAACCACCAAACCTACAAGGTACTACTGAATAGTAACACGTGAGCCTAATAGAGAGAAGAGATCCTAATCCTTAACCCCGATGGAAGAATGGGTGACTCGGATCGAGAATATCATGAGATAAAGGAGTAAAAAGAGCCTTACGTACCATCCCACAATCAATTCCCCTACATATAACTAAAGCATTTCTAGACTCAACATCGACCGGTTTGGCTTGGAGAACCTCTGAGCGGTGAGGCTCGATGCCAACGCTGTCGGACCCGACTCAATGTCACATCGATCTAGCACAGTAACACATCATATCACTTTGCGGCCTCACGCACGGTATCCCAACGGGTGTCGCCTTACCTTGGCCCGGACCGTTTAGCCTTTTGGCACACGTATATGATAGTGTCGCTAGCATCCATATGAAAAGGAGCCCGGCTGACATGACTAGTCGTAAACCCAAAGTGGCACAGACTTACGAGGACAGGCATCCATGACCCAGCATCGAGCGTGTCGATCAACAGCAAATAAGTTCGGGCTGTAGCGCTGGGCTAGCAGACTCGATAAACCGGGCTGTGGCGGGCTAACAGACTCCGGTACTCAATGCGTGACATTTCCCGAAGGACAGACACGAGAACGAAGAAGGACACATGCCGGCCAGCCTAAGTGTTCCGGAGCAGTAGCAAGCTACCATGGCTCGATGGAGACACTAGGAGACATTTCCGTAAGAGAGGCTACTAAGGATAAACAACTAGATAGTCAGATCCCACACATACCAAGCATTTCAATCATACACACAATATGCTCGATATGTGCAAATACAACAAGGCATCACAACATGACTCTACGACACAAGTACTTTATTTAAAGGCTCGAGAGCCATTCATAACATACACACAAGTACGGGTCACACGACCCACATACAAGTCATACAAGCATACAAGCCAACAATGAAGTGTCTTGTCCGAGTACGCACAACTAGTAAAATAAAAGAGGCTTGGGTAAGCCTAGCTATACTACAAGGTCCTTCTCTTGCTCAGGATCACCACCTAGGCCTTAGTCTACTCATCGATGTCAACGTCTACGAAGAACCCGTCGGAAGGGTTTGTGGCATCTTCTAAAAATGTAAATTAAAGCAACATGAGTACAAAGGTACTCAAAAAGACTTACATCGGACCCTACATACATGCATATTATCAAGAAGGGTTGGTGGGGTTATTGCAGCAAGCCAGCTTTGACTCATGGCTAAGCTATCCTCTGAGACACCAACTTGAAATAGTTTTGCTTTTCAGTCCACTACTCATCATTTCAATACACCACCGAGGATCCAACCCCGTCTTCCTACGGAGAAGCCATCCTCGGCACTCACGCTTATCTTGAGGCTTTTAGTAGTATCCATTTACTTGTCTATGAACCGTATAGGCAACCAAGTAGTCCTTTACATGACGCGCTATTCGAATAGATGATGTTAACCTGCAGGGTGTACTTCTTCATACACGCTCACCACTTATCGCCGTTTACGACATGTACTCGGCAACCTTCAGCGGAAGCCCAGCGTGGGTGTTGGCCACGACCTACCTAGACACCTAAGTCTCTAGTCCGGGTTTATCGCCTATTTGGGTTCCATCTATGAGGAGTTCGGCCAAGTCTCGCCACAGCCCCAAGCGATGTGAACAAGGTTCCCGAGATACCAAGCGGGCATCCGTTACACCCGCCACGCACCTACCGCATCACAGCCCACCCCTACGGTCAGCGCTGTCCACGGCCTCGATGAGGCTACAAACACGAAACTACTTGCAACTCTGGACCAAGACTAGGGTGAATAAGAAGTCGAGAGGGTCCATTGGTTTGGGCCCAATGCATGGTAGTAGCTGAATCTTAAATCACACATACAGATCTCGATGCTTAGGGCGGCCTCAATGAAACAACCCACCATGTACTCCTACATGGCCTCTCATCGATACCTTTACCAAATCGTGTTCAACACCTTACTCTCATACCGACTCGATCATTTCACTCTAGCCATCATCCCGATGAACCAGACTGACACGACTCTAAGCATAGCGAGGCATAGCAAGGTAGGAACAACACAATCATATGGCTCAATCAACTCCTACACATGCTAGTGGGTTTCATCTAATTCTTGTGGCAATGACAGTCATGCAGAGAAATGGGTTCAACTACCGCAAAGACACGCAGTTTGAATCGCGTTGTCTTAATGCAAGAAACGAGGCGGGAGCAAGAACATGGGATTTTATCGATATGATCAAATGGTTGGTTGCTTGCCTGACGGGTCGTTACACGGATATTGTTCTTCGTCGGGGTTATCACGGTACTCCTCGGGGCCAGAACCTGCCGCAGGAACACCGATACACAGGCATTACCAAACAAGATGCAACAATATGATGCATGCAATGAGACATGGCAAAATGAGTGCTTTGGGCTAATGCAACTAGGACCAAATGAGTTTGAAGCATTTTGAACTATGGATGCAATTTCCAAACCCATTATGATCATTTAAAGTGCTTAAACTTGTTCTTCCATAAACAGTGGGTTAGCTTGTGTAAACATGCATGAAACCCGTACAGATGGAAAGATTGGATTTTTCTGATCATTTTTCATATATAATTTGTCTCATTTGGAGCTATGGTTGATTTTATATGAATTTTTGAAGTTTGAAACAATTTCTGGAATTTCCTGTGTAAACATAATTCTAGTAATTTAAATCTCACGTCGACCTTCGTCATGATGACGTCAGGGTCAACGGGCTGGTCAGGTCAAACTGACCAGTGGGTCCCGCATGTCAGTGGGGTTAGTTTAGTTAGAATTTAATTAAACTAAACTAGGTTAATTAACAGGGCTGGGCCCACATGTCATAGACCCAGGGGGGTCAACCTGGGCCCACCCGTGGTCAAAGTCAGGGTCAAACCCACCGGCGTTTAGCACGGGCGGAAACCCAGCGCTTGGCGGCGATAGTGTTTTTGGCCGTTTGGCCACCAAAAGTCTGGCGACCACCGGAGTGGAGCCGAGGACGAGCCGCAGCTCTTGGCGGAGTCCGTTGGGCTCGGGGTGGCGGAGTTGGCGCCAGGCGACTTTGGCGCCACCGGGCTCGGGTGAAACGAACTCGTCTTTGGGGTGTGCGGTGAGGTGCGTGGAGTGCGTGGTTAGCTCCAGCGCGATGTGGTGAACGCGTTGGACACAGTGAGAAGGCCGGAGTGTGGCCGGGAGCACGTCGGCGACGAGGTCCGCGGCGGTGCGTCGTCGCGATCTCGTCGCTCGCTGTGGTGCACGGGAGCGAGAGAGAGAGGGTCGGGAAGGTAGCTAAGCTCACAGCGGACGCGACGGTGCAGACGGCGTGGTCGGGGACGAGCTGCAGCGGCGGTGACGGCGAAGGGGATCTCCGGCGGTGGCGCTTCGGGCGAGCTTGCGTGCGGCGGCTTGGGCCGCGGCGCTTCGGGGCTCGGCTAGCTTCGAAGTAGCGGACGGCGGAGCTCCTAGACACGGTGGCGCGGCGTGGGGTCGACGGGGCCGCAGCTCTGACGGTGGTCTTGGCGGCGACGGCGTCGGCCATGGCGTGGGGAGCGAGGGAGGCGAATCGAGAGGAACGGGCGTCTGGGGTGCGGGAGAGAGCGAGGGGCGATCCCGGCGTGGCAAGGCGAGGGAAGCGGCGAGACGGCGAAAGCAGGTGCGTGGCACCCATGCGGTGCTCGCCGTCGAGCACTCTACCTGCTGGCCGACAAGCAGCTCATTGGCCTTGATCTTTGGGCTGGGCGGCCAGTGGGCTGGCCGATGGGCGAGGCGCCTGTAAGTCCTTTTACGCTTTCGCTTTTCTTTTCTATTTTCCTGCAACTTGTTGATTTATTTAAAATACCAAAAGGTTTTAAAATTCACCAAACTACTCCTGGTCCATTGTTGGAATATTTCCAACATGAAACATTTAGTTTGGAGATATTTGGACATTTGAAATATTTTATAAATTTTAAATGCCCAAATTCAAATAGCTATGATTTAATTCAAAGACCACAGGATGACCTAGGAAATTGTGCATCACTTTTGGCAAAGCTTCGGACCAAGACAAAAATGATGGACATTTTAGAAGGGCATTTCAGGTTCATCGAAAATATTTTTAGTAAACCCTAGTTGTTTCAGAGGGGGCTGGGTGTTCTGGCAATCCCATTTCAGGTTTCTGTTGAAAAAAATAGACATGATGCAACACTCTAATGCAAGAACTAGCTAGGGTGTGACAATGGGTCCTCGATAGTGGATGTACAAATCACATGACTGGTGACAAGAATCTATTCATGGATGCTCCTTTATCACCGTGACCTCTGAAGCATATCATCTTTGCTGACAAAGGCAAAAGTCAGGTATTAGGTCTTGGTAAGGTTGCAATCTCTAGTCATGCTTGTTGAGTCCTTAGGATACAATCTCATGTCAGTCTCAATGCTTTGTGATCTTGATATGGTTGTCGTCTTTGGCAAGTATCGCTGTGTTGTGATTATGGAAGCTGATAATTCCAAAGTCTTCGAAGGCTTTAGGAGAGGAGATCTGTATATTGTTGATTTCTCTACAGACCACAACCAGCCGTGTGTCTACTTGCAAAAGCTTCGAATATCTGGCTATGGCATCGACGACTTGGTCACGCAGCATGAGGAATTTGAACACGCTTTGAAGAAGAAGCATGTCATTGGCATTGAGAATGTCAAATTCCTCAAGGATCACTTATGCGAACTGTGAAGCTGGAAAAATGACCAAGGCCAAGCATCCAGCGAAGACTATCATGACCACTACCCGCCCATTCAAATTGCTTCACATGGACCTCTTCGACCTAATCATTATTCAGCGATCAATAATGATGCATCTCTATATGGTTTTGTCATTGTTGATGATTATTCTCGATATACATGGGTACACATTGTGACTTACAAACATGAAGTGCGGGAAGTCTTCAAGCGATTTTCCTCGAGGGCTTCAACCAACTTTGGTGTGAAGATCAAGCATATCGAAGTGACAATGGGCCCGAGTTCAAGAATTCGGTCTTGATGCCTATCTTGATGAACTTGGTATTACTCATGAGTTATCTGCTCCCTATACTCCTCGGCAAAATGGCGTTGTGGGCGCAAAACAGAACTCTTGTTGAGATGGCTCGCACTATGCTTGATGAATACAAAAGCGCCTCGGCGTTTACGGATTGATGCAATTGATCTTGCATGCCACATCATCAACAGAGTATATCTTCACAAATTCTTCAAGAAGACGCCTATGAACTCCTCACCGACAAGAAACCCAATGTGAGTTATTTCAAAGTCTTGATGCTAAATGTTGGATTAGAGATCCTCACCACAACTCTAAATTTGCACCGAAAGCACATGAAGGTTCTATGCTCGATTCTGGAAAGGACTCGCACACCTCTGAGTCTTCAACATTGTTCTTCACAAGATTGTTGACCTTTGTAGATGTGCGGTTCGATGAAACTAATGGCTCGCAAAGAGAGCACCTACCTACATGTTAGATGAACCAGCACCAAGATGCTATCAAGCTCAAGGCAACCGAGGATGTCATTCCTCTTGAAGAATCTGCTGAAGAATTCATTCCTGCTCATGAAGAGCGTCGAGCTTATGCACTGAAGAACATGATGAGGAAAATGGTCTTTGAAGAAAATGCTGATCAAAATCCTCGGCGACAACCAAATCATCCAGGGTTGCAAAAGAAGTGCAAGTGGAGAAGATCATCGGTGACATTAGCGCACTGGTCCTCTCACACGCTCAAAAGCTTCACATTTATCTAACTTTTGTGGGCACTATGCTTTTGTCTCTATCACAGAGCCCACTAAGGTAGATGAAGCATTTACGGGCCGGATGGATTCAGGCTATGCAAGAAGAATTACATCGATTCGAGCTGAACAACGTGCGGGAATTGGTCAATCGCCCAGATCCTCGCAAGCATAATATCATTGGCACAAAGTGGATCTACCGCAACAATCAAGATGAAAATGGCCTTGTGGTGAGGAATAAGGCACGACTAGTAGCTCAAGGCTACACATAGGTTGAAGGAATTGATTTCGATGAAACTTTTGCACCTGTTGCTAGACTTGAGGCTATTCGCATATTACTTGCCTATGCTAACCATCATGATATCATATTATATCAAATGGATGTGAAAAGTGCATTCCTCAATGGTAAGCTTGAGGAAGAAGTATATGTTGCTCAACCCCCAGGTTTTGAAGATCCAAAGAATCCTGACAAAGTCTTCATACTTAATAAGGACCTCTATGGCCTCAAGCAAGCCCCTCGGGCGTGGTATGATACATTGAAGGAATTCTTCGTGAAGAATGGCTTCACACCCGGTTCACTTGACCCTACTCTTTTTACTAAATCATATGATGGTGAACTGTTTGTGTGCCAAATATATGTTGATGATATTATCTTTGGCTGTACTGACCAACGTTATAGTGATGAATTTGCCTATATGATGAGTGAAGAATATCAAATGTCTATGATGGGAGAGTTGAAATTCTTCTTAGGTCTTCAAATTTGTCGGCGATGCAATGGCATATTCATATCTCGGAGAAATACCTCAAAGATGTCTTGAGGAAATTCGCATGCAAGATTGCAAAGGCGTCAAAATTCCTATGCCCACAAATGGCCATCTATGCAATGATGAAAATGGTATTGACTTGATCACAAGGTATACCGCTCCATGATTGGTTCTTTATTGTACTTATGTGCATCTAGGCGGATATAATGCTTAGTGTTTGCATGTGTGCCCGATTTCAAGTTGCACCAAGGAATCACACCATAAGGCTGTGAAGCATATTCTTGATATCTAGCTCACACACCAACACTAGGATTATGGTACCCCAAGGGCTCGCTTTTGATCTCATTGGATATTCTCGACTCGACTATCTTTGGTGATCGTGTGGACCGCAAGTCAACATCGGCACTTGCCATTTCTCGACGATCTTTGGTCCGTTGGTCCTCGAAGAAAGCAGAACTGCGTATCACCGCTTCATCGCTGAAGCTGAATACATTGCTGCTGGCTCTTGCTGTGCTCAACTGCTTTGGATGAAGCAAACCCTCAAGGACTATGGCGTCAACGTGAAGAATGTGCCTCTCCTCTGCGACAATGAGAGTGCCATCAAAATTGCTCAAAACCCAGTTCAGCACTCGAAGACAAAGCACATCCAGATTCGTCATCATTTTCTTCGTGATCATGTGTTGTAGGGCGACATCTCCATCGAGCATGTGAAGACAGAAGAACAACTAGCTGATATCTTCACTAAGCCCTTGGATGAGAAGAGATTTAGCAAGTTGCGGTGTGAGCTAAATATCTTAGAATCTTCGAATGTTCTTTGAAAAGGACACACATCCTAACCCTTATGCAGAATTGATGACTTAGATGTGCAACACATGAAGAAATGTTTTTCTTCAATCAATGAAGAATAACACTCTAAGTGTGAAGAAATTAATGAAGAATTTGATTCTCTGAACCGTACGACAATTGTGCGCGGTGTCTGAAATCATCATTCTTATACGGTGGGTCATGCCACCACAAAAAGTTGAAAATCTTCAATTTGAGTTTTTCCTCATTTTTGAAATTCTTCAACTTTGCAAAATATTCACTATTTCCGTCGTTTTTCCTCATTGACTATATATATATATATGTGAGTTTATGTCCTCTACAGCATTCACTTATTGCTATTTCTTCAAGTTGTGATTTCTGCTAAGTGAATGTGATCGGACCCTTCCCCCTCTATGCTATACTCAACCCAATCTATTCACAAATTCTTCATGTGCGTTCTATTTGAAACTCGTTCAAAGTCTTCACTGTGTCCTTGTCAGCTGAAGAAATTGTGAACGAAACTTTAAAACAAATCTTATCCAGATTTTCGGTTTTACCACTCAAACCGTTCCGCATCCCACGATACATTATTATAATCACCCACGATCTTACACGATCTCATCTGCACAGTACGTGGGTGACACATGTCGCGTGAAGAAGAAAGGGCAGGGGCATGTTCGTCCCAAAATCTTCGGGCGAACAGTTTTTACCATGGCTATAAATACCCCTCTTCCCTTTCCTTAGTTCATTTACTCCGCTCGGTCGCTGTCTCTCGCTCGAGCTCTCCTCAAACCCTAGTGCCACCGCTTCTCCATCGCCGCCGATGAGGAAGAGCTTCACTGCCTCGACCTCGTCGCCGTCGTACTCGCGCCGGTCGCAGAAATCTTCACTCCGTCACCGCCGTAGCTGTCTCCCTCTGCCAAGTTAGGGCGTGGGAGATCTAACTTGACGAACTTCACCGCTGTTCATCTCTATTCGTCGTGTTCTTCAGTTCGGGTAATTAAAAGTCACTTTTATTACTCGCTTTGATTCTCAAACTTTTCTGAAAATCTTTAGAGGTGTTTTATTCTTCAAAATCTTCACATATGAACGCCTCACACACTGTATGCTCTTGATCCATCTCTCTAAGCACTCATTTTCTTCAAGATTCCTCAATTGTGCGGATTTTCGATCTGTACAACTCTGGAACCTAAGACAAGAACACTTAGTGAAATTCCTCAAGGCTCAACTGGTCAGATTCCTCAAAACTTGTCGTTTCTAAAAATCTTCTAAGAACGCATATGACCTCTCCAAATTCCTCGCACCTACACTCTGTTCACAGGTACTCATGTCTGTTGCTGAATCACTAGGTTCTCATCAACTTAACTCATTTGCAGCGTTCCTCAAAGAAAAACTGCATACTTCTTCAGAGTGCTCAGTTGTTCAAATTCCTCATCTGAAGAATATGGCTGAAGGAAAGAGGCCGCAGAAAGGAGGAAAGAAACACGAGGTCATGGCGCTTTGAGATCCCCGATGAAATATACAAGGATTATTGCACACCAGATGAAGCCAAGTTTGGCAAAGAAAACAAGAATCAGCATAAAGTGCGCATCCAGAGGATTGAGCGAAGATGGGCACGAGAATGGAGGGAATATCGATATGTTACTCCAAAGTACATGAAGAAATTCGCCTTAAATCCTCCATGCCCAAGAGCTCCATTGGCACCTGGCCAAGTAGCTGATCCCACCAGCATCAAGCGTGGTGAGGACTTTCCTGATGAATGGGCTAGGCGTCAAGCAAAACTGGCAAGACAAGCCAAGGAGGTAGTGAGGAAATTCAATGAGGATTCTGCCGCTGCTGCTGCTGCTGAGACCTCGGTCAAACCGAGGAAATCAATGCCGAAGAAGCCTGCTCGTAAGCCAAGTGCTTCACCTTCAGCGCCCTCGCGACCAAGTTCCTCAGCTGCGCCCTCACGGCAAATTCCTCAGACTGCTATTGCTCCACCAAAGTCCTCAGCAGCTCCCTCAAAGTCCTCAACTCCTGTGCATCTGGCTACATGTCAAAGGACTCAGGGTTTCTCAATTGCTTCTAGTGACTCAGCGAGTTCCTCAGCTGCACCAATGTACTCATCAG
Source organism: Aegilops speltoides (assembly GCA_021437245.1). Taxonomy (NCBI): domain Eukaryota; kingdom Viridiplantae; phylum Streptophyta; class Magnoliopsida; order Poales; family Poaceae; genus Aegilops; species Aegilops speltoides. The sequence goes on from CM038142.1 coordinate 513,043,934, forward strand.
GCCCCACACTGTTGAAGACAAAAGCAACAGCTGGACGCGGTCCTCGGCCAAGTCCAAGGAAGAAACAGGTTGCATTCCAAGTGCCCTCTGATGATGAGGCCTCTGATGAAGAACTTTCTGAAATCATCAGAGACAGACAAGCAAAGGCCGCTAGAGCCAAGGGCACATCTGTGCCACTGCTGTTGGATTCGAAGAAGATCCTTGACTACATTGACTTATGGCATAAGGATCCCAACACTCCAATGCCTGATCTGCCTCTGACTCCTGGTCAAAGTCACATGCTGACCCATTTTATCTCTCAAGAGAAATGGAAGTTTGAAAAGGCTCGTGAGTTAAAGAGAGCTCAAACTAGAAAGGAGAAGCTTCTGAAGAAGAACGTTGTCAGACTGACACCTGAAGAACTCCTCAAGGCTCAATCTGAGATCCAAGCCCTCAGCAAGGACTTCGATGCATACAATGCTGATTGGCAAGGAGACAAAGTGAGATTCGTCAACCTGACGAAGAAAATGTCAACTGTTGCAGCCCCATCGCAACAAGAAAATCCTCGTGTGAAGACTCTGCTCAGCCTGGCTTGAAGAACATGCCAGCACCGCTGATGACTTTCAACCTGCTGATGAGAATACTAGTTCCAGGGCTGATGACTCCATCCCAGCCACTGAAGAAATTCCCAGGGCATCCACTAGTGGTGCGCCTGAAGAAACTGAAGAGATCAGGGCAACTGCATCAGTTGCGCCTGAAGAAAATGAACCACAGTCCTCAGCTCCTCCCGTGCCAACACCAACTCCAATTCTTCCTTCTTCCTATGAAGTGAAGAAGACCAAGGCTGCAGAGCGAGCTGCAGTGAAGAAAATGTCGGAGTAATGGGCCACGGGTAGGCTGACCCGGGACCCAGGATCTTTCAAGACATCGGGGCAGGCCACGCCCCTCCAGCCGAGTCCCAGCTGGCGACCTCCAGAGAGGCCGAGTCCCAGCTGGCGATCTCCCGAGAAGCCGAGTCTC